>JACVVK020000172.1:1050000-1072500 GCA_018292915.2 Batillaria attramentaria | reverse complement strand
TGAGGTATTGTACCGGCGTGTGTAATGTGAGGTATTGTGCCGGCGTGTGTAATGTGGGGTATTGTACCGGCGTGATTAATGTTAGAAGGTTCCTGGTCACTGTTTGCATCCATGTAAAGTTTAAAGTCTCATTACCTTTGTCAGATATATAACCACGCTGTGAAAAACTTCTCTCCCTTTAAAAAAAAGTCGCATTCTTTGGGGATAGAGAAAACCAACAACCACAAAACAAACAAGAGACATTCTTATGAGACGCTGTATTTTTTTAATACTTCTCCAAACAGTCTTAGTAAATCCTTTATTTATTTATTTTTTTAAAACAGGAAAACAACGATGAGCCTGTGGAAGCGGCCAAAGACACAGAGCCCTGGTACTTGTCTCCCATATTTGACCAGCCGGTCATTGGTTACTACAATCGTTTCAGCCAGTCGGAACCGGCCCTTGATTATCCATTCCGCCAGTCAGCGACAGCGTATCATGGTCGTCTCGGCCAATCGGAAGGCGCTTACGACGGGCCGCTTGGTTACGGCCCCGGACATCAGCAGAAATCTGATTTGAACAACCTTCAGGATACATACAGCGAAATCGGTCCTCACTTGGGACACAGCTCTCTTCCCACGGTATGTAGGGTAACCTCTGTGTGTGTGTGTGTGTGTGTGTGTGTGTGTGTGTGTGTGTGTGTGTGTGTGTGTGTGTGTGTGTCTGTGTGCGTGCGTGCTATGGACAACTGTCCTCTGAACTACTGGAAACTGTTACCAACTATGCAGCATACATGAGCCGATCTTTCCTAATGGTGGCATTTACTCATATGAAATATTAAATTCACTGGCTGTACAAATGCAAAGGCTGTTGCTGCAAATCACAAGCATTATTACGTATTCAGATGTGAAGTTAGCCATTGTGTGAATGTCTTTCCATTGATCTTGACCGGCGACATGCAGTTAGAAAGCCCCGCTGTAACAGTACAACCAAATCAGATAGTTTAACTCTTTCCTTCTCTGCGTTATTACGGAAAACACG
Organism: Batillaria attramentaria; assembly: GCA_018292915.2. Lineage (NCBI taxonomy): Eukaryota > Metazoa > Mollusca > Gastropoda > Batillariidae > Batillaria > Batillaria attramentaria. The sequence goes on along the minus strand of JACVVK020000172.1, from coordinate 1,071,480 downwards.
ATCCTTTTAGGTTTTTTCAATTTTGTATTGTTTGAAATGCAATATCGTTTCTGTTTACAAGCCAGGTGTATTAGTATATGATTATTTTCTGAAAAGTTATTGGACAAAGAGCATTTTCACCATCAGAAGCTTCTCTAACGAGGAGATAATTTGAGGTGATAGTCAGAAACAAGAGAATAATCTGAGCGCAATAGTTTTTACAGATTGCATAATTATCACCTTTTCCCCGGGGTATTTTGCATTGTGGGGTTAAGTGGGGTTGAAATCAAAACCTGAGTTTATTTGAATGCGTCCGATTCACACAGATCTACCTGCAAGCTGTCAAACAGTAAAACCTTCTACGTGTACAAATGACAAACAGTAAAACCTTCTACGTGTACAAATGACAAACACAAATCTGACAGTTGTAAGAAAAGTTGCCTAACATCCATAGGGTTCCATATTTGTTGATAAACTGCATCTTCCTTGTTCACCGCAAACTTCCGTGTGGCAGTCATTTCAACAGAAATTACAATAGTCATGCAGATCTAACTGCTGCAATGATTCTCACTGATAGAACTGTTTATCGTATAGATCACCATTCCCTTTCCTAAACAGAAGTACGGGTCTTACAGCCATTGTGCATGTCACGTCTTTCATTTCATCCACGTCAGTGTCCTAATCCCACTCAAGACGTCCCTGATGAGTGTATGACTGGTCTGTTTCACTCACATCTGGTCAATTCATAGAGAAAAGCAAGTCTGTGTGAATCGTCACTCCATGCACGCAGCACAAAACACAAACACTATTATAGATCTGCCACTGAGTGTTCTAGACGCCGTCTTTGCTCAGCTTATAAAATGAAACTGTGGAGTTTCTATCAGCGGACATTTATCGGCTACAAAAGTGTATCACCAGCGCTCGTGCTCTGGTGCTTTGGGAGTGGAGTGTTTGCTATTAGTCAAAGGATTAAACGCAAAAAGCATATTAAGCTTAGTGAACATCATCATTGTGTGATTTGTTTTTCCTGGTCGGCTGGGAAAGTTGAAAGTGCGGCTTGATCAAACCGCCCCAGTACCAGTAGAATCTTACGGATAACATGCATACCGGTATTTCTTATGGAGAGTTCGTCTTACTGATAACATGTCAGCTATTGACATACCGGTATTTCAGAGAGTTCGTCTTTACTTGAAACATGCCAGAACAGGCGCGTAGGAAGATGCTGAGAGGAAGGGAGGCCCACTAAGTCGGGTGAGCCATACGGCCGGGGTGAAGAAGGGTGGTGTGTGTGTGTGTGTGTGTGTGTGTGTGTGTGTGTGTGTGTTGACTGCCAAGGATTGTGTCCTGCGACAGCAGAGGGGGGGGGGGGGCCACCACTGGTGGCCCCCTGTCCTCTTATCAAAAGCAAGGGGGCCCAAAGATATTCGGGCCCCCCTTCCAAAAAACGAACGGGGGCCTGGGCCCCCAGGGCCCCCGTGGTTCCTACGCCCCTGCAGAAGAGTTCGTCTTACTGATAACATGTCAGCTATTGACATACCGGTATTTCTTATGGAGAGTTCGTCTTACTGATAACATGTCAGCTATTGACATCCCGGTATTTCTTAAGGAGAATTGGTCTTATTGATAACATGTCAGCTATTGACATACCAGTAGTATACTAGGGTTCGTCTCACTGATAACATGTTAAGGAGAGTTCGTCTTTCCGCACGAGGGCTTACCGAGCACCTCAAGCTCCGACCTACTTGTGTATGTAAGAGCATAATTATTACTCCCATTAGTATAAATTAGCTCCCTGCTGAGATGTATTATCTGTCTTGTTGCATTTTAATCACTTGTCTCGAGGGCGTGTTAGAAAACAGTTGACTGCCGATCTAATGTTGCACAAAATGTAGACACATAGTCACGTGACACCATCAACTTCTTTTCCCCTCACAGACTTACAACACATGTATGACTGACCTAGTAAAATCTCCTTCGTTTGGAGTTACGAAAATGTTTTGGTTTGGGTCGTCCGAATCCAAAATCGGTTGACGGCAGCTGTTAGCGATACAGTGATTTTAAAGGGACGGAACTCCTATTTTCAGTCTCCAGGTCTTTGGTGTGAGTAAGTCATAAACTTCTTTCTGATGTTATGCACGGTTGTACTCCATATCCAACATAATGGCAACACTGTGACAACACGTTTGGACCGGTAGTCTGTGGTAGCTTCTCAGTTCACACAACACATCATACCGACTCATAATTACGCCACCGATCCGTTGTATGGACGGACCAATCAACTTGCAGCATATTGCGTCAGCTGGTGCAATAGACCCGGACCATCCATCGATCATGTGACCATGCGAGACGAACATTACTGTGGGAGTGACTTGTATTGGTAGGACTGGTTACCGGTAGAGGGAGCTGTCAAATAAGAGAGATACCATCTGACAGTACCGACCCCTTGACTTGCCCCAGGCAAACGCTTCTCCCTCCACCCCTCCTGACTACACTTGACTAGCATACCAAGAGACTTTCAGCCACGAGCACCCAAACTGTACGAATGTGAATGGAGTACAAACATTTCCAGTAGACCCGAAGCGGGCATGGTGGGTGTTGGAGTGTTTTACGTCGTTTTCCACCACTATGGGTGATACATGTAGCAAAGACGGGGCAACAAGAAAAACACCAGCAAAAATATCGGCGTTCCAGCCGGGATTCGAACTCGTGACCAAAAGCATTGATATCACTGACTGACCAGGAGAAGGAGTGAGGAGAAAGGGGGGGGGGGGTGGAGGGGGTGGAGGGGAAGGGGGTAGGAGCATGGATAGCCTGGCCGGTAGAGCGTTAGATTTGCAGTGCTGGGGTTGTGAGTTCAAATCCCCACTGGAGCCAAATACAAGTTTGTGCTGGCGTTCTCCTCGTTGCCCCGTCTTTGTGATATTACCCGTAAGTAACCGTGTGTAGTTGGAAAAAGACGTTAATTACTTAAAAACCAAACAACCAACCTTTCAGGCGGCAGTTTAAGGATCTATGATGGATGGATGGGAAGTGTTCACAAGACAAGCTATAACTTACATCTGAGCCTGAATATGTCGATAACTTTGTATGTGTGTTAGCGGTACGGTGTCAAACACTACCCACGCAAACAGCTTATACTGATGTTGGAGTTCAAATATGTCGGGAAAAAATAGCTTTTAAACTATGCCGCTGTAATATAGTTTGAATGCTGGCAAACATTTCTACCTGCTGATGTGATGCAGTGTTAATGGGTTGGGGAGGAACAGCTGCAGCATAATTCCCCTCACTATCATTGTGTCGCAGCTCTAGCAGTGTCACAACACTTGTGTATGTTTTCCAGGCTGAGTGGAGTTTTCCCGACTTTAATATTGCACGCTGACTCAGTTTCCTGTTGTTAGCTGGAGGAGATGAGTGTTTTAATGAAAAGACACCATGGTGATATGATGATATACTGACAGATTTGTCCGCCTCCAGCAGTAAAACAGTGTGATGGACACAACAACGGATGTCAAGTACTGACTGTAACTTTCCCATTGTTATGTCATATTGTCTGCCAACTTGTCGTTTGGGGTGGAACGATCCTTATAATATAACGTTTTGGAGAGAGAGAGAGAGAGAGTAGGAAATGTGTGTACAATCTGTCGAATCCATTGGAAATGTTCTCTGTGTCCAAGCGTGACACCACAGGCCTGTGTTCGGGTCAGGGAAGGGTGAGAACAGGCATAACAGTGTTACCGCAAAGTCACCTACGCTTGTTTGTATTTATAATTTATAGCTGAGCAGCGGCGCTCGCGGGGGACGAAAAGAAAAGTAGAGTTTCTTAATACCTCATTTTTCAGTGTGTTCGTGTGTGTGTGTGTGCTTGCGTGCGTGCGTGCGCGCGCATGTGTGTGTGTGTGTGTGTGTGTGTGTGTGTGTGTGTGTGTGTGTGTGTGTGTGTGTGTGTGTAAAAAGTGGATGTGTGTGTTGGGGGGGGGGGGGGGGTGGTAGTGTGTGTGTGTGTGAACTGGTGTGTACGAATCAGAAAATTTCGTTCTGTCCTAACGCAGTACGATGGCCGCGCGTATTATAAGAACTACATGTATATCTACATCGTCTTTCTTTGGTCTTGGACAGGGTCACACGTTGTTAGACCAGTCTTACATATCCAAGTCCCCCTCCCAGCACCTGCCGTACCCCGGGGTGAGCGACCACCACAACCTCCCCACCATGACCAGTGCCTACAGTCTGACCACCTCCAACGACCGTCTGTCGTCACACTCACGTGACCACCCTCAGCTTCTGAAGCCGGAGGAGTATCTGAGTGGACTGCAGCCTACTGACTCTTACTCCATCAAGTACGCGAACGCGCCATGCGGGAGATGCACGCGGGCCGTGACTGTTGTCATCGTGGTCATGAGTTTGGCCATTGTTGGCTTGACGGCGGCTCTTACAGCATCAGTACTCATGAAGAAAGGTACAAGTTACAGTAGGTACAAGTTATTTCGCCATCTTCCCCAGCATCGCCGCCATTGTTGTCTGTCATCAGTTTCAAATTGTCGTCATCCTCTGCAGCATTGCTGTCGTCATCTGTTGTCGTCAGTACTGTCATCTTCATTGTCGGCGTCGTCATAAATATCTCCAATCTCAAGTCAATAATGAATTCTAATCGTCCAATACGACGAGCCTTATCAAATTGACAGTAAGCCGGAACACCCGGAGAAAACACCTCGACTCCACCTCCATATCCCACCACCTACTCCCCCCCCCCCTCCCCCGTTTTAAAACGTGTCTTCAGTGCATTGATTGTCGTAGCTTAACTTTTTCCGCTTTGTTTTCAGACTCCGTAGACAAACAACGGGATACCGGAGGACATCGTAAGTACAGATCAATCAATCAATCAATCAATCAATCAATCAATAAGCAGTTGCATGTTCAGTGACATTTCCCTGACTGTAGGTGAATGGTGTGACTGTAGGTGAATGGTGTGACTGTAGGGGAATGGTGTGACTGTAGGGGCATGGTCTGACTGTAGGTGAATGGTGTGACTATAGGGGAATAGTGTGACTATAGGTGAATGGTGTGACTGTAGGTGAATGGTCTGACTATAGGGGAATGGTCTGACTGTAGGTGAATGGTCTGACTGTAGGGGAATGGTCTGACTATAGGGGAATGGTCTGACTGTAGGTGAATGGTCTGACTGTAGGGGAATGGTGTGACTGTAGGGGAATGGTGTGACTGTAGGTGAATGGTCTGACTGTAGGTGAATGGTCTGACTATAGGGGAATGGTCTGACTGTAGGTGAATGGTCTGACTGTAGGGGAATGGTGTGACTGTAGGGGAATGGTGTGACTGTAGGGGAATGGTGTGACTGTAGGTGAATGGTCTGACTGTAGGTGAATGGTGTGACTGTAGGGGAATGGTCTGACTGTAGGTGAATGGTGTGACTGTAGGTGAATGGTCTGACTGTAGGTGAATGGTCTGACTGTAGGTGAATGGTCTGACTGTAGGGGAATGGTCTGACTGTAGGGGAATGGTGTGACTGTAGGTGAATGGTCTGACTGTAGGTGAATGGTCTGACTGTAGGGGAATAGTCTGACTGTAGGTGAATGGTGTGACTGTAGGGGAATGGTGTGACTGTAGGTGAATGGTGTGACTGTAGGGGAATGGTCTGACTGTAGGGGAATGGTCTGACTGTAGGGGAATGGTGTGACTGTAGGTGAATGGTCTGACTGTAGGTGAATGGTGTGACTGTAGCTGAATAGTCTGACTGTAGGTGAATGGTCTGACTGTAGGTGAATGGTGTGACTGTAGGTGAATGGTCTAAATGTGAAATTAAATCTAATACTGGATACATCGAAAGGCACAAGCTATGGACGCACTGTCTTCGTTGCTAAGTGGATGCGCCTTAGTAGAAGAAATCCCACTGCGCGCGCGCGCGCACACACACACACACACACACACACACACACACACACACACACACACACACACAGAATGTAGTGACCTCTGACTGACTTCTGTCTGTTTGTTGTGGTTTTCTGTGTCTGTGTGTGTTAAGGGGGGGGGGGGGGTCCGTGTTATCTGATGCTTTGTGGTGGTCGGCAATGTCTGTTGGGTTGGGGGGGGGGGGGGGTGCGGATCTGGGAGAACAGGAATTTGCTGTTCCGGAAAATAATGTTGTTTGTTGTATGAGGACCAGCATGATGTGGGATAGTTCACGCAAGGTTCCTGTAGCTCAGCTGAAAGAAGCGAACATATTCAGTATATCACAAAAAGTTATGTGTTGCATGCCCCCCCCCCCCCGCCCCCCGCCCCCCCCCCCCTCTCTCTCTCTCTCTCTCTCTCTCTCTCTCTCTGTTCTTGTCTGCCGGTGCGGCCAGTCCTATTCAGCTCACATTTCGACATAAAGCATATTTCTTTGTCCTTGAATAATGCGGACTGTCATTGTCAGGAACACGCCGTTACTTTGTGTGTGACTGGGACCTTCGTTCATAACTCAGCGTGTCAAGGAGCTAAAAATAATCTTTCCCAAAACAGACCCCCTCCCGCCCCCCCGCCCCCCTTCCTTTCCTTGTTCCTTGTTATGTCACCTGCTTTATATTGGCTCTCGGCGCGACACGCTTGGTTTCATCCCTTGTTGAGGGAGGAAGGGGGGGGGTGGGGGGGGGTGCGTAGAGGTAAAATTGGAGTGAAGGGGTGGGCCGTCGTAGTGGAGGGGGATTGGAGAGGGGGGCGGGGGGGGGGAGTGGGGGTATGTACTCGGAAACGCTCATTTGTGCACGTATTATTACGGTTCCCCCCCCCCCCCCCCAAATGTCAACAGTTTGAAGATTTAACAGTTGCTTTACGTGAAGGATACAAACGGAACTTTGTCTAACCTGACAAACACAAAGTGAATCAACAGAAACAACATCACTTAATTCTCAATGGCAGGTGAACAAAACATTAAACAAAACCCGAAAGTGTTCACAATTGTCGCTGAACTTTTGTATGGGGGTTTCATCTCAACTTATCACAGGCATTAAGAGTAGACTTACATTTTATAAACCATTTTCTTCTGTCTTGTCTACAGCCATAGTACGTGCGTATGTGGGCTTGAAGATTCTAAACAAGAATTTCACGGACAGTATGGCTGACACAACGTCCGCTGACTTCTACAGCATTGCCAACCCGTACAGCAAGGAGGTACACACACACACACACACACACACACACACACACACACACACACACACACACACACACACACACGGGAAGAGAGAGGGAGAGAGAGAGAGGAGCACCCACCACCACCATCACCATGGAAACATGTACGTGTTGTACAGTCTCAGCCCCAGTCTAGTGTAGCGTGCTTTTATCGTACAGGTGAAATTATTCACCACGTGTTGTGATCATGAAATGAAATGATGCTATGTATTGTCATAAACTTGCCTGGTCACAGATTTTGCTTTTGGTTCGAGCTACACTATACTATTATAGGCTGGGTTTCGGGGGGTAGGGCCGTAGGTGTAGTTTGAGGGAGGTGACAGAGAGGAAAGTTGTAGCCCAAGGCTACTTTCTTCTCTGTCACATCCCTCATACTACACCTACGGCCCTATCCCTAAAATAGTTTTGTTTTCATTTCCATATCTGAAAACTGAAGTTTAAAACCAGTATTTCGGAAACAGTTAATAGCTTCTCCCTACAAGCTTTGTTTACAGAAGCACACCTGAGGCTGAAGCTCGTTGTTGAACAGTGCATGTATCGCCGCATTGTTTGTGCGTTTGGCACGTACGAAATTGCTATGAAGCTGTCATCTCAGTTTATTAAACCTACCTTAATGATTAACCTTAGTTCTTAAAGCCGAGTTTTTGCGAAAACTGAGTTGTAAAACCAAGCTTCAGCTTTGGTGAAAAACTACAAAACTGTTTGGTACAAACGTCACTCCATAATTATGAAATCGGGGAATGGCCGCTTCCTGCTTGAAATTTTCCCTTGGCTTCTTTGGTATAGGTATGTACGGGAAATGTTTGTTTCGTTGTCTGGGCTGTTTGTCGTGTTCATCTGCGAAACGTTTGTGTTATTTCATTTGCTTGCTCCAGGGTTCTATCAGTATCACTATGCTGACACAGCTACCTTCCGCTGCAGAAATGATCTCAGTAGCAGACGACTTCCCGTTTGGCGAATCTCTCGTTAGATTTGCGAGGTCTGTGTCCACAAATCGGGAAAAAAAATCGGTCTGCGTTGGCACATGTTGATATATAGTGAGTCATAAAATGATTTCAAATCAGTTACGTACCGTTTGCACGTAATCTTCGGCTGAGCTATATCCGAAACGATTTTACGGCTTCGCAGCAAGGGAACAGTAGAAGAAAGTCAAGCGCTCAAGTGGAAAGTCAAGTGGAATTTTTGAAGCCTGGTATGCATTAGATAGGGACTCGGGCATTGTTGACGTGGGTATCGCATTGTTTACGTGGGTATCGCATTGTTTACGTGGGTATCGCATTGTTTACGTGGGTATCACCTTTTGTTTACCAAAAGACCAACAACCGTTCCCTTGGAGGTACGTCAAGGGCTAGACCCCACGACTCTCCGCCAATCGCTGTAAAAACTAAAATGAAATGAAAACAAAAGCTAATGTAGCCTACATTTACGGTATTTAGCGACCGTGAAAATGTCGCCATATCTTTGCATTAACTCTATCTCACATTTATCTCCAATGAACAGCTTGACCGACTGTTCTTAACATCATCACTTGCTGACGTGTACCTGGGCAACAGAATCGTGTCACTAGGGTGAGCATGAGTCATTTAAACGTCACTTCATAAAACTTTACTACAATTCTTCTTCGGTATTCTACCTTTTCAATTACTAATTTTAGTAATTTTAGCCGATTTTGTGTGTAGTCTCTGTATTATTTTCATTGACTGTATGTTTGTTTGTATGAATGATGAATCCACCAACACACAATTTCCCTCTGTAGATAATCAACTTAGACGAACGAACTGAAATGAACCTGTAAAACATTTCTCATTTCTCTTCCAAATTTAATATAATACATTACAGTTTACTTCGCCACCAGATTCGTTTTGCCGTTTTATGAATTCGAGTATTACTTCATATAAGTATAGTACTGAATCCTTCTCTGCGCACAATGTTTGTGGTGAGCCGGTGTAGCCGAATGGCAGAGTGTTGGACCTTCAGTGCTCAGGTCGTGAGTTCGAATCCCAGCTGGACGCCGTATATTTGTGCTGGCCTTTTTTCCTGGTTGCCCCGACTTTGATATCACCCGAATGTGGTGGAAAAGGACGTTAACCCACCCACCCTTCGCACTGTGGTTGTAATCAGGGCTGTAACGCAGGCTTCTCTCTGTGTAGGACATCGGTCAGAGACCCATTCATTTTCCAAATGTTGGATTGTTTTCTAACTAGAGTGTCCTAATATAACATCAGATATCAAGTAATATTATGTCCTATCGTGTCAGTGCCACAGTGAACAATACGCACTTTTTAAAACTTTACCTTTACCTTCAGCCCGGACAGCCCTTCTATTAAACGTCCAACGGATATGAATCCCCTCGTGATGTTTTGATGTTTTTCTGTGTGAGTGAATGCGCTTGGTTCACTTGACCGTGTGTACTGGATTCTGATCGAGGCGCTGCTTGCCAAGCAACTGGAGAAAGCACCAATCAGTTCAAATTCAAACTTCTTCTTGTTCTTCTATTGTTATTATTATTATTATTATTATTATTATTATTATTATTGGCAGCCCTGGTAGCATCAAGACGAGAGCCGAGTTACTCTTCCTGGGCACAAACGCAGTGCAGGACGGGAAAGATGTGGAAAACGTCATCGATTCCGCGCAGCGCGCCACAGACTGGCGGGAGTCAGATGCGCGGGAAATGGGACAGTTTGTCGTCTGCGGGGATTGCGTCACTGTCAGCCTCGATTTCTCCCGTGTGCCTGTCCTTCCTAAACCACCTGTCCTTGACACAGAGGGTGAGTCTTTCTTTCTTCATTTTTACTTCAGACTTAAAACGATAAGTTGTTCCTGGTGATTTTGAATCAGCGACAGTTTGCTGAGTGAATGTCGGTTCTGATTAGTCATTTGTCTGATTCACCTGTATAGACACAGAACGAAATACACCAAACTACCGTCTTGGCCTTCCATGCAATAAAAAAAAGTTTGATTTAGCTTGCATTTTCGTGGCACACTACAGTGGTGGTATTATTGGGTTATGTTTACGTTGAATTGGTGGTGGTGGTCTTTGTTGTTGCTGTTGTTGTTGGTTGGTTTTTCGGAAGGGTGTGTTTCTTGACGGGGGGGGGGGGGGGGGGGCTTAGTTTGACCAAATTGTTTCAGTGTTTGTTTGTTTTCGGTTGGGGTGGGTGGGGGGGGGGGGTCGGTTCGAGTTTCTGTGTTGTTGTTGTTTTTCTTTGTTTGTTTCTACGTACCCGTTCAGCATGTAAGTAAGATCAGTAAGTATTTTGACCTCCCTCCCCCCCCCCCCTCGCCCCTCTTCCCTCAGCCCGCCGCCTCCCTCCCCCCGCCCCTCTTCCCTCAGCCCGCCGCCTCCCTCCCTCCGCCCCTCTTCCCTCAGCCCGCCGCCTCCCTCCCAGAATGTGTCATTGAATCAAGCTTCAATCAAATAAAGTTCTGTTGGTGCCGGATACACAAACCGTTCAGCAATTACACTAAAACTAACAGTGGGCGGTGAAATGACTTTGTCTTTGGTAATTTTCTCAAAATGGCGGTGGACTCTTTCGTTTGCAGCTGTAGCAGCAGGGGCGACAACCATCGCTACTGCCACCGACTCCAGTGTGACGTCAGCAGCCACGTCAGTTCCGACAACGTCACCAACAAACGATGCGACTGCATCTTCGTCAGGAACCACCACTCTGTCAACACCGAGTACGTCATAATCAGTTTCCTCCCTTTGCTTCTGTGTGCCACTCAAACTTTTCGCACAAACTGCATTGACTGCACTGTGTTCTGTCTGCCCGCCACTCTCCCCAAACTGTCGTGCAGAGACACCGTTAAAACGCGTGAAATTAACCCCCCCCCCCCCCCCGTCAGCAAGAATAACGCTGAGGCAGTTTTGGCTTACGCAAGATTGACTCCAGGACGTTGTTTGCTGAAGCCAGTAAATTAGAAAATGATTTCGACTGGCTGGGCAGAGACTTCAGACTTGCCTGCACAAAATTCAAACCTTGTTCACCATTGCGTGCACCAAACTAGCTGCATTTAATTTCTGTATAGAACAAAAATCCTGGAGTCATTCCTGTGAAAATCATTTTTCGGGGAGTTAATTTTACGTCACGCACGGGGCGTAACCAGGGTACACATTGTCAGTATGTGTCATAATGTCTGTCTCACGTTAGGAGCACATAACCTTGTACTTATCTGCGTAGTTAATATAAACTTTTGCCTTTATCTGCTTCTTAAAACAAAAACTGAAGAATAAATGGCATCGCCAAAGTACTATAATTATTGTTTGCAATCAAAAGTGTATTCTGGATCTATTGTATATATTCGGTCAAGTTGTGTACGCAACATATGTAATAACAATATAAATCATGTATGAATGTAAGCTCCAAACTATATGTGTTAAGTTTTGTGTTTCATATTCTGATGTACTTAAGGGAACAAATCATAATCTAAACAGTAATAATCAGTAATACAGTATGTATTATCGTGGCTGTAGAATTCTCTCTCTCTCTCCCCCCCTCTCTCTCTTTTAAAAAAGCACACACACACACACACACACACACACACACACACACACACACACACACACACACACACACACAAAAGAGCGAGCCAATTTTAGGATGTTTTTCGGGTATCAGGGATTTGCTCATTAGTCTGTTATGAATGAAAAATATTATATTCTTGAATAAATTTGCTTCAGCTTCCTTCTCTTGTTTGGTTTTCTTTTGGGGCAAGGTGTATAATACTATATTTCTGTGGTGTATTATATTATATTATATTATATTATATTACATTACATTACATTACATTACATTATATTATATTATATTATATTATCTTATATTATATTATATTATATTATATTGCTCTTGTGCCTCTGTGGCTTGTACTGGTGAAGGGAACTATTTTGTGGTGTGGTTGATCTTTGGTTAGTGGTAGGGGTTTATTTTGTTGTTGTTGTTTGTTTTGTTTGTTTGTTTTTTCAAGGGAAGGTGCATGTAAAAGAAACATTCACATGCGGGCATCTCTCTCTCTCTCTCTCTCTCTCTCTCTCTCTCACACACACACACACACACACACACACACACACACACACACACACACACACACACACACACACACACACACACACACACACACACAGCCCCGCAGATCAATCGCCATACAAAAGACCACCATGATTAAGGGGGGAAAAAACGTTGAGAAGGACTGTGAACTATGAACACCTTTGGTATTCCCTTCACTGCAGGCCTGTCCGTTACCAACTCCACGCCCTTTCTCCAGGACGGGCATTTTGTTGTCGCGTGTGACGTCACAAACGCCGGCAACTGGGAGACCTTGACCTTGGGATTCAGACCTGACAACTCCACGATGTCTCACACGGCCGTCCTCGTGACCTTGACCCGTGGTTCCCCAACTCCCGTCGTGTCGTCAAAGTACCAGTCCAGAGTGTTTGCTTTCCTGGATGCGTCACGCGGTGACGTTTCTGTTGTTACGAACGTTACCATGGTGACGTGCGCTGACCGCGGGGATTACGTGTGTCGTTTGTCACTACAGGACGGTCACCAGTATTCTTCCGTCGGCCGGGTGGCTCTACAGGGTAAACGCACGCACACACACACACACACACACACACACACACACACACACACACACACACACACACACACACACACGCGCGCGCGGAGTAGCACTAAAATCAAAACCGAGTTTAATGTAACGTTCTAGCATAAAAGTGAACAGCCGACAAGGCATGCCATTCAAATGTCGAATAAAGATACAAATAGTATTTTTTTCAATGAATTTTGAAAATAGAAAGATTTCACCATTATGTAAGCCCATAAGCAGCTAATTTCATCACACACATCCTTTTATCATTTGACCATCTGACTCCTGGTGGTTAGTAGTCATTAGTATTCATTCTTTCAAATCAGAACTGCCGTCTGCCCCAGTCATAACGGAGACTACAAGCTCCACACAGTGGGACGCAACTCCCGTTTACGTCTGCTCCGCAACACCTGGTTTTCCACCAGGGGAAATGACTCTTAGCGTCGTCAAGGGTGATAACGAGACATTGGAGCGCTTGCCTGGTCACGTGACCTATCAAGGTGAAGGCTGCGGGGCTCGCGCCGAATTGCGGGTCTCTGTGCTTGACCCACTGTTGCTAGGCAACGCGTCTCGTCTGGTGTGCCAGGTGTTCAGTGATCACCTTCAGCTGATGGACGCCACTTCCTATTCTACCTTCCACCAGGTGGCGCTCCCACGAAGTGAGTTTACGGTCGAAATCTTCACCGATTTTGTCAGCTGTTTTGTAGGGGAGCAAATGTAGCACCGCACATTGCGAGTCTGAAATCAATAAAAACGTACACACCTGCCTTGACAAACAAACAAACAAAAAAGTCATGGGAAAAATTAATCGTATCAACGATAGTTTATTTCGTAATACCATGCCAGAGTACCAGAGTATCTAAATACAATTCATTATTATTATTACCAAATCTTGTCAGTATTTGGACCAGGCGTCAGAATTATTTTTCATCCTATATGTATACATGCAAGTACTGCTTCCCTGGGCATGACGATGGGGAGGGATAGAAAAATGGGGGGGGGGGGGGGGGTGGTTCTGGAGATTATGCAGACAGCAGACAGGTTTTAAGTGTTCTGCATGCCTCAGCAGATCATTATGGAGAAATGTACAATGCGAAACAGAACTACATCAAGCAAATCTTACACCAATCTTGCACTCATCTTACTGGAAAGTGGCACTGTCCTGTTTCCAGAGCTGGAAATTCAAACTAAGTCGGGTTCCATCAACGAAGGACTAGCAGCCATCAGGTGTCGTCTGCTCAACATGCAAAACTGGCAGCGGTTGACGCTTCTCAAAATGACGTCACCCACGGAAAGTACCGAACTGGTTTCGGCTCGTCCCGACGGGAGCCTGATGTGGACTGACCTCTATCTACGTCACAGGTCAATGACTGCCGTGGATATTTCCGCCAACCGAGCTGACCTGGATATTTTCATTTTCTCCTTGAAGTGTACGGATGAGGGTGTGTATTCATGCGCGGTGCAGGAAGACGCCATTGTGACAGAACCACAAGCCTTCCTGGCAGTTACAGGTAACCAGGCATACATGTCACTTTCTGTTTCTGCTCTCCATGACAAGTTTGGTGTCGTTTATGACAAGTTTGGTGCCTTTCACTGCCATGTTGGTATAAGAGAGAGAAATGTGTGTGTGTGTGTGTGTGTGTGTGTGTGTGTGTGTGTGTGTGTGTGTGTGTGTGTGTGTGTTGGGGGGGGGGGAGGGAGAGGACTTACTAACGGACAAACTCTATTGAACAACGGAACTGATTTGACATTTAAAATGCATGTTCAGGTTTCATTGCCATTGCAAGGGAAGTAAAAGGCCAACAACAAAATATAACATTCGGTGACAAGGTCACGTGTGAAATGTTTCCTGTAGTGGGCTTTCAGTGAGCCAACTGCTGCCTACTGTGTTGTAGCCGCGCCGTCCAGCCCAACATTGGTGATGCCGGCAGGAGCGGTAGACAACGCGCTGTCCCAGTCTCCAGTCGTCTGCCATGCCAAAGTGGGACGCCCAGCCGGCAGCCTCGTTCTCAAAGTCAAGAACCAAAACGAGGCTCACTTCCGGCAAGTGGCCTTCAACGAGCGGTCGACCACGCCGTTCTCCTGTACGACGGAGATGAGGGGAACGTTCTACCCAACTTCCGATGTTGTCAGTAATGGTTCCGTCATTTCCTGTCACGTGATGCCGCACGTGACGCTACAGCACGTTATGACAGAGGGGCTCAACGTTTCTGAAACGTTCAACGTTATACCCGGTATTTTTTGTTGTCTTTAGTTTTAGTCCATACTACACCGTAACTTCGGTGTCTGTCGTCCATCTGGTTTGGGGTTGGACTAGTTTTGTTTTGTGTCTTGCTTTTCAGTGTTTTTACCAAAGATAGTCGAGCTTCAGTTCACTGGATTATAACTTACAACTTTTTCTCGACCGAAGCGCACTCCTTTCTATTGCAGTTGCATTCCAGGGTTGTGATTTCGAGCCCTGCTGAATTTTTTTTTTTCGTTGTCCCGATTTTGGTGTCTCCTTTACGCGTTGGAAAAATACGTGCCCAGCCTATTAACCAACCAACCAACCAACCAACCAACCAACTTGCCTAATTCCTTTGCAGAGGACCATTGCGCTGGTGCGGGGGACATCAACGTGACCCACCCGACAGATTGTCGGCATTACGTCACTTGTCAAAATGACATCGTTGTCAACACCACCCAATGTGAAAAAGGGTTCTGTTTTGATCCGTCTTCCGGCACGTGCAGTGCGCACGCGCCGCAAAAGATTACTTCCGGTGAGTCAAAATTTTGGTGAAATGCTAGAAATGGAGATACATTGTCGTAGAAAATGAGAATTCCATACATCACATGTCTTCTTTGAACTGGCTTTGTGTTCTCCTGTAGAAACAGGGCTTTGTGCTCTCCTGTAGAAACAGGGCTTTGTGCTCTCCTGTAGAAACAGGGCTTTGTGTTCTCCTGTAGAAACAGGGCTTTGTGTTCTCCTGTAGAAACAGGGCTTTGTGTTCTCCTGTAGAAACAGGGCTTTGTGTTCTCCTGTAGAAACAGGGCTTTGTGCTCTCCTGTAGAAACAGGGCTTTGTGTTCTCCTGTAGAAACAGGGCTTTGTGTTCTCCTGTAGAAACAGGGCTTTGTGTTCTCCTGTAGAAACAGGGCTTTGTGTTCTCCTGTAGAAACAGGGCTTTGTGCTCTCCTGTAGAAACAGGGCTTTGTGTTCTCCTGTAGAAACAGGGCTTTGTGTTCTCCTGTAGAAACAGGGCTTTGTGTTCTCCTGTAGAAACAGGGCTTTGTGTTCTCCTGTAGAAACAGGGCTTTGTGTTCTGTAGAAACAGGGCTTTGTGTTCTCCTGTAGAAACAGGGCTTTGTGTTCTCCTGTAGAAACAGGGCTTTGTGTTCTCCTGTAGAAACAGGGCTTTGTGTTCTCCTGTAGAAACAGGGCTTTGTGTTCTCCTGTAGAAACAGGGTTTTGTGTTCTTCTGTAGAAACAGGGCTTTGTGTTCTCCTGTAGAAACAGGGCTTTGTGCTCTTCTGTAGAAACAGGGCTTTGTGTTCTCCTGTAGAAACAGGGCTTTGTGTTCTCCTGTAGAAACAGGGCTTTGTGCTCTCCTGTAGAAACAGGGCTTTGTGCTCTCCTGTAGAAACAGGGCTTTGTGCTCTCCTGTAGAAACAGGGCTTTGTGCTCTCCTGTAGAAACAGGGCTTTGTGTTCTCCTGTAGAAACAGGGCTTTGTGTTCTCCTGTAGAAACAGGGCTTTGTGCTCTCCTGTAGAAACAGGGCTTTGTGTTCTCCTGTATGAACAGGGCTTTGCTGACACACATGGGCTGGAGTGGATAATGTTTGATTTTTTTTTTCTTTTCTTGTTTATACCACTCAAAGGCTACCGGATATTTCTGTATCTTTCAAAGAAATGGCCTCGGCCAGTTTAAAACCTTCATGTAACATATGCCAACTTGAAACCTTCATGTAACATATGCCAATTTAAAACCTTCATGTAACATATGCCAACTTGAAACCTTCATGTAACATATGCCAACTTGAAACCTTCATGTAACATATGCCAACTTGAAACCTTCATGTAACATATGCCAACTTGAAACCTTCATGTAACATATGCCAACTTGAAACCTTCATGTAACATATGCCAATTTAAAACATTCATGTAAGTTATGCGTTGAAACTACGTAATACCTAGTCGTTCAGCTTATTCATTGAACGTTCCAGAGGAAGAGCATGACGTCTGCTACCCAGACAAGGACTTGGTGAGTGTGCCCGACCCCCACCTGTGTCACGTGTTCTACGTCTGTAGCGCCGGAAAGGCAATCACCAAATACTGTCCTACAGGAACTATCTACGCATCCAACATGGCGTGTACTACTGCTGTCAGAGAATCTCAGTGCTACAGAGATCTGGACACGAGTGTTGGTGTGAGTGTAAACTCTACAGACATCGTGTCTTGATCCTCGGCATATGGGATACGCAGCCGAGCTGGCATACGGGCGTGAACCACGTGACTTGAAGGTTTACTAGGAGCACGGAGTATACGAGGAGCAGGTATATATATCGATGGCGAAAGCTGTCAAATTAGCAGTTTTCTGCAGAAAATCGGCAATCTTGTTTTTGTTTTCTTTAGTGCAGACCAGAAAAAAAATGGGTTTCTGCAGAAAAACCGACAAAAACGGAAATGACAAAGTAGACTTTTTCAGAAAACTAACTTTTCTGCGGGGAAAACCCCGTCATTTCTGCAGAAAACACTGGCGAGAGATGACAAAATGGCAGTTATCTACAGGATTTTTCTTTAACAGTTTCTACAGAAAAAGTATTTTCTACTGAAATGCCGTTTTCTTCTGAAGACTTTTTTTTCTGCAGAAAAACTTCTGTTTTGTCATGTCTCGCCAGTGTTTTCTGCAGAAAAGTCAGTCTGCTTTTTTCTTAGTACAGTTTTTGTCGAATCTTCTGCAGAAAGTGATATTTTGACAGGTTTTGCCGACAATAAACGCCTGCTCCTCCGTGCCCCTAGTAGACCTTCAAGTCACGTGATAAACCCCCGTCTAGTAGAGCGTTCGACTGTTCAGCTCAGTTCTTGTGTCAGTGGGAACCTTACAAACGTCGTGTCTAACGTCGTGTCTTGATCATGTGGACGACAGCGGAGTTTAAAACGGAGAAAAACCATGTATGTGAATTATTTTCGCGGACAACTCAGAAAGGCTTTGACATACATCAATCTGCTATGGCGGGCACCTGTGGTGTAGTAATGTCACATGCCGTCAACATAATTTTATCGCGTTCAGTATTCGTGTGTGTGTGTGTGTGTGTGTGTGTGTGTATGTGTGTGTGTATGTGTGTGTGTGTGTGTGTGTGTGTGTGTGTGTGTGTGTGTGTTTGCAAGTGCCTGCGTACGTGTGTGCATGCGTGTGTGCGTGGAAATGTTCCTGGCGTCAGCTTTTGCTTGCAAAATGTTTTACAAGGGCCATAACCTGACAGATAATCAATACTTGTAACCATACATCGCCAGCCAATGTCTGTAAACGTGCAAGAGATTGGCTGGTGAAGCGTGAAGCGTCAAGTGTCGACAGGAAAGTTGAGGACGTTACACTGGTGACAGCTACTACACGTATCTGGCTGTAACCCTCCCCTGTCAATGACAGACGTTACACTGGTGACAGCTACTACCCTAACCCTGACCCTAACCCCTAACCCCTGTTAAACCCTTGACGGATGACAGTCGGAAGAGTTCTACTGTCGATATTGACTGAGTTACTCGCCCTTGTTTGAAAAGTTAATGGACAGAGGAAGCAGTCAACAAAACTCGGGGGTAGAAGAACAAGAGAGGAATCATGACGAAAAATGAAATTATAACGACAACAACAACAACAAAACTTGTCACCAGCCATTTTGTTAGAGTCATAGTGTAGAAGCAGGAACGCCAACAAAGAAAACTCTGAAAATCCGAGGGTTGACATTTTTACTTCCCCTGAATTCCCGTAGTGTTAACGTTGAGACTATTTCTCCCACAATTTGTGAAGTACTTCTTTCGCCCCTTTGACAGGCCTCGTCCTGCCCCCCCCCCCCCCACCACGTGACCCAAGAGGGACAAGTAACTGCCGCGACAGAGTGAGTAAGGGTTGCTATTGACATGAAGTGTGCTACAATACAGATATGATATCACACGATATTTTACATTTCATCTTTATGTTAACGTTTCTGGGGCGCTCTTTGGTCTACAATACAGTCCTTTGCACATGCGTATTAATGCTGATTTTCATTGCTGCACTTGCTATGTTTCTAGCACAAAGAGAAATGAACTACCAAAAATGAACTGTTGTTGTTGGTGTTGTTCTTGTTGCTGCTGTTGCTGCTCTTGTTGTTGCTGGGGGAGGGAGGTGGGGGGGGGGCTGGCTTTGTTTATTTGTTTATAACGTTGTTTACAAATACATTTTTTGCTCCTTTGTTATTATGTTATAGGAAGAATGAAACAAGATGGCCACCAGCCCAATATGTTGTTTCCATTCAATGACCTGCTGCAGTCACAGTCGTAGTCGTTGTGTCATGTATGCAGCCCGCGCGCACACGCCGGAACGCAAGCTCTCTGACATCAAGCATGCTGACATAAAGAAAGTACTGAAAACCCTTATCGTGCCTCTATGCACTTGCAAAAACCCAAACACATGAGGTCGTGTGAGCTCGCCTAGCTGGTTGACGTCACAACTTGTTGGCGTATGCGAGGTTCTACATGGGTGAATGAATTCTTGTAATAAAGTCGTTCCCCTTTGACAGAGTTACTTCCCGCAGACCTGACTGACAGACGATTGCTTACTGGTATCGGAGAAGAGACCCTCTCTCTCTCTCTCTCGCCTTAGACGCGCGCTTGCGCGCGCACGCACGCACCCCCCCTCCCCCTACACACACACACACACACACACACACATTATGCAAAGACCTTGGAATCAGAAAGACGCGTCACTCCTGCCCTCGTAAGATTAGACTCCAGAGTGCAGTCCCTTTTCGGCGGGGCGTGAAAATGTGACTGCTTACACCCAGCGCCATTTTTAAAAATGGCGAATTTTTTTTTTTTAGAAAAGCAGAGACTTGTGTGTCATATGATTCGATTTGAAACGAAGTCTTGAATATCCGACCACTTTTCGTTTGGGCAAAATCTTTGCCAGCGGACAATTATTGTTGCGCTTTGATGGCACTGTTTACGTGGTAGACTGATCCAACAGGATGTGAGTAAACGGCAAGGGGGTTGCACTCTGACAGGCAAGGGTGTTGCACTCTACAGGCAAGTATTATTGCACGGTGCAGACGATCACGTACCTGCCTTGTGGTGGAATAAGAGACGATTACAAAAGCATACACACCCGTGCTCTAGGACTGAATGTAATAATAGATCTGTCCATTCAGACAGAGACAGGTTATGTATGTCTCTGATTCAGAAACACGCCTACTTTCACTCTGAAGACAGCCTGCTAATCACTTGCGCCACTGAGGATCCCTCTGGGTTCAAAGCTGGTCAAGGATGACATAGTGCGCGACCTTGTGTTTGAGAGCACCGAGACAATTTAGGCCCGTCACGGTAGCGCAGTGAGCGCCATTTCCCCACTGTGCACAGAGGTACTTTCCACTGAAAGACTCTGTGCTCCAGAGAGTGTCGTAAGAGAGACATATAGCGGGACAACGCGAAGAGTTGTCTGCCCGCATTAGCGCGCATCCTAGATCTGGCCCCTATAGTGACAGCATGGCGGAAAGTGGAAAGCGATCACAAAAGCATGCAATTGTGTTCTGCGCCGAATTGTTCAAATAACAGACAAATATAAACGGGGAAATACTTCTTTTGGTATTCCTGTTGAAAAACAAACATTTTTTTTTCGCTTTCTTGTCCAAAAAAAGAAAAGAAAAAAAAAAAAGACCTCAAGTGGTACGTGTGCATGCAGTGTAAACTAACAGTAAACACACGCGGCTGACGCAGATACAGCGTAATTTTTTTCCCTGACAACTTTACAAATCACGGTGACTTAAATTGTGCTAGCGTCTACCTGCATCTAAATTCAGAACACACACACACACACACACACACACACACACAGAGAACAAAATCATCCGGCTGAACTTCGTTCTAACCATTGTAAAACCATATCACAACATAGAATCTGCTGGATCGTCGGTCGCAGATATGATTAATGCTGAGTTAGCAGGAAGTATTCAGCGGATGCGTCCATCTTTGGATCTCTCGCACATTCGATCTTTCTGTGTTCCGTACTAGTTTTACTTGAACACATCGAACGAAATGCACTGCGTAGCCTACGTACAGCAGTGAAAGCCAAACTAGATCTTTCTTTCGTCCTCCGGAACTTTGAGAGTACTTATGTTTTCCATAGGCCTAAAACACATGCGAAATATATGGGGGGAGACCACCTGGCAGTCGCTGACATCTTCGTTTTTGTTTATTTTCTTAAAATGTTTTACGGCGGCTAGTGTAGGGTTGGGTCAAACAACTGCGTAGATCTGCGGGATGCGCGCTAATGCGCGCAGACAACTCTTACGCGTTGTCCCTCAAAGGGAGGTAAGTGAACTATCTTTATGTTTCCAAGATCTTTGCATTATGCTTCTGAGTGTGAGTCAGTGGCAAAAACGAAACCCACTGAAATTCCCGCTTTCCACATGTCAAGTTGTAGAGACTCTTGCGAAAAGATACTGCATTTCGATGCAAAATAATTTCTAGACCATCCCAGAACATGCTGGT
>JACVVK020000172.1:975000-1045000 GCA_018292915.2 Batillaria attramentaria | reverse complement strand
ATCCCTTGCAGTGGAGTTTTGGGCTTGCTTCACTGACATGAAAATACAATAGCAAACTGCTGTAATGCAAGATACAGCAAACACGTACGATCACTCACTATTGACTGAGAGTCGTGTGACGGCCAGTAGTGGTTCCTGATCCAGCCGTAGCCAGCATGAGTACGTACCAGCGTCCCAGCACGTGGGGGAATCTATTTCCAGTTTCACTCGCAACGACTCTGACGTCAATGTGGCGTTTACCGTATACCTGTTCACGTCATAGAGTTTTGTGACGTCACTGATGACGGGTTCGGAGAGCGGTCTGACGTCAACGAGCGCCACGTTACTGCCGTCACGTTCATGACGGAGAATGGAGATGCGACGCCATTTGCCGGGATCTGTGACGTCGCACTGCACGTGCACCATAGCTCCGCCCTCCATCCCACCCTCGGACGTCAAATGAACGCCTGCCTCACGAAATAATAATAATCAATAATCAATCAATCAATCAATCAATCAATCAATCAATCAATCAATCAATCAAAGGACACCTAAACAGTAGAGCTTGTAAACAACATATAAGAACAATTGCTTGTTGTTGTTGTGTTGGTTTGTTGTTTTGTTTTGGCTTGGTTTGGTAGGGTTTTTTGTGGGGTTTTTTTTGTTTTGTTTTGTTTTGTTTGTTTGTTTCTGTGGGTTTTTTTTTTTTTTTTTTTTTGGGGGGGGGGGGGGTTGCTTCAAATATTGTCTTTCACTCTGCAAAGAGCCTAGATTTCTCTGAAGGTCTGGCGCTAAAGGAGTCTACTAGTGTTGTTGTGAACCTCAGGACCACTTGGAAGTGTGCCAGAACTTACGTGGGTGACTGTGTTGGAGCGTCGACGTGTCGTCTGTTGCATTCTTTTGGTCTGTTACACTGCCCAAGTACTTTCCCGCTCTGACTTCTGTAGCATGATGAGAACCCGCTGGCGGACTAGACGCTTCAGCTCTCTTGACAGCGACAGCATCAGGCATTATGGACGGGTCTACTTCCAAATCACCCAACAGCCAACGGACGCTGGAGGCTGTGGTCACGTGAGTGGCTGCATCAAAAAGCACTCTCGTCACGTGACCGGCTTTAATACTCCCGCATGATGACGTAGTTGTGTCGTCACTCTCCTCAGATACGTCAGATTCATCGTCGGGGAAGGTGAAGAGAAGATTTACATTCGCCATGACACTGCCACTCCTGGAAAAACAAACAAACAAACAAACAAAAAGCCCAGACATAAACAGACACACAAACAAATGAATGTGAATGAACAAAGGAAAGAAAGAAAGCAAACACGCTTACCAGAAACTTTCCACCCAACAGGTAACTGTAACATCCGAGAACTCGTTCTCCTCAAATGATTTCACAATCTGTCAGAGAAAAATAGGACAAACTATAATAGAACAAATGCCCTGGCTAAATGAAAAAGTATAGGACATGTGTCCTGAATCATGACGACTATAGCGCAGAAATGATACGACCTATTATGTCCGCCTTGATGGGAAAGTAGTCGGACATTGCAAAACTGAATCAGTCTCTGACCGGTGTGTGAAGAAGAAATGCAGTGGTGAACAATTGTCGAAAAATGGCAGCTAACGTCAACATCACTGTCGATGTGAAATCTATATCATACACAACAGCAACAACTAGTACCGCTAATGGATTTGTTTTCCATCAGCTGGCTTTAGTGGCTTATATCAGAACAGCCCAAAGATCCGAGAAAGAGTCAGTCCATACACTGGGCAAATCAGCCTAAAAACTCGTCTTGTGTCGATCCTGTTTACACCTGGACATATGAACAGTGCTGCTACATTGCCAGCTGCAGGATTCCAATCGCCCCAGTAGCAATATGAACAGTGCTGCTATATTGCCAGCTGCAGGATTCCAATCGCCCCAGTAGCAATATGAACAGTGCTGCTATATTGCCAGCTGCAGGATTCCAATCGCCCCAGTAGCAATATGAACAGTGCTGCTATATTGCCAGCTGCAGGATTCCAATCGCCCCAGTAGCAATATGAACAGTGCTGCTATATTGCTAGTCCGGGTAACCCATGAGTGATCGGGGAAGTCACATCCTGGGTCAGGGATCCAAGCGAAGAAACTTTTTGGTGGCTACATTTTTTTCGTGGTGGCTATGGCACAGGAAAACGTCAGGCTAATATAAGAAAACTGACAGCGTACCTAAGCTGTACGATGATGTTTATAGCTGAACTTGATTGAAATGTTCACGGCTTCAACCGGCCGTCTGCGGAAGTTAGAATGGGATCCCTTATGGCGCACAGCGAAAACTGAAGGGAATGAACTCATTGTTATTTCAGAGTTATCTTCCATGTTTTAATTATCTCCCAATTGCCCTCACACCAACCCGCGCGCACTTTCCTGCGACATTTTTCACGAAAGGATACTAACACGGATACTTCCTCAATCAGTCTCAATCCGCGTTGTGATTTCTTCGTCGTGGTTGAAGGTAAGCAGTGTGTTTGAGTGTACTGTATTTGTACGTCCATTTTCCCCCTTTATTTCAAAACAACATGATCTCTGTCAGTTTAGACAGATTGTCGTCTGAGTCCGACAAGGAAGCGTGTGAGCCGACAAGCAAAGTAACGTCGCGTCACTGATACCTTTGTCTTAGCAGCCGACTATTTTAGGACACTGACTAGAGTGGTTTTAGACCTTTAAATGCTAGAACTGAAAAGCCTGCTTCAAGTTTCAAAGAAAGCCTTTACGGATACATGTCTGCAGTTACTAAATTGTACAGACTAGGCAGGAACCAGATCTATCTATTATCTTGAAATGTTCGCACTCGATCACTCATACCAGTAACATACTGCTATCGGATTGTACTTCAAAATGTCGCTGGTGGCGTTTGTATAACTCAGAATTACTGCATTTCTTGTCTACTGCTTCCTCAGCTACCGTGTAGAACACGTCAGCGACTTTGGCAGGCGAGAATCAATTTTCTCAAAATATGACGTTAGCGAAATATTCAGTGGTTTACTGACCTGGGATATTCTGAATAGTTTCGCAAAGTCGAAGGACGCGGTCTCGCTCCTTACATCAAACAGCAATATTTATCTACGAGTGGTTTTACGTTTCTATAAATGTTCGTGTGAAAATCTACTTTAGATTTTCGTATCAACAAGATGGCCGCGCGACCATTACGTAATGGGGATAATCGTGGAATTTTGTTCAATATTCCGGGGAATGGTGCAGAAAGTGAAGATTAGAGTGTGGCAAGATTCGTAGATTTGGACGGCGGTTTTCCTGATTCCTTCGGGCATGTAGAAGAATTGGAGGAAAATGACTCTGATGATGGGAAGTAGGAGGTGATCAATCTTCACTAATCACTAATCAGTCGAGTTCTGGTGGGTGTGGAAGATGTGTACTGTGAAGGGAGTCCAGGAAAGTTGGAGAGGGATGAGTAGAGGCAGTACTGGGAGGCAACGGAGTAAAACTGGAGGGAGTGCTGCATTAGATTCTGACTCTCACAGCAGTTTTAATAATCACATACACAGACAGTATCCATTCTACGAAGGTGAGCATGGTCCTACTGTGTTTTCCCCCTGCTGACTGTGACATGATAGACACTTGGGATATTCTTTTCCCTGGACTTTGTCATGTTATTGCAGAGCACTGATGAGATAGGTGTGCATTGGTGCAGCAGGAAGGGGGGGTGGGGGACTGAAAAGCAGGGCACACTGTGCATTTTGCTGTGGCATTGGTCTGTACATAGGTATTGCAAATATGATCTCAGGCAGTGTAGAGATAGATCTCATGTCAGACTCACCAGCAGCTATTTCAGTAAGCGTGCAGTACAAGTCAGTTGAAAACCAAAGTGTTTTGTGTGTGTTTGAACAGTCTATGAAGTACATGTATCATGCAAGATCAGTACAACTGAATGAGGACTGAAGAGAAACCATGCACACCATCACCAATTTGTTTTTTTCCTTTTTTTTTACAGATCTGTGGGGTAAGTGTGTGTGTGTGTGTGTGTGCGTGTGCGTGTGTGTTACAACATCACTTTGATCTGCATGTATGCATTTATTTCAGGCCCAGGTCCTGCTCAAAACAACCAGCTCCTGCAAATATGTTTACAAATGTGTCATCATCTGATATCATGTTCAACATGGCGATTATTCAAGTCAACACCAAGTGGTAAGTTTAGTTAGGTCCACTTTTGCTTTTTTGTTTTAATGTTAAAGTTAGCAACAAGCGTACCAGACAACCTCTATTGTGTCGAATCCAAGTACATGTACTACAAACTGAGAGCAACGATTACATATTCTTAAACTGGCCTAAATCTGTGTTTAACCGATATGAAATCCCCTCAGAAAGCAATCGCCAGTGATATCCCTGCCTACCATGGGATTGTTACCTGCTACATGTACCTCAGGATCAACAGACCGGGCATCTTGGACACTAAAATTCCCTCATTAAAATTATCTTTTGTTACCATAATGGTGATGTCAAAGCCGGTTGTAATAGGACAAGACCTTTTCCAGTATTGACACTAATGAAATTCAGTCCCAAAATTCCCTCATCTAATCAGACACTTGACGCTCAATTCAAACTGCCATACCCCCACCCCACCTTTTTGAAATAAATTTAGTACTAAACTCTGTTTGAAGTGTGAATCTGACTTGGCTAGGGCTGAAGGAACAGTGAGAATCTAAAGAATATATTTCAGGTATACATTTTCTGTTATCTGTAATTTGCCAGTTGTCCAAGCACTTGTTTCACTGTTGTAACATTTGAAAGAAATGGCATTTAGTTTTGTTTTTGTTTTTATCATGACACATTACTGTATGGTCAGTCCTAAATCTGATCAGTTTCCATGTGCTGCCATGTTTCCAACCTGAATGGTAAACTTTGTCCCCATTGGCCAAAATGTTTGTGTTGTAACTGATCAACATGTGTCTAGAAATAAATGTACAAAAGGAAACGTTTGATAATGTGTGACCTTCCCAGTGATGTCCTAATCACAAGGCTGATAAATTTCAACATACACTACCTGAACATTACGTCTTTCGATGTTTCTCATTATAGCAGTGTGTGTGTGTGTGTGTGTGTGTGTGTGTGTGTGTGTGTGTGTGTGTGTGTGTGTGTGTGTGAAAATTAAACAGTACAAATAATACTAAAATATAAATAGATACGGTTGGTGTGCCCATTTATGCGTTTTTGTTTGCAGTACAACAGACCTAGTTGTATACAATGTGTACTATCTGCCAAACATTAAAAAAGTCTTAAATGAAATCGGACAACCTTCGCCGGTCAGGAATCTGATGTCTGACCATTCGCTGTGTCTGGTCTGACCAACTCAAAGGACAACCAAAAGCCTAATTTACAAAGATCCTCATCCACACACCAAGCATGTTTTGACTGTCTTATCAGCAGTCCCAAGCACAGACATGAATGCTTTTTAGAAACATACAACAACAGAGGGAAAACCAAAGATCATCAATACAATTTTATTGATCATCTTCAGCAAACTGGATCATTTCGCTCCAAAGGAAAAAAACATTTGAAAACAAGTGCCCACATACAAACGTGATGCGCGTGGTGCCATTGACGTCAAGAGTCTGACAATGCGAAGTGGCAACATTTTCAGTTTGAACCATGTTGCTGTTTTCCCCGCTCACGCTGCCAAACATGTAATGCTCTTGACAGCCAATGTTGGTACAGTACCATCGACGTATAGATCTATACGTCTGTGTACAGTACAGGGACAAAAAAGATGAGAGTCTTGATTTGTATGGGATGGACTTAAATCATCTCAGTGTTTAGATTCAACGTTTTCCATTACTGTTTTGCGTTTGATTGTGGATGCTAGTTTACACCGACCTTGTCCCTGGAAAGCAAAACTGCACTGGATTATGTGACAGTGATTTTGTAAAGTTTAAAAAGTTCAGCAGCTGTGTAATAGTGCTTGCCGTATTTTACGCCCCGCCCCCTTTTTTCCTTTTATTCTTTCTCCTCACTACCATCCTTCCACGTGAATTTTAATTTGCTTGTCGGCTCACAATCTAGATCTAGAGAGACATAACATAAACACTCACACCATGATGATCAGTGATCACATCAAATCAGTGGTAATCAGAAATTTTGTTCAGTCATCAAAGAAAAATCTCGTGTGTTTGTGTAGATCTTTCTGCTATGCGGTTGGGAGGGATCAGCATGCCGGCCTGTCAGATTCGAGGGATCTTGAACTGACTTACGTTTTAGTTGAAAAATCTTTTCGCTGAGTGAGTTTTCTGATTAAGAAAAGCTTGTAGAAAGCAGTACAGGACCTGTGAGATTTTTCAGCCAACTGTTTTTGAGACTGACAAAGAGATATTACATCAATTCCTGTTATTCTGTCAGCTTTTGTCTGATCTGCCCACCTTTAGAAATCTCCGACTTTTCCCGCGGTTTTCTATTCATGCACGCATGCGCCGACACCATGCAAATGGCTGCCAAGCAGACGAACCTCAGCTCGCAGTGTTAGAGTTGGGCATTTTCCACTCAGACAATCATGCACGGTAGCTTGTAAGGCCAAAGTGTATATTTTCATGGAGCGTTATTCAGCGTCACTTGTATCCTATCAGTATTTAAATATTGGTCCAGCCACCACAGAGATATTAATGTGTTAATTTTTTTTTCTACGCTAGGATCCATGACTCTCGATTTCAGGAGAGAGGAGACCATGACTACTATATTGCCAGCTGCAGGATTCCAATCGCCCCAGAAGCAATATGAACAGTGCTGCTATATTGCCAGCTGCAGGATTCCAATCGCCCCAGTAGCAATATAAACAGTGCTGCAACATTGCCAGCTGCAGGATAGCACTCGCCCCAGTAGCAATATGAACAGTGCTGCTATATTGCCAGCTGCAGGATTCCAATCGCCCCAGTACTGGCAGTAACAATGAAAATGTTCAAGTTATGCTGACCTGAAAGCAGAGTTTTGCTTCCGTGTCCCTGTAGACAGCAGAAAGTCGTGACGTCAAGGCGGGCTGGAACTCCATGTTGGTGATTCTTAGAGTGACGTTGACCACCCTAGCTTCGTCTGTTGACGCGGAGTTAAACAGGGTGTGTGTTACCAGGCCACAAGTGATAACTTTATTCAGTATCAAAATACCTCCCCCCCACCCCCACGTCCCCCCACTCCTCCCCTCCCCCCCCCCCCCACACACTCACGTGTCCAACCTCATCCCCACACTCCAGCCCCCCCCCCCCCCCCCCCCTTTCAAAAAAGGGGAAGAAGTTAGTTATTTTGCGGCTAAAAGGAAAAACGAAAGGAAGAAAGAACGAAAATAAAAGAAATACGGAAGGGGGGGAAAAAAAACACCAAAAAACAGATGAGGAGGGGAAGATGAGAAAACAACAACAACAACAACAACAACAACAACACACACACACACACACACACACACACACACACACACACACACACACGCGAAATGTCCGAATGGTTTTAGTACACACCTGGGTTTGCGTCCTGCACGTGCATCAGAAGGGTCACCATGGCAACACACGTCCCCGCCATCGTTAACACTGACATCACCACACACAGGGACAGACGACGCCGCGTGCGCCTCTTCTCCTGAACGGTCCCAGAAGAGTTGGATTCCGTGCGTTCCCGGAGATGAGAACCGACCTCAGGGTTGATGTTCTTTGTGTTGAAGTTCTTTGTGTCGCGGCTGTCGCGTTTTGCGCCATGGGAAGCCCTCTGGAAAGAAGAAGTCAAAATGTCAAAATGAAATGTGATAGGCTCTCACAGACGTGGGGTGGGGTGGGGTGGGGGTCGGGGGGGGGGGGGGGAGAGACAAAGGGTATGGTGTTTGTTTTTAATTTTGGCAAAAGTGGCTTGGCGACTTTGTCCTCCTCTTGTAGGAACCCCAGTAGCACAAAAATTCAGTTTACAAACAGAAAGTTTTCGCCTGGAAGTGAATGTAAAACTTTGTCCTCCTCTTGTAGGAACCCCAGTAGCACAAACAGTCAGTTTACAAACAGAAAGTTTTCGCCTGGAAGTGAATGTAAAACCTCGCACACAACCCTCACACAAAACTGTCCACTGTATTGATATTCTGATTGCACCGACAACGTGTCAGCTTGTTTCTACTTGCTCTTTCGTGTCCTTCCCGTGTTTCTCATTCCCATCTCTTTCGTGTCCTTCCCGTGTTTCTCATTCCCATCTCTTTCGTGTCCTTCCCGTGTTTCTCATTCCCATCTCTTTCGTGTCCTTCCCGTGTTTCTCATTCCCATCTCTTTCGTGTCCTTCCCGTGTTTCTCATTCCCATCTCTTTCGTGTCCTTCCCGTGTTTCTCATTCCCATCTCTTTCGTGTCCTTCCCGTGTTTCTCATTCCCATCTCTTTCGTGTCCTTCCCGTGTTTCTCATTCCCATCTCTTTCGTGTCCTTCCCGTGTTTCTCATTCCCATCTCTTTCGTGTCCTTCCCGTGTTTCTCATTCCCATCTCTTTCGTGTCCTTCCCGTGTTTCTCATTCCCATCTCTTTCGTGTCCTTCCCGTGTTTCTCATTCCCATCTCTTTCGTGTCCTTCCCGTGTTTCTCATTCCCATCTCTTTCGTGTCCTTCCCGTGTTTCTCATTCCCATCTCTTTCGTGTCCTTCCCGTGTTTCTCATTCCCATCTCTTTCGTGTCCTTCCCGTGTTTCTCATTCCCATCTCTTTCGTGTCCTTCCCGTGTTTCTCATTCCCATCTCTTTCGTGTCCTTCCCGTGTTTCTCATTCCCATCTCTTTCGTGTCCTTCCCGTGTTTCTCATTCCCATCTCTTTCGTGTCCTTCCCGTGTTTCTCATTCCCATCTCTGCGTCAGTTTTCTTAGTATTTGCCTTCACTTCTGCTCGAGTCTACTGGTTGAAAAACAGCAGTTCTAATTTCAATGTGTGCATGATAGTGTCCTCTGTAAGCTACCAATTAAAATGAACTTTAAAAAAAGAAACTTCCAATTATGATAATTCCTCCCATTATGATAATTCCTCCCATTATGATAATTCCTTATCATTTTTCTTGATTTTGATCAACAGGAAATGATATTAGAAACAACAATGGATAGAGCGGGGTTCAATGGGAAAGTGATATGATGGTACGAAATCAGATGCATAGCATTTCACAGACATTGTACGCTACTCTCTCTCTCTCTCTCTCTCTCACACACACACACACACACACACACACACACACACACACACACACACACACACACACACACACACACACACACACACACACAGAGCGGGGTTCAATGGGAAAGTGATATGGTGGTACGAAATCAGATGCATAGCATTTCACAGACATTGTACGCTACTCTCTCTCTCTCTCTCTCTCTCTCTCTCTCTCTCTCACACACACACACACACACACACACACACACACACACACACACACACACACACACACACACACACACACACACAGAGCGGGGTTCAATGGGAAAGCGATATGGTGGTACGAAATCAGATGCATAGCATTTCACAGACATTGTACGCTACTCTCTCTCTCTCTCTCTCTCTCTCTCTCTCTCTCTCTCACACACACACACACACACACACACACACACACACACACACACACAGAGCGGGGTTCAATGGGAAAGCGATATGGTGGTACGAAATCAGATGCATAGCATTTCACAGACATTGTACGCTACTC
The DNA here is from genome assembly GCA_018292915.2 of Batillaria attramentaria. Classification (NCBI taxonomy): domain Eukaryota; kingdom Metazoa; phylum Mollusca; class Gastropoda; family Batillariidae; genus Batillaria; species Batillaria attramentaria. The sequence continues at coordinate 1,035,343 of JACVVK020000172.1, read as the reverse complement.
TCTCTCTCTCTCTCTCTCTCTCTCTCTCTCTCTCTCTCACACACACACACACACACACACACACACACACACACACACACACACACACACACACACACACAGAGCGGGGTTCAATGGGAAAGCGATATGGTGGTACGAAATCAGATGCATAGCATTTCACAGACATTGTACGCTACTCTCTCTCTCTCTCTCTCTCTCTCTCACACACACACACACACACACACACACACACACACACACACACACACACACACACACACAGAGCGGGGTTCAATGGGAAAGTGATATGGTGGTACGAAATCAGATGCATAGCATTTCACAGACATTGTACGCTACTCTCTCTCTCTCTCTCTCTCTCTCTCTCTCTCTCTCACACACACACACACACACACACACACACACACACACACACACACACACACACACACACACAGAGCGGGGTTCAATGGGAAAGTGATATGGTGGTACGAAATCAGATGCATAGCATTTCACAGACATTGTACGCTACTCTCTCTCTCTCTCTCTCTCTCTCTCTCTCACACACACACACACACACACACACACACACACACACACACACACACACACACACACACACACAGAGCGGGGTTCAATGGGAAAGCGATATGGTGGTACGAAATCAGATGCATAGCATTTCACAGACATTGTACGCTACTCTCTCTCTCTCTCTCTCTCTCACACACACACACACACACACACACACACACACACACACACACACACACACACACACACACACACACACACACACACAGAGCGGGGTTCAATGGGAAAGTGATATGGTGGTACGAAATCAGATGCATAGCATTTCACAGACATTGTACGCTACTCTCTCTCTCTCTCTCTCTCTCTCTCTCTCTCACACACACACACACACACACACACACACACACACACACACACACACACACACACACACACAGAGCGGGGTTCAATGGGAAAGTGATATGGTGGTACGAAATCAGATGCATAGCATTTCACAGACATTGTACGCTACTCTCTCTCTCTCTCTCTCTCTCTCTCACACACACACACACACACACACACACACACACACACACACACACACACACACACACACACACACACACACAGAGAGAGCGGGGTTCAATGGGAAAGCGATATGGTGGTACGAAATCAGATGCATAGCATTTCACAGACATTGTACGCTACTCTCTCTCTCTCTCTCTCTCTCACACACACACACACACACACACACACACACACACACACACACACACACTTACCTGCAATGTCGCTCTCTTCATTTCCCGGTATGTTTTCCTTGCCTGTAGTTTCTCCTTCACAACCTCGTCTACAGCCTCACTCAGTCTCTCTACAGTCTCTGCCTACCACGTGGTTCCTGCTTCACTCGTCTACAGCCTCACTCAGTCTCTCTACAGTCTCTGCCTACCACGTGGTTCCTGCTTCACTCGTCTACAGCCTCACTCAGTCTCTCTACAGTCTCTGCCTACCACGTGGTTCCTGCTTCACTCGTCTACAGCATCACTCAGTCTCTCTACAGTCTCTGCCTACTACGTGGTTCCTGCTTCACTCGTCTACAGCATCACTCAGTCTCTCTACAGTCTCTGCCTACTACGTGGTTCCTGCTTCACTCGTCTACAGCCTCACTCAGTCTCTCTACAGTCTCTGCCTACTACGTGGTTCCTGCTTCACTCGTCTACAGCATCACTCAGTCTCTCTACAGTCTCTGCCTACTACGTGGTTCCTGCTTCACTCGTCTACAGCATCACTCAGTCTCTCTACAGTCTCTGCCTACTACGTGGTTCCTGCTTCACTCCGCGTGTACGTGTCACGTCAAGTTGTTGAACTGATCATCTGGACGTGGATGTGATCATTGTCAGGTGGACACCGCTTCAAGGCGTGTAGATCATGTAGATAATGGTGCCGGCCTGTGTCCGTGTGAAATAATCATCATGATAGCTCTGACTTGTTCATGCTCCAGGCTGTCCAGTGTGAAATAGTTTAACTCAGTCCCTACTGTAGTTTAACTCAGTCCCTATTAAGTCAGTTCGGGATTCAGGCTGTCCAGTGTGAAATAGTTTAACTCAGTCCCTACTAAGTCAGTTCGGGATTCAGGCTGTCCAGTGTGAAATAGTTTAACTCACTCCCTACTGAGTCAGTTCGGGATTCACGTTGTGCACCACTGGCCTAACTAAAAAAGAGAGAAGAATGAATTCAGTCTCAGTGCATGGATTTAAAACTGGCTCAGTGGGACTGAGTGTTGCACTTTGATTCTACTCGTGTTTCCTCCAATAACAAGCATTAAGGAACCGTAAATCTTGCCTGTTTTTACATACCGGTGTCAAAATGAAAAAAAAAAACACAAAAAACGTCAAAAACGGAATGTGTTAAACTAAACCTGTAGGGCAAACGATGTCAACATACGTCAACATACGCTGTTGAGACGCAATAGTTTTAGTTTGCGTGAAGTTAGGCGTGCCTGGACTGACCCGCTTGCTGGGCTTTGGGAACTCGAATTGAAGGACGTGGGTTCAAACCCTGACTGAAAGGTCGATCTTGAAATCATCTTTGCTGTGCAGTTCAACTGAAAATGACGTGTTCTCTAGTACACAGCACGGGTCAGGGACAGCACGCAGACCACCCAGTACCTCACTCAGTTACCACCCAGTACCTCACTCAGTTACCACCCAGTACCTCACGGCTCAGTTACCACGCAGTACCTCACTCAGTTACCACCCAGTACCTCACTCAGTTACCACCCAGTACCTCACTCAGTTACCGCCCAGTACCTCACTCAGTTACCACCCAGTACCTCACTCAGTTACCACCCAGTACCTCACTCAGTTACCACCCAGTACCTCACTCAGTTACCACCCAGTACCTCACTCAGTTTTGAGGTAGATTTTTAAGGCTGAGTCACACCCCAGCACCTACAGCATGGCAGGAATATGACTCATCAGTCAGCAGACATACATCACCCCAGCACCTACAGCATGGCAGGAATATGACTCATCAGTCAGTAGACATACATTATGGGGAGGGTGGGGGCGGCCGGGGGGGGGGGATATCAGCGGATTGGGCTCCATGCACTCGTGCTGTGACTTATCAGACAGTATACATACATTATGGGGAGGGGGGGAGGGGGCGGCCGTTGGGGGGGGGGGGGGTATCAGCGGATGGGGCTCCATGCACCCGTGCTGTGACTTATCAGACAGTAGACATACATTTTAGTGCATGTCTTACTGACAAACAACGCCCACACTTGAAGGCTATAATTTTGCAAGTGTTTTAATGATAGACCTGTACGTATCGTGCTTTTGGCATTCAATAGAGTCGTCCACTTGTCAATCAAACTCCGCTCACGTGGGGGCCCCTTAGCCAATCGGCGCGCTGCACACCACGTGGGTTTTGCTTCTCGCTCGAGGCCCGGCAAGCGAGGCTGTTTTGCCGGGTCCGACAACGGTACTTCCATGTGACTATCATGTCCGCAATAATAAAGCCTGGCAAGCACTGTTGTTATGAGGAATGTAAATCACACTCCAGATATGCTGATAGATTTCCGGACGTGAATTTTTTCCCTTTCCAAAACCTTTTTCGCGTCTGGAGGACGCCGCAAAGGAATGGGTAAAAGCGTGCGGTCACAGTCGAGATTAACTGACAGTGGAGAGGATTACCAAACATAACTACGTGTGCTCCAACGTAACTGAAATATTAAAAAAGTTTGATTGGTAGCATTCGCCTGTAGTGTGGTAGTACCAATCATGTGCGTGTGCGTGCATGGTGCCTTCGGCCAGCGATGGCTCTACACAAGTGGCAGTGTCATCAGTACGTGTGTCAGCAGGCGGCATTCACACAAATCACAGAGTACACATCTAGTACACACCTCGGTTCTGTGGCAGGTTGGGGTCGTGTTTGCACTCAACTCGTGCCAGTGCTCAGATAAGTGAAAGTCGGTTGTGTTATTGTGCACTACAATGTTATTTTCAGTCGCAATTATTAAAAAAAAAGTTTTTGTTTCTTTTTGATTGACAGTTGATGTCACTGACAGGAAACAGTTACTACGACTATGGCGGCCTACCAACTGGAAATTTCTTATTCTGCCAATTCGACGTCAAGTTCAACATGGATTCTGTGTGATGCTATCATGTTTGTTAGCTGTACCTCAAAAGTCAAAATTAAAGTCGCCGTGTCTCTCTCTCAATCTCAAGCAAGATCTAATGAGCCTTTCGGCCACTGCATGCGGACTGACTCTTCCTCATCGATCGGTAGCATTTTGCCTTAACTACAACTTCTTTTTCACTTGGCAAGTGAAATGAAATTGTGTGAATGTACCCCTGCACGAAAAACTGACAACCTCTTCGTCGGGACCGCGCTGTAGTTTTCTCTTTTAGCGAATTTAGACACAAGTCTGGTAGTACACCAAGCGATGTGGAAGCCATGTTGCTACGTACGTGAGGCCAGCGCTTGCCGGAAAAGGGGCGGGGCTTAAGTCCGCGCGGGGCAAAAATGGACGACTCTATTAGTAGTCCACATCGATCTGTGAGCTCGGGAAAGCTAGGCCGTATTCCTGTAACCAATGGCACATATGTATGTCTAGAGTTGGTAACATTATGCACACAAAGCTATATATATATATCAAGTTTACATCAAGCCACGGTTGACGACCATAACAGCAATGAGAATCACTGACGGGCCTAGACTCAGACTTTGTGATGAAATTAGTTGGTCACTGAACCGTGACAATCGGGACAGTTTGTCCGTGACATGGCCGCGGGCACTGATACAGGTGACTGTCGACCCACCCCATTCCATGCTCCATGATAAAGGGATACTCGTCTCAATGTCCAATCAGTGTGAGCCGCGGGCTGTTTTGATCCTCTCCCACAGATAACGTTTTGACTCTCTCCTACAGATAACGTGTTGATCCTCTCCTACAGATAACGTGTTGATCCTCTCCTACCTACAGATAACGTTTTGATCCTCTCCTACAGTTAACGTGGCAGATCGCGACACCGCAGACACCTGGTCAGCTGTGCCACACCATACACGTTTTACTGAACAGCATGCTGATATGAACGTCTGTAGGACCGGAGTGTTTCGTGTACTGTTCCGCTGTGGTACCTTCACACACACACACACACACACACACACACACCACCACCACCACCACCACCACCACCAATGATAATGAAACTTTCCTCATTTTGTTCAGTTTTATTGAATGATAGTCGTAATACATTTAATAGTAATAACTTGTCTTGGCTGTTAAATTATGACACATGTAATTATGCCTGATTCATCTTCTCTTGAACAAAAAACATGAATGAAAACGTTCAGTTTGTTCTGCTCCTGAAACTATGTATGTAATAATTCCATAGGAAACACCATGCATGAATTTCTCGTACGGGACAAAACAGTATGTCCCCTGCCATGAACAAGTACAAAATTATTTCAAACAGAGGCAGAAATCAACACTGATAAAGCTAACACTAAAAACATTTATATGCAGAAAAAAACCTGTCCACAAATCTTTCTACACACCAACCAGCCAAGCTTATAGACTGGTTTAACAGATGTCAGATACCTTCATGTAAACTGTTAAATGTACGTATAGTATTTGAGAGCTAGGAGACAATTGTTCATTCCACATCATGTAATGATAAAATGGCAAAAAACAATTACTTACCATATAGCAATACAGTTTTCAGGCATAGCAAAACATAGCAGTGTGACAGCAGTGTGACATAGCAGTGTGACATAGCAGTGTGAAAAGACGCACACCACACAAAGGTGCCTGTAGCAATATTGGCAGTCCAAAAATAAATTGTATAATGTGCTAAATTACTTCAAATTATTTTAAACATCAACATGTTAGAGAGTAAGGAAAAAATCATCAACAATCAACAAATAACAGGCATAAAAGAGTGAACCAAAATAAACAAAGTACACTTGTAACAATCTGTCAGATAAATCTATTTTAGTGTATTATCACCAAGTCATGTGACATCCTTCATTAGTACAATAAAGATAACAATACATGTATTTACAAATGTACAAAGTCAAATAAAACAAACACTGGTGAACCTTGAAGGACATACTGAGTGTCACCGTGCACGTGAAAGTACTTTGACAACATGGAATTAGCACAACTCCTCCGCTAACCTCATCTCCATGTGGTTAGCAAAACTTACAAAGTTACAAAACTTATACATACATTTAATTGGCGGAAATAACCGACTACAAACTGTACAATACAAGAGAGAGCAGTCTGTCTCAGTCTGTGCTAGCAAATGTTCACTTTCGCAGGTCAGTCCTATAGAATTTGCCTCAGACGACTAGTTAAGGTCGTGGTGAGGAAGTGACAGGTCTATACAGGCCTGTGCTGGAGCCCCACAGTTGCTCTGCCACAAGTGGAAGTGACAGGTCTATACAGGCCTGTGCTGGAGCCCCACAGTTGCTCTGCCACAAGTGGAAGTGACAGGTCTATACAGGCCTGTGCTGGAGCCCCACAGTTGCTCTGCCACAAGTGGAAGTGACAGGTCTATACAGGCCTGTGCTGGAGCCCCACAGTTGCTCTGCCACAAGTGCTTTGCTTCCTTCCTACAATCATCAGAAGGGGAGAAAATCAGAGGGCAAATTGGGAGGGAAAGAATTATTCGTCAGGCAGTCTTCCGTCAGGCAGTCTTCCGTCAGGCAGTCTTAGTGAAGTAGCTGTGAGCCAATCTTCCTCTCCCACTTGTAGTTCTTCATCTGTTGGTGACCGCGGTGAATACCCTGGTGAATACCGAGGACTGGGAACATAAGGGCCTGGTGAGGAATACAACCCCGGTGACCAGTATGAGCTTGGTGAATGGTACGCTGATGGTGACGAGTACCCCGGTGAAGTTCTGGGACTCAGCATGTCTGATACCGGTGAGTGGGATGCTGATGGTGACAATGGAGAACTAGGTGCATACGGCCCTGGTGATTGGTACAGCCCTGGTGACTGGTACGGCTCTGGTGAGCGGTCCACTGTTGGTGACATGACTGACCCCGGTGAAGCCAAAGGACTTGGCATGAATGTTTCCGGAGGCTGCCATGGCGATGAGTTCTGTCTCCCTGCCGGGAAAGCTGGATCCTTGCCACAGATGTTCCACTCCATGCTGTCTTCAACAGGTGGCGTTTTGCCCTGTGGAGCAAGCTCAGATACCGCCAGATTCTCAATACTGCCAGTTCCGTAACTGTCCACAGACACTGCTGGTGACAGGGTGGTGAAATCTGCGTGGCCATCTCCGCTGGGGAACTGGCACCCTGGGTCACGGTCTGAGCTCACCACGTCGGTGACATGGGTATCTCGTGACTCTTCACTTTCAAGAAACGAGTCTAGAGAAGTAGAGCTGTTGAAATGTTCTGGACTAGCAGGTGGTGAGTACCCCAGACTGGACGGTGAATACATCTGGGTGAGTCCCTTGTATCAGGTGGCAGTCGTGGTGAGGCAAGAGGGCTGGGTTGTGAGTCCATGTGGCCCTGTGGACTGCCTGTTGAGTATGCTGGGCTTATCAGTGAGTCAGCAAAGCCCGTCTGTGAAGAGCCAATCTCACGAGAAACAAAGCTGCTGACCGGCGGGTTGATGGGTGAGCTGGGTAGACTCAGTGAGTCACTCTGTGAGTGCTGTGGACCTGGACCATCATGAGTCCCATGAGGCCCCGGACTCTCTGGTGAGCAATCAGGATTTGTCCTGAAACTGGGAGAAGTCCGTGGACTTGCTGGAGAGCAACTGGGACTCGCTTGTGAGTAATTATGGCTTGATGGTGAATATTCAGGACTCGCTTGTGAGTAATTAGGGCTTGATGGTGAATATTCAGGACTTGGTGGTGAGTACTGAGGACTTGGTGGTGAGTACTGAGGACTTGGTGGTGAGTACTCAGGGCTTGGTGGTGAGTACTCAGGGCTTGGCGGTGAGTACTCAAGGCTTGGCGGTGAGTACTCAGGGCTTGGCGGTGAGTACTCAGGGCTTGTGGGTGAGTAAGTGGAAGTTGGCGAGTACTCCAGATTTGAAGGCAAGTACTTGGGACCTGGCGGTGAGTACTCAGGACTGGACGGTGAATACTTTGGCGAGTATTCGGGACTTGTTGGAGAGTACAATGACCTGGCAACCGAAGAAGAAGGCCCTGATCTGTGGAGAAGTCTTGCCGGTGAGTAAGGAAGATGGTCTGGAGTGTACGCAGAATACTGTGGACTGGTTGGTGTGTAAGACGGACTGCTGGGGCTGTAGACTGTGCACTGCGGACTGCTGGGAGAATACGGACTGCTTGGTGTGTAGACTAAGTATTGTGGACTGGTTGGTGAGTATGACAGCCTGCTGGGGCTGTAGACTGTGCACTGCGGACTGCTGGGAGAATATGGACTGCTTGGTGTGTAGACTGAGTATTGTGGACTGGTTGGTGTGTAAGACGGACTGCTGGGCGTGTAGACTGAGTATTGTGGACTGGTTGGAGAGTAAGACGGACTGCTGGGAGTGTAGACAGCCTGCTGAGGACTGGTTGGTGAGTACGATGGACTGCCGGGCGTGTAGACAGAGGAGGGCAGACTGGTTGGAGAATATGATGGACTGCTGGGAGTGTAGTGCGGTGACACAGACAACCCCGGACTTGCTGGAGAGAATGACTGAGGTGTGCTCGGTGTGTACTGCGGACTTGAAGGGGGGTCTGTTTGAGACGAAGGGCTGTATGTTGCATATCCCAAACCAGATGGACTGATGGGCTGATAGCCCGGACTTGTGGGAGAATAGCCAGTGACGGTGCTACCTCCAGGAGTGCGTCCGTAGCTTGGCGAGGAGGGTGAGTAGGAGGGCAGCATCCATGATGGACTTGTGGAGTTGTCCCCCCATGTTTCAGGTGAGTAGGCAGATGGTGATGGAACAGGGCTGTAACACGGTGAGAAACCAGTGTCTCCACCGACAGACCCTGGCGAGAACAGCGGGCCACAAGGAGTCTTGCCACTAGCCGAGCTCGGTGAAAAGATAGCAGCGCCACCGGGTGACACATTCTGGTGCCAAGGGGTCCCTGCCTGGCCAAGGTCGTCAACCAACGGAAGGCAACCTGCCAACAAAACAAGCCAAATGTTAATCCTTGTAGAGAGAACACTGAACATCAAGAAACTGAATGATTATTTTAATGTTATGTTAGAAAGTGTGTGTGTGTGTGTGTGTGTGTGTGTGTGTGTGTGTGTGTGTGTGTGTGTGTGTGTGTGTGTGTGTGTGTGTGTGTGTGTGTGTGTGAGAGAGAGAGAGAGAGAGAAGTACAACCTTAAAATCCATTTGACATTCCCTGACATTCCCTGACATTCCCTGACATTCCCTGACATTCCCTGACATTCCCTGACATTCCCTGACATTCACCAACACTTCCACCAGCTAACAAATAATCCATGAAGCAGTATCATATGACCTACCAGGGAACATGGCAGGAGCACATCCGTCAGGGATCTCCAGCCCTTCCTTGCATTTCTCAGCGTCGAGCATGATGTCGAAGGACCCAGTGCCAATTCTGGCCAGTTGACCCAACATAATGCTCTCTGACACGCCACGCATGGGGTCATGTTCTGCATGGTACGCAGCCTCCATCAACACATCAACCTAAAGTTTACAACAGAAAGAGACTCTGAGTTATTCTGACAATTCATCTAACGCTGAACCACTAAGACATCAACTGAGTTTCAGATTCCAAGGCCGGCATCGACCCAAGGCTGACACCGACCCAAGGCTGACACCGACCCAAGGCTGACACCGACCCAAGGCTGACACCGACCCAAGGCTGGCACCGACCCAAGGCTGACACCGACCCAAGGCTGACACCGACCCAAGGCTGACACCGACCCAAGGCTGACACCGACCCAAGGCTGGCACCGACCCAAGGCCGGCGCTGACCCGAGGTTGACACCGACCCAAGGCTGGCACCGACCCAAGGCCGGCGCTGACCCGAGGCTGACACCGACCCAAGGCCGGCATCGACCCAAGGCTGGCACCGACCCAAGGCCGGCATCGACCCAAGGCTGGCATCGACCCAAGGCCGGCGCTGACCCGAGGTTGACACCGACCCAAGGCTTGCACCGACCCAAGGCCGGCGCTGACCCGAGGCTGACACCAACCCAAGGCCGGCATCGACCCAAGGCTGGCACCGACCCAAGGTTGACACCGACCCAAGGCTGACACCGACCCAAGGCTGACACTAACCCAAGGCCGGCACTGACACAAGACTGACACCGACCCAGGGTTGGCACCGACCCAAGGCCGGCACTGACCCAAGACTGACACCGACCCAGGGCTGGCACCGACCCAAGAATGACACTGACCCAGGGCTGGCACCGACCCAGGGCTGACACCAACCCAAGGTTGACTCCAACCCAACAAAAGGGCTCAAAGTGATGCCAAAAAGAAGCCTCTGCTAACGTGTCACTCACTTGCTGACAAGATGTGATACATGATACAGGCACTTTGATTTGTCATTGGCACAGCCACAGGCAGCAAGTGTATTTATCAGTACCATGGAGTTTTTGTGAGCCAACAGGCCCACTCACAAGCGCAACCGCTCCAAAACAAAATTCATCCATTGTGAAGTCTGGTACCAAATCTTCATATATATTATTTTGTGTGTTTAACTGTCTGACACTGGCCACTTACCGTCTGCTCGAATGAACACTTGGCAAGAGCGCTCGTCTGTTGTCGGCTGATGCCCTGTCGTGACACGGCAGTCAGGTGACCTCGACTTGTCATGATCTCACACAGCAACAGCAGGTGCCGTTTGTTGACGTAGCTTCCATCAAATGAGATCACATGGTGGAGCTCGTTCTCAATGGATTTGCGTGCAGCTTCGATGCCTAGTGTCTGTGTGAAATGCAAAACAGTAGATGAAAGATAGCAAAAGCAACATCTGGCGTTGTTGTTGTTGTTGTTGTTGTTGTTGTTGTTGGTGTGTGTGTGTGTGTGTGTGTGTGTGGGGGGGGGGGATTAAACTGCTTTTTAACCCACCACACTCCCTTTATTTCTGGTTGTCTCAGCAGTACAATGTCAGTGACTAGTGACCAACACACTGGAACCCATCTGACTAGTGACCAACACACTGGAACCCATCTGACTAGTGACCAACACACTGGAACCCATCTGACTAGTGACCAACACACTGGAACCCATCTGACTAGTGACCAACACACTGGAACCCATCTGACTAGTGACCAACACACTGGAACCCATCTGACTAGTGACCAACACACTGGAACCCATCTGACTAGTGACCAACACACTGGAACCCATCTGACTAGTGACCAACACACTGGAACCCATCTGACTAGTGACCAACACACTGGAACCCATCTGACTAGTGTCCAACACACTGGAACCCATCTGACTAGTGACCAACACACTGGAACCCATCTGACTAGTGACCAACACACTGGAACCCATCTGACTAGTGACCAACACACTGGAACCCATCTGACTAGTGACCAACACACTGGAACCCATCTGACTAGTGACCAACACACTGGAACCCATCTGACTAGTGACCAACACACTGGAACCCATCTGACTAGTGACCAACACACTGGAACCCATCTGACTAGTGACCAACACACTGGAACCCATCTGACTAGTGTCCAACACACTGGAACCCATCTGACTAGTGTCCAACACACTGGAACCCATCTGACTAGTGACCAACACACTGGAACCCATCTGACTAGTGACCAACACACTGGAACCCATCTGACTAGTGACCAACACACTGGAACCATCTCATCACGTCGTTCTTCCAGAGCCCCTGCACCTTGCTCATCTCAAGCTATCAAGATAGACTTCATGGTTAGCAATGTGATATTTATCGCATTCTTTAAACTCTGCCCTTAAACACTTACCGTGAATGTCTCAGTGATGTGATTCGTGACTGTCCGCTTTCGGTCCACCTCAGGGTCGCTCATGACACGCAGCAGATTCGAACCCTCGGTCTCAAGCACCCACTCCGTGACAGGCTTGAACTCTCCATCTGCCGTGACACACATTCGCTTCTTCTTCTCCTCATACTGTGGCCAGTAAAGCGACGCCTGAAAAAGTTGACAAGTTTAGAGAAGTGAGTCAACACACTCAAAACAGAAGATGGCGAGCAAAGATCATGTTGAATACGTCATCATGTGTCTAGAAACTATAAATGTGGAGCACGATGGGTGGGGTTGGAAAATTATGATACAACATCCTCCTTACCTTGCTGATGTCAGGAATGCCCTTCAGGGAAAGGTCGGACAGCAAAGTTGACTCAATCACACGCAGGAAGGTGTCATCTGACAACTGATCCACTTCAGCAGAGTCCTGCAAGGATCGTCAAAATATAACCTGCTAAAATCATCCCCATGTTCACACAGACCACTCAGAATGGTTCACTGTAATATCGCACAGAGGCATGTGACTGACATGAGACAATGTACCCCTTGCTCTGTTTCAAACATGCTAAAGTTACTATCAACATCAATTTAACTTTTCTACAAACAACTTTTCAAAACAACAACTTTACTTCATCTACATGCACACAGACAGCTGCTGAGAATATTAATGGCCTCTTCATGTACATGAACCAAACACAGAAATGACACTTCAATAACAAAGCAACACATCGGATATGTTCCAACAAGCAAAGAAAACGATTGACTGACCTCATCAACATTCTTCGACCCGTCGCTCGCTCTGACAATGCGCAGCCTGAAAACAAGTTTCTCAGAGTTGTCGTCGTTGAAAATGACATTCAAGTCATCACCGAAGCCTGTTTCAGGAAGAGAAAAGTTTATGTTGTTTTGATGTTGTTCTCAATGACAGCTTTCAAATAAAAACGTAGCTGGCAATTTCTTTACGTCTACACTGCAAACAAAGACAGTTAAGGCTGAAAACTATCAACCAGCATTCTGTTCTCAAGACGTGAACTATTATTATATTACATCATTATTGTCCTGAGCCTACAGCTCGTGTCACTTCACTTACAGATTTGTTTTTCAAGCAAGAAATTCTGCTTCCTCTATTTTCAACCTTTATTACCATGTTAATGAGTGACTGAACAGAAAGCTCCAAAGCCATCAGTTGATTAAAAAAAGGAAAAAACAAATTGAAAGAAAAGAAAAAATGCTCCTGCGTCTTACTTGCGGTGATGACATCTGCAATCTGCTCCATGGTCAGTTTCTTGTCCGTCATCCTCCTCCGATTCAGCTCCAGCCTCAGTAACCATGGGGACAGGGTGCTGGCATCGAAGTCTGGCATTTCGTAGTAGATGCCGACCCAGTCACGGTCCTCCGTGATGACGGTGTTCGTGGGTTCTGGATCGTAGTAAATGGCAGTGTTGTCGGTGACGTGTTTCAGTGTTGTGTGCTCCAAGCGACTCAGAACAGCCTGAAATCAATTTGACATCAATCCTGTGTAGTTACTTTTGGTAATAATGTGTGGTAATGTTAGGTAAGTTTTGGGGTTTTTTTGTTTTGTTTTTTGTTTTGCAGTTTAACATTTTTTTGTGTGTTTTCTGGAAACTTATTAAAGCTGTTCTGGTTCTTAATTTGTTGTGTGTCAAATGATGAAATCCTGTGTGTGTGTGTGTGTGTGTGTGTGTGTGTGTGTGTGTGTGTGTGTCTGGCAAATGATGGACACATAGCCACTTATTTTACAGTGGGAGAGGGTTTAATGGACGGGGAAGGGGGGAGGAGTGGGGGGGGGGGGGGGCAGAGGCAAGACGCATAATCAGGGGTGCTAGCAACTTGGGACCTACAAATCTGAAACCACTTCAAGATGTTTTGCCAAATCTGAAAAGCCACAGCTCGGAATGCAAGGAAAGCCGCAGAAGAAATTGACAAGCGGGGGGGGGAAGGGGGGGGGGGAGAGACAGCAAGACAGCTTACCGCAGCATTCCTGAAAAAATTGACAAGCGGGGGGAGGGGGGGGGCGGCAAGACAGCTTACCGCAGTCCTGAAACTGAATTGACCCTCAAAATCAGAATCGCGGGGGGGGGGGGGGGGGGGTGTCAAGACAGCTTACCGCAAACTCGGTACACGGCAAGCAAATCTAGCTACCGCAAACTACGTAGCCGCCTGTACGCACCACCTCTTCCTTTTTCACGATTTTGCGGTTAAAAGTGTTTCTAGTTCAAGAGGAGGCCATTGCAACTTGTACTCCGCCGAAGACGGTCTCGAAATCGGAAATCCGATCTGAATCGGAAATCTGCCACCCTGCAAATCGGAATCCCCCCCCCCCCCCCAAAACACGTACGATTTTCTGCCAAATCGGAAATCGGGATTCAGGTGAAATTTCAAATCGGAAATCCGATCTGAATCGGAACTCTGGCACCCCTGCATAATGTACATGGGTTACATGTATAACCATTCACTGAACTGTATATACTCACAGATGCTCGCTCCTTGTCACAGGTAGCCAGCGCTGTCAGGTGAACGGTCATGGATGGCGTATGCGGGTTGCGAGACACATTTAGGATTTCCTGCAGTCTGGGCACTCCCAGTGTCACATTCTTCGATGACACGCCTGCGTAGTGGAACGTGTTCAAGGTCATCTGCGTGGCCGGTTCCCCGAGTGACTGCGCTGCTAGCGCTCCCACCATCTCACCAGGGTGAACCTGCCGAAAACACACACCACAAAGTAAGCAATGAAGACATTTACACAACAGGTATCAATGCAGTGATAGCTGTCTGTCAAGGTCAGGCAAGCAATGACCACACAATTATAACAAGAAAATTCCTATCAATTCCTCTTGTCTAATGCTAATGAATGCTAAATTAATTGTGGGCTGACAGATAGACCTGAAACCGAGCTGGATAAATTTTAGTGCAGGCAGACAACACACACACACACACACACACACACACACACACACACATTCCCTCTATGGCACCCAATCTCCAGCACACATGAAACTGAAATGCATGATATCACGTACAGTCAACATTACCATCCTCTGTAACAAGACAAGGAAAGCAAGTCACAAGCAGCCAACATCCAACCAACAACAAGCATAAAACAAGCAGCAAAGTAGACTGAAACTAGTACATTTTGTTCAGCAAGCGTTTCCCATTTTCTGTGGACTGCTAAGATCCCAGGTCAACTACACTGTTGGAAACAGTGTCTGACACAACGCTTTGTTGGTCAAAATGACAGCAATTTTTTAACCAATCACCTGTGACTGCTGGAAGCGTGACTCAATCTGTGACAGAAGCCAGTCAAAAGCCTCTGATGTCAGACGGTGTTCCTGCGTGATGCTTTTTGCACACAAACTGGCACGCACCAATGACCTCATCAGGAGTGTAGCATTCTGGTTGCTATGACAACTGAAAGTGTCCTCTCCATGGACAATGTTCAGACGATCACAGAGATTTTGTACATCTGAAAAAAAAAACCCCCAAAAAACAGACATAGGAATGAGTACAAGATGTCGTACCTCTGGAGTGAAATAGGTAATAATAATAATAATAATAATAATAATAATAATAATGAGTATTGTATAGGCGCTTTTCCCAATTTCATGAATCGGCTCAAAGCGCCGCGAACTGAACCCAACACGCACGCTCACATGAACACACACATCCTCTCACATACTGGACACAAACACATTACAATCACGTGGTGCGAAGGGTCAGCTCAGCTATTTAAATTTCGGAATTTAGAATTGCATTTATTTTTCAAATTTGGTGGGCTGAACATTTCCAAAGCAGAGGGGGAGGAAGCCGGAGTACCCGGAGAGAACCCCCGACAATCGGCCTGAATGAACGGTGCCACATACAAGAAGGAAAAATTCTTCGCCCCGAATGGGACTCGAACCTCTGACCTCTCGCATTGGTGAAAAGTCTCTTAACCACTAGACCACCGACCGCCCCGACATGTATTTGTAGAAGAAAATGAGTTTGAAGCGTATCCACTGCAACACACTAGGTAAACTAACAAAATTACTGTAATTACAAACACTGAATGCATTCGTTATGAGATTTACACTAATTGCTTCTCAAGTCAAGTCAAGTCAAGTCAAGTTTAGTTTTTCCAACCCTCTGGGGGTACAGGAAAACAGAGAAGTAAACTATGGCTTTCTGTTCACTGACCTTGCACAACTTTGCAGGGTGGAATGTCAGACTTGGTGCGACTTGTGATGTGGAACGTTTTCTTGGCTGTCCAGATCAAGCGCTGAATGTTGCAGGGCAGGACGAGTGTTGGAGAACTGCTCTGAAACAACTGACGAAGGTCGTGTCGATCATCCATCAGCTGCTGCAATTCCTTCTCTAGAGCAGACACGGAGCTCACATCGGACATCACGTGATGGGCGACATCTGCCTCGAGAAAAGCTTCAAGTTTCCTGAAAAAAACCAACAAGAAAACAACATTAAAGATTATGAGAAAAAAGCACCAAAAACAACAAAGCACAATACATGCTAAATGTCTTATGAGTATACAGACAACAATCTGACTGTTTCAAGTTTTTCAGGTGATGCCACAAAACCAGTTAACCAACCAAACAAACAATAAAACAAACAAACGAACCCTCCTAATGTTAGCTACAAGACGTTATCGGCCCTGTGGTTACCTTTTCTCTGTGGTCTCGAATCTGAAGCGCTTGCTCAGAGCTTTGTCAGTGAGTGACAGCGTGGGGATGTTCTGATGTTCCATGTGTGTTGCGTCCAGACCATCCTCCCCATAGTGCAGCTGTAGGAGTTGTCCCCCTTGGTCTCGCACGGTGCCATCGTACTGCACCATCACGCTCTCCATAGCCTTGACCAGCCGACGCTGGATGTAACCTGTCGACATAATTATGTCATATTCAAATCTAAACAAATCCTTGTACAAGTCTAAAAATGAAGAAGAAACAGAGCACAAAATTACTGTTTTGCCAAATTATCAAAACAACAGTTGCTACGGTAAACGTGGAAATGTTGCAAAACAACAGTTGCTACAGTAAACGTGGAAATGTTGCAAAACAACAGTTGCTACAGTAAACGTGGAAATGCTCCAAAACAACAGTTGCTACAGTAAACGTGGAAATGCTCCAAAACAACAGTTGCTACAGTAAACGTGGAAATGTTGCAAAACAACAGTTGCTACAGTAAACGTGGACATGGCCGATGCAATGAAATAGACTAGACTGAACATCCAGGTAAAAACGGACGTCTCCTCACCTGTCTCAGCCGTTTTGACAGCCGTGTCAATAAGACCACCACGGCCTCCCATCGCATGGAAGAAGAACTCTGTGGGTGTCAGACCAGCCAGGTACGAGTTCTCCACAAACCCTCGTGACTCCGGCCCGTAGTCGTCCATGAGAAAGTGTGGCAGTGTGCGGCCTCTGAAGCCAAACGGGATGCGCTTTCCTTCAACGTTCTGCTGTCCAACACAAGCGATCACCTGCGAGATGTTGATCTTGTTGCCCTTTGAACCTGCATCGGCCATGGCCTTGAAGTTGTTGTAGGGAGAGAGTGAGCGCTGAGCGCGCTGACCTGTCCTGTCGCGTGCGTTGTTCAGAATCTCATTCACCTGCAATGAGCAAATGGATGCCTTTATATTGTGAGAAACCAACAATTTTAAAATAGATGAAAGTCTGATGAGAATTACTCTGATCTGAAACTCGACCAGTGGAAATAAACCATTAGTTCTTATACCAGTCATCTTGACGTTTCATGACAGGTGATGACAGGTGATAAAATCAAAGTTTCCCACAGCTGATGAAAACTGGAACCATATTTACAATTAGAGATCGTGCCAATGGTTCTAAGAGCATTACAATTGTGGTATGGCTAATGATGATGTACACACCAACAGGACTACAAAACTGGAAAACACAACAACTCAAACACACTTGCTCAACAACTCCACCTAAAAGAGGCACAGTATCACCTATCTCTTCTCATGTATAATATAATTATGTACTTGCCTGGTTCTCAAAGGTCTGTCGGAGTGTGCATCCCGCCTTGGACTCAAGTCGCCCGCTCTGAGCATCCTCAATGACCTGCTGAACTGCATGCTGGAATGAAAATAAGTGGCACATGTATAATCTTTTCATTTCATCGTCTTGCCACTGCAAGTCCAGTATACCTGATATACGCCAAAGCTCAATATGTCTGCCATGCACCAACTGACCCTGTCTAAATGTTTCTACATTCCTTCACTGAAAGATTCTTGGGTTTCACTATGTCTGACAAAAATGGTTGTTGTGGGTTTCTTAAATTGACTGGCTGTAAAATATTGCAACTTTACTACAGACCTTGGCTCCCATGATGGTGGTTTGAATGTCTGTGTACGTCTGGCGGTCCGCGATGGTGTCCTCGATGCCGATGCTGTGTCCGGCGCTCAGCA
Source organism: Batillaria attramentaria (assembly GCA_018292915.2). Classification (NCBI taxonomy): domain Eukaryota; kingdom Metazoa; phylum Mollusca; class Gastropoda; family Batillariidae; genus Batillaria; species Batillaria attramentaria. The sequence continues at coordinate 1,016,994 of JACVVK020000172.1, read as the reverse complement.
GCCATTGGTTGACCATCACCTGAATGGCGCTGTACATGACCCCCGCCACCTCGTGACCCATCTCCATGACAACCACGTGCAACAATGACCCTGCAGATGCCCCCAGGGATTTCTTGCACAAAATGCCAGACAGGAGTTCACCGTTTTCTACCAGGATCTGAACAGAGGAAATACTGAACATGTGAGATAATCAATCGATCCTTTGATGCCTGCAGTCAGAATTATTTGTTGAAACCATGGATACCTACAGTGCTGTATCTTATCACCATGACCTGCGTTCAATTGGACAGCAACCATACGAGATCCAAACAAACCTTAAGCATGCGCAATTTCTCAGTCATAGGTAAAAGGCAGCAATTAGTGGCATCCCTTACCTTGGTGTCTGCAGGTGAAATCCACCTGTAAGGCTTCTCGCTGTCTGCTGAGTGAGTGCTGTGCTCACGGACACAATTAACACCTTTTGGGATAAGCAGAGAGAAGAGTTGCTTCCCTGTCCACAGCGGGCGTGGCCGGAGGATGGCCGGTTGTGGGATGGTTCCGTCCCAGTCAGGGAGGTGCATCAAGAGGTTCATTACCTCCCCCTGACATAAACACATGCCACGTTCTGGATTTTACATAATGGTAGGTGTTTAGGGTTTTTACGTTAGAGAGAGAGAGAGTGTGTGTGTGTGTGTGTGTGTGTGTGTGTGTGTGTGTGTGTGTGTGTGTGTGTGTGTGTGTGTGGGTGTGTGTGTGTGTGGGTGTGTGTGTGTGTGTGTGTGTGTGTGTGTGTGTGTGTGTGTGTGTGTGTGTGTGTGTGTGTGTTTTATCTATTTCGATAATAGTCTTATTGAGCTGACCACCATGACAAAAAGTGAATGAAAAGTCAGCCCGCAGCCCGCTGTGTGTCCCTAGTCACATAACATCCACACTATCAAACATCATCTTCCGTCAAAATCTGCTCTCCGTTTCAATCTAGTTTTTTTTAAACAGCGTTGTTCAAGGTTTTGGTATGTTTACTGCAGGTATCAGCTTGTTTATGTTACTGGGGGTATCAGTGTGTACTGGAGGTATCGGCATGTTTACTGGAGGTATCAGTATGTTTACTGGAGGTATCAGCATGTTTACTGGAGCTATCAGTATGTTTACTGGAGGTATCGGCATGTTTACTGGAGGTATCGACATGTTTACTGGAGGTTTGGGCATGTTTACTGGAGGTATCGGCATGTTTACTGGAGGTATCGGCATGTTTACTGGAGGTATCGGCATGTTTACTGCAGGTATCAGCTTGTTTATGTTACTGGGGGTATCAGTATGTTTACTGGAGGTATCAGCATGTTTACTGGAGGTATCGACATGTTTACTGGAGGTTTGGGCATGTTTACTGGAGGTATCAGCATGTTTACTGGAGGTATCGGCATGTTTACTGGAGGTATCGGCATGTTTACTGCAGGTATCGGCATGTTTACTGGAGGTATCAGTATGTTTACTGGAGGTATCGGCATGTTTACTGGAGGTATCGGCATGTTTACTGGTGGTGGCAGAGTGTTGCTGGTTTAAACTATTTTATTCTTGTGCAAATAAAGTCCAACAACCACCACTGTAACATTACACACAAGAGCACAAGTAGTAACACTCACGAGGGTGCTGACATAAACAGAACATGAGCGTGGTAGAGAAAACACACTAGTAAAAGGACATTTGAACAGAAGAAGAAAACTAACTACTGGAGAATGAAGGAGGAGATGCGTGGTAAGACGAGAGTACAGTCCAAAGTGATGTCAGCCGACAATTACCTTCTCAAGGAACACATCACGGCGCGTCATCTTCCCAACCCCTGTTAGTGAGTCTTGCACGATCCCCATCACTGGGCGGTTGGACTGTGGCGTGATCAACATCTTTGAGACCGACGCCAGCTCAGAAACCTCTGCCCGAGCTTCCAGTGACTGGGGCAAGTGCAGGTTCATCTCGTCTCCGTCAAAATCAGCGTTGTATGGTTCGGTCACACTGTAAACAGCCACGGAAGCACCATGAAGGAAAGATGGATGGGTACATAAAGGAAAGATGGGTGGGTACATAAAGGAAACATGGGTGGATAGATAAAGGAAAGATGGATGGGTACATAAAGGAAAGATGGGTGGGTACATAAAGGAAAGATGGGTGGGTACATAAAGGAAAGATGGGTGGGTACACAAATATTTTGAGGTTCAAAATCTTCTATCTGCTGCGAGGGTGATTTCAAAGATGGGGCACTGGAAAAAAGCGGGTACAAATTTTGACCATGTTGGAATTTGGATCCTCATCCTTCTGACCTTGAGTGCGACAGTCAACCCACAACTATTGTGAAAAGCTGAACATGCAGAGCGCAGGAGTGAAACAGGAGCACTGAACAGCAACCCAACCCATCCCCACATGATCCTAAATAAGTGAACACCTTCTGAACTGACAAGCACACCATAAAAGTCGCTGATATTTGCAATCTTTCTAGCGATATTAACCCTGGTAATGCTGAGCCCCTATAATGCTGGGTTACCTCGCTGGCTTTTTCAGCACAAGACAAATTAATTCAACAGTACTAAGGTTAACACTATTTGTACAATGTCACTTCAGGATGAACCTATTCCCCTGCCCAGCCATTGTCAATATTCAGTTTCTCTCTGGTGCAGAAAAGTGAACATGTCAAGATCTATCCACTGTTGCATCTAGGCTGCCTAGTGTTCTGCCTTGCAAAACAACTGTTACTCTTGCTGTATACTTGCATACAGCAGCCCAAACCCTAACCCTAACCCTAACCCTGGATACTTGCATACAGCAGCCCAAACTGAAGGTATGCTAACCATGGGAAGAGATCCAGAAGAACTCCCCATGCATGGTATGAAAAATGTGTCCAACAAAATCTAACGGAGTAGCTTACCACATGTACGCCCCATACCCTGGCCCTGTACCTGAGATTGAGGCGAAAGGTGGACCAGGGCAGGACCTTGACACGGTGACACATCATGGACATCTTGTGAAGGGAGGGCTGTCTGTTAAACACGACCAAATCTCCGTCCACCATATGCCGCTCAACCTAGTATGAAAATGTATTTGTGATGTAACAGCTGGTCTACGGACCTCTTGTCAATCCTAACGAAAACTTCAATCTTCATTTGTGTTGTAATTAACAAACTTAATTTCCCGGAAGGGATTAATAAAGTATTGATTAATAAAGTATTGATTGATTTTAATATTTGATTTCAATCACAACACAATCTCTTTAGAGGAGCAAAGTGCCCCCCCCCCCCCCCCCCCAAAAAAAAAAAAAGAACCAAAAACCCAAACAAACAAACAAACCAACCAAAACAACAAACACCAAAAAACAAACACCAAAACCAAAAAAACAAAAACAAAAAGAACAAACAACAACCAACCAACCAACAACAACAACAAAAAACACAAAAGATTTCTGTTTAAGCAGAATTTCAGTGGGTATGACAAAATTTCAGCAGTTCCCTGTCTCACCTTGTATCCCACTTGAAGGTGAAGGTCAGCTGGTCGAGGGTGAAAGCGAAGGTCAATCCGCTGTCCGTTGTCCCTGACAACATACGTTGCCCCTGGATACTGACTGGCACCACGACGCACCAGATCCTGCAACCTGATGTTAAGATGCATCCTTTGATTATTCACGCACATCAAATGGTGCCCATGGAGGGAGGGAAAGGACATTTGCGGCCTGGAGACAACAAGAGAAAATGGCAAACAGACTGAGTTACATTTCAACACCTCACCACATACACTCTGCACACCTGTGTATGTTGAAAGGTGTCACAATTTCTGGGAAGGTCAGGTTGCGTGCGATGGAACGTGGCACGCCCACTTGGTCGATGCTCAAGTTGGGATCGGGTGTGATCACTGTGCGAGCAGAGAAATCAACACGCTTTCCCATCAGGTTGCCACGGACACGACCTTCCTTGCCTTTGAGACGAAGGGTCAAGGACTTCAGTGGCCGCCCAGACTTCTGCACTGCCTACAGCAGTCCAAACATGCAGACAAATCTGAATAATTTCGCTCAAAGTCACACCACTAGGTGGCAGTAACTGTACATCCATCTACAGGGAACCAGTGAAATAACTTCACCATGTTTTTCAGTGTCAAAACAAGTGACTAACAGGAAGGAAAATAATCCACTGCTCGCAAGTAGTACAGTTATACTGTCTATACAAGATATGGTACGGTACAGAGAGACAGACAGACAGACAGACAGACAGATGAACAGGTGGACAGATGGAAATCTGTAGAGGCTGATGAACTCCTACCTGTGGCAGGCCAGGCATTTCATTTGTGATCAAAGTAGCGCAGTGGTACTGCAACATTTTCGTGTCTTCAGCCAGCATGTGTGGTGGACACGCATTCTGCTCGTCCCGTCTCACGCGGTTGTTGGCCTTCACAATGTCACCTAGCTTGTGTGTCAGATCATCCTGTCAACAAGCCAAACAGTTTATTGAACATTTAAGAGTAGCAGCAATGGTCAATGACAGGTTATTTTTTTGTTTTCTTCAATGAGTGAGTGAGTGAGTGAGTGAGTGAGTGAGTGAGTGAGTGAGTGGGTGCATGAATGAATGAATGAATGAATGAATGAATGAATAACTCGGTCTGAATGAGTAGCCATCCAAGTAATGTTTCCCTTGTAGTTACTACACCACCATGAAATGTAAAAGCATGATATAAAAGAAATGCCCAACTGCAAGCTGAAAGTGAATCCTACACCACACGCCATAATAACTGAAGCATCAACTGTTGCTGTCATAGGCAACAACATCAGGAACATGATTTGTTTGAGATATGAACAGACTTAGTCTGCATCAGTGTCAAAGCTTGTGTGAAAACAAAACAATCAGCACTATAGAGTAGTATAGTGCATTTAGTAATTCAGTCGCCTACCATTTTTGACAATAACCTTTTTGAGGAGTTTTGTGGAGCCACTTACCTATCAAACTTCAAAGAGAAAAAGTTGATCCTAACCTAGTGACCTAATAATAAAATATATTTCATGACAGTCGAGGTTCCCAGTTTCTCTGTTTCTTCTCGGCAGAAGTGAAACCAAAATCAACATTTTCACCGTTTTGTAAACCTTACAAATTCTTTTCAAACAATGTATTAAACAAACAAATAAACAAACAGCAACAAGAAACCTGAATATCAAAAACTTCCCTCAAAAGTAAACTGACCTGACTCCTTGCTGTGCCGAACATGACGACGGACGGCCGCACTGGGAGTGGGGGTACAGGAAGTACAGTCAAAATCATCCACTCCGGTCGGGCAAACTTGGGGTCCATGCCCAGAATCCTGCAGTCTTCATCGGAGATTTGGCGAAACACCTCCAGCACCCTGTCGGCTGTCACGGCCATCTTTCGCTCCTGATTGTCCTCGTTGACGTCCTTCCACTCGGCAATCAGTTCCAGTCCCTTCTTTTTAAACTTGGGTTGGAATCGGCCACAGCCTGAATGAGCCTGTTAGACACACAATGCACTTCTTCAGCTCTGTGCCTACACTCTGTGGAAAAGTGTTCAACAGCCTCATGAACACATCACATCACAAGTGTCAATACACCATCAAACGCATTTATTACACCAAAACATATTATTCACTTTCTTCCCTGCTGTTGCTGAAAGAGCAAACCTTACCCTACCAATAACAAACAGTAAAAAGCATTCTGAAAGAAAAATCCCCCTTACCGGTGGATCTGGAGTCATTGTGTCCATCTCCTCCCCACCGTGACAGATTTTCTTCTTCTTGCAGATCTCATACACCTGCAGCATGCGTCTCTTTGGCTGGCCCTTTGTCTTTTGTATCACCACATTCAGCTCAGGGTGACTCTGTGACGTGATGTGAAAATGATACATGTGTCAGTCTAAGACATCACAAAGTATACACCACACTCATCAGAAAGAAACAACAGTTTGGGGTTTTAGTTTTAGCTTTTTAGTCATATACTGCTGATGACATTACTCAAACACACACATGGGTATGTACAACATCATCACCCTTTATCTGCTTCATCAGTCAATCCCCTTTTCTCTCCCCCCCCCCAAAAAAAAACAAAACAAAAAAAACAAACAAAAACAAAACAAAACAAAAAAACTGCCCTTTTCCGTCTTCACCTCAGTCCATCAATTATTGTCAGTAGTACACCACTGTATTATTTTGTCTACGCCATGTACACACACCACCGTCATCTTCCCACTCACCGGGTGAACGCGAAGCTTGGCACAGAAGAAGCAGACACATCGCAGCACTTTGACCACACGCCCCAATAAGGACACGTGGAACACTGGGCGTGCCAGCTCAATATGCCCAAAGTGACCAGGGCATTCCGCCATCGTGCCCGCGCATGTCGCACACCGTGATGTTCGATCCACGACCCCCTGCCGTGGGTCCATGAGTCCCCCCAACTTTGAGCGACCCCCCTCTGTTGTCTCAGCATGGCAGATTCCACCCTCCGTGACAGACAAAGACCGCTGAGGAAAAAACTCAGGTAAGTCAGTTTTGATTCTCTTCCAGTATTTAAAAAAACAAAACAACCAGATCTATATTTTATCAAATTACACGGTGTTATCTGAAGGTTGGGGGGTTGCGGGACTGGGGGGTGGAGGGCGGAAGGAGATGAACGGGAGTTTACAAGTGTCGATTTTGTCGCTTCGATGATCTCCTTCGGTGGTGCAGAGACCTGGATGTCTCTGGGTGGTGCATTCCACTCCCCTATGCTCACGTGCTACTTTGCGTCATTTTCCTATTCTATCCGTCTTAAACCTCACGACAGCAGTCATGAATTTACATCTGGTGTTCCTCGACCTGTTGTACTGCAAGTCTAAAGGTAGGCAAGTCTGTATCGAGTCTTGAAAGCGAAAGTGGCATTCAGTTTTAGGTGCCTTTTTCTCTCTCTCTCTCTAATCCTGGTTTTTGCAGTTAGGCATAATTATAAAAGCAGAATACTGAGAATGAAGTCTGCACGCTAAAAACTTTGTGTGTGTGTGTGTGTGATGTGTTGTAGAAATTCACCGGAGATCCCGCGCCTCCGCCATTTCCCCTTAGTTCCGGCTGCGCTATAGAAACTCTGAGCATGCGTGTGGGGTTTCCAATGCGTCATGGCTAAAAATAGAACCTGAATTGCACCATCGGTCGCAACCGGCAGTCCGACCGGTTTTATTTTTTTGCAGAGTCGGACTTACCAGATAAATTGTCTTTCATTATGACTGAAGATTACACTACATTCAAATTGTTTTGGTATTATGAGGGAGAACGAACACGACTTTTAACTAGTTTATAATATTAAATATTTCAGAAAACAGACGCCGTGCCGGCTCTCTCGCCACCACCCCTGTATCAGTCAGCGGCCGCGTGTACACTGCACCGACTTTTCATGAAAATTAGAAATGGATACAACATCAAAGTCAAAGTAAAAACAAAAAATGAGTGAATTAGGTTTCATTTTTAATTGATCAGAGTCAGGCGACAGTTTGTGTTCTGTCAACCTACAATCTCCTCTGGGCTCAGAAGACCGAACTGCACTCTTCGCACATCACGAAGTGGCGCCGGAGAATCGTCCGTAAAAGTCATCACGTTTTTTTGTCTTTCTTTTCTCTCGTCACTCGGTACCACTGGCACTTTCAGTCGTCGCCACTCGATCGCCAGTCAAGTCACTAGTGTGAACCTTGATTTCGTCAGTACTTTGGAACTTCAGATACACAACGCGATATGGCGACGACGTGACTGTGACCGCGGCCGTGAAAACTGTTGCGTGACACTTGGCGGGAGCTGTCCGCTCTGTGTCTTTCTGCTGTCGCGTATCGACAGCGAATGGCAGTGGTGGTTGGTTTGGTTAGCTGGGGTTTATCGTCCACGCCACAACGAGGTGATTGCAGACGGCCCTAGGGGGCTGGTTATGGGGGATGGGGATAGCTACCCTAACTGTACAGTCCAGCTGAACACTTTTTTTTCAATCCAGTCAGACTGCCAGGTCGGCCACAGTTTATGTATCCTTGACTGTAATGGACAAGTTACACAAACAGATCCAGTTCACAGTCAGTGGAAGCGGGGCAACGTAAAAAGGCCTGTACAAATTTTGACCCTGTCGGGATTCGAACCCGGGACCTTTCGATCTCGAGTCCAACGCTCAATCCGTTGTGCTTCTGAGCGAACGTTATATTGACTGCCAGTCGGCTGCGGGATTTACACATTATCTGCACACGGGCAAAGATTACAATTTCATTGGTTAATGAGATTACGTGGCTAAATTTGGCGTTGGAAAACCCGTTCTGACATTTTTAGCCAAACTGACATCGCGCCCCTTGAATCTTCACCGCAGGCCCCTCACATTGCTTGTCGCGGTCAGCGAGGTGATACAACTGTTGATACATGAATCGACCATTTCAAACTCGGCCCACCAAATCGACCCAAAGCATAGTCATCATCATCATCATCATCATTCGCTTGCTTTACGTCCTATGGCTTTTGGCCCTTAAGGACAAGTTGTTCCTGGCATGTGTCTTTGGCTGCTTGGCTGGGCGAGTGTCTTTGGGGTGTGTGAGGGCTGTTTTGCTTAGCTTTGGGCAACGTCAGAGGATCTCTGCTTGGCTTTCAGATGCCTGGTCTGGGTTTGTTTTTCAGTGCCTCAGTCTGTTAAGCATAGTCATGTCGGTCATAGCATTTATGCAAAAGTCAGATCGGCCCATTCCCAACACCAACTCGGCCTATGCCAACTTGATCCAATCTATGAAATTCTGTTGGCGTGAAAGACGTCCGCTTGTTTACCTTTCTGATCTTCCGAGGCCGGCGCAGGCCATCTGTACATAATCAATGCTTAGCCGCCGGTCGGCAGCTGAAGGGGCGGCCGGGTGGCGGCTGTTCACTGACGGAGTCGGTCAAGTCCGTCTATCAACTGAATGCCTCTCGATCAGCGGCCCAGCCGGCACTGATGAGTGCTCTAGGCAGTATGGATCCAAGGAAACCCCTGTAAGCGAATGCTCTCCATTTATGCATGCCAGTCTGGGCTTCCCATGCCATTCTGTGACCCAGTACCGACTAGTCGTCTGCGCTTCAAGTTGAGTGCCGCCGCCGGACTGAGTCAATGATCACTGAGTCACTGATGGGGACTGGGATCCGATCATGCCCAGTTGCGTGATGCAGATACCCTACGGCGCAAAGGTCTCCTTGTATCTTCGCTCGATAGTGTGTGGCTGTGCTGGGCATAAGCGATCCAGGTCTTCAAATTTGTGGTCAGACCTGACTACACTAACGCTTCGGTCCGACCTGACTTGGATGGGGCCGAGCTGACACAGGGCCGACTTTGTAGAAGGCCGAGTTGACTGGTAATCATAACCCCTAAGCTATCGAGGATCAAATCATACTAAAAATATAGAACGGCGAAGCGCGGTAAAGAAAAATACACGTATAAAATCTATCAAATAAAAACCCGTTTTTTAGTTTTATTTGACCCACATATGCAACTTGTATCTTAAATCTAAGGTGGCTACATTTACAGAAGAAATTATCACCATATTTTTTTTTCAACTCCAACTTTTGCATAGTTCCCAAAAAATCAACTTCCGGAGGCCTGGACGAAAACTTGCAAAATGTCTAACATCAACAAAGTGGATCTGTCGTTAGGTATAATTCCTGCTTGCGTCGTATCTGATGTAGTGTGCTGATCCGAATCGATGGGTCGGATGAGCACATTTCTCTCAGGGGAGCTGCTTCGTTTCGATTCCTGAACTGGGGCATTCAGAGGGCTTTGATTGCGGACGTGTCTACTCTAAGCTCTTTCTCCCTTTCTGTGGGGCAAGTGAAGTGTTATCCCTGCTAATATCCCTGTGATAATCTCAGCAGAAAATGAAACCGCAGAACTATGCTTCGCGTTAATAGAATATGACAAGGTTAGAATGTATGTGGATAGATCTATCTCTTTTTGGTTTTCATGCTTCACTTTTTCAGTCTGTTCACTGTGTTTCTTTTTCAGATGATATCATTAAACTCAATCGCAAAGAGAAGAAGCACCAGGGTGGTGGAACGGGAGGTAACAGCAGTAACAGAGGGCAGAAGAGAGGCAGAGGTGGGTCAAGTCTACGTGGGTCCAGTGTGCGTGGGTCAAGTCTGCGTGGTCGTGGTGGTTCCAGAGTTCGTGGCACTGGCAGAGGATCTGGAAATGGATTAAGTCCCTTGAACAGAAAGGTAAAATTTGTATTTCTTTCCTTAACTTGATGTAACTGTGTCCTGGTCAGTATGAAATTTGCCTAATTTGATTTTGAGGCTAGTGCATGATAACATGCATCTCACAGTCACACTTCTCCTTAGTTGTTCACAGAATCTGATCCCACCAAAAGTTGACAGTGACACTATTTCATGGCTTTAAATCTCTCAGTTTGGAGGACCTCCTCCATTGGCTAAAAGTTCACCCTCTACAATTAGTTCAAACAAAAACAGTGTTTCCTCCTCCGCAGCATTGAAAGACATCCCACAATACACCAGGAGAGCGTGCCTCTGATGTGTCATGTCCACAGTGCACCAGGAGAGCGTGCCTCTGATGTGTCATGTCCACAGTGCACCAGGAGAGCGTGCCTCTGATGTGTCATGTCCACAGTGCACCAGGAGAGCGCGCCTCTGATGTGTCATGTCCACAGTGCACCAGGAGAGCGTGCCTCTGATGTGTCATGTCCACAGTGCACCAGGAGAGCGCGCCTCTGATGTGTCATGTCCACAGTGCACCAGGAGAGCGCGCCTCTGATGTGTCATGTCCACAGTGCACCAGGAGAGCGCGCCTCTGATGTGTCATGTCCACAGTGCACCAGGAGAGCGCGCCTCTGATGTGTCATGTCCACAGTGCACCAGGAGAGCGCGCCTCTGATGTGTCATGTCCACAGTGCACCAGGAGAGCGCGCCTCTGATGTGTCATGTCCACAGTGCACCAGGAGAGCGCGCCTCTGATGTGTCATGTCCACAGTGCACCAGGAGAGCGCGCCTCTGATGTGTCATGTCCACAGTGCACCAGGAGAGCGCGCCTCTGATGTGTCATGTCCACAGTGCACCAGGAGAGCGTGCCTCTGATGTGTCATGTCCACAGTGCACCAGGAGAGCGTGCCTCTGATGTGTCATGTCCACAATGCACCAGGAGAGCGTACCTCTGAACTGCTTTTCAGATATGAGCTCATGGTTTTGCTGTTTTGTCACTAAATCAGTAAATTCACTAAATGCAACAGACTCTGCCTCTTCAACTATGGACCATTTTCAGCCGTAGTGTATTTAGGTCATTTATCATATGCTACGTTCTACTGATTGTTTTATGCTGTTTTGTTCTTTGTTCAGGCCAATAACGTTGGATCATCGGGAAATGTGCGTGGGCGAGGTATGCGTGGACGCGGGCGTGGGAGAGGTGGTGTGGGTGTTGGCGTTGGCACTAGTGTTGGCAGTAACACACCAGCTGGACGTGGTGGATCGCAGGGCAAAGTTCGGGGAGGTCGTGGCAACATGTCAGGTACTATAATATAGTGTAGGGTAGTCTCTAAATCTAATGCTTTGTCCACAATATTCAAAGATAAGGACTTTGCTTAAAACAAAATTCAGAAATTTTGTTGTCAGGAGGAAGAGATCTAGCGCTGAAAATATATATATATGTGTTTGGGGGGGGGGGGGGGGGGGGGTAGAGAAACAAAGTCAAGAATAAAAGCAAATCCCTACAAACCCATTCCCTGTTTTTAAAAGATATAACCTGAAACACTTTTTTGTATGCTTTAGGTATGCGCAGCAACTTAAGAGGTAGAGGCGGACTGCGAGGGAGAGGCGGACTGCAAGGTAGGGGCGGACTGCGAGGGAGAGGCGGACTGCAAGGTAGGGGCGCTTTAAGTTCTCAGTCACAGTTGCAGAAGAAACGACAGTTAGCCCTGCAGGCCCTGCAGCAAGCACGCCGCAACTTGGCACAACTCAACCGCCAGACATCGCGCCAAAACTTTGTCAACGCACGACGAGGAATCTCACAACAGGTAACGTGAAGTCAGCAGACACCCACATCTACAGTGAAAGTGTTTATACATAATAATGTTGTTTTTCACTTCTCGCCCACACTTCATTTGGCAGTAGAGGCTTTCTCCCCTCACTCCCCACCCCAATGTGTGAGTGCCATATAAACTAACAATTTGGCAGTGAAAAAACTGGCACCTTTTTAAAAAAAAAAAAGAAAAAAAAAAAGGGTGTCTGATTGCTATGAGTGTTTGACAATGATAGCCGTTTTGATAATGCAGCTCCCACACAAATTCCATTGTTTGTGGGCATGCAATCATGCGACATAGTCAAATTGACAAAAGCTAGCACACAGCATGATTATCATTGTACTCTGCGCAGAGTACATGGGGGAGGGGGGGGGGGGGGGGCAGAATGTGCAACTGCTTCAAGCCAGTAGCCCCAAGGTCCTCTACTTCAGTGTCCTGATATGCATAGGTGACCCTCTGAAAGTACAAAATGACCCCCAAAATTCCCAAACAAAGGGTAATAATGACCGATATTATTTTAGATCTGTCGAAAACGCTGGTGGTTATCAAACAAAGAGAAATGTAAGCCGAGGACATTGTGAACCTCATGCTTGGCTAACTAACTTCACTGCTTTGTTTCAGGGTCAGTCACTTGCCAGTCAGAACAAGCCATTTTTTACCAGCACATCGTCATTAGCCTCCACACAGAGTTTGGCTTCCAACATCAACCTGACCTCAAGGGGACGAGGCAGAAGACTGAAGAGAAATCTGGAGGGAACCCAGGTCACGGCGTTCAGTTCACCATCCACATCACAGGGTAGACAAGGTGGAAGGCAGTAAGTATAGCGTGTTTGCTGTGTCCTTTCTTAAAGCTGAATATCTTGCCTCTGGCAGTAGTCATAACTATTAGATGTGATTAGCATCATGTACCTCTGACTCGTTTGAAACACATGCACAGTTAAAACTTTACTCACAGTAACACTGACCGAGCAGAGCAGACAGAAGGTAACAACATGTACCTGTCATTATACACAGCCACTACAGCCAGCAGGTGTCAGTGTACTAGTACTACTACATTGAGGAGTAGAACCCTACTAGTACTACTACGTTGAGGAGTAGAACCCTGCTAGTACCACTACATTGAGGAGTAGAACCCTGCTAGTGCCACTACATCGAGGAATAGAACCCTGCTAGTACCACTACGTCAAGGAATAGAACCCTGCTAGTACTACTACGTCGAGGAATAGAACCCTGCTAGTACTACTACATTGAGGAATAGAACCCTGCTAGTACCACTACGTCGAGGAATAGAACCCTGCTAGTACCACTACGTCGAGGAATAGAACCCTGCTAGTACCACTACGTCGAGGAATAGAACCCTGCTAGTACCACTACGTCGAGGAATAGAACCCTGCTAGTACCACTACGTCGAGGAATAGAACCCTGCTAGTACCACTACGTCGAGGAATAGAACCCTGCTAGTACCACTACGTCGAGGAATAGAAGTTAGAACCCTGCTAGTACCACTACGTCGAGGAATAGAACCCTGCTAGTACCACTACGTCGAGGAATAGAACCCTGCTAGTACCACTACATCAAGGAATAGAACCCTGCTAGTACCACTACGTCGAGGAATAGAACCCTGCTAGTACCACTACGTCGAGGAATAGAACCCTGCTAGTACTACAGTCAAACACGCTTAAGCCGAACTCGCCCGGGGAATGGAAAATCGTTTCGCTTATCCGAGTTTCTGCATATCCGAGTTCGGATAAGCCAAACTTTTCTCGAGAAATCACCCTGCAGTTCGGCTTAACCGAGCTTTTTTCAGGATAAGTTGTAAAATCACTTGGAATGTTTGTAAAAAGTTTTTTGTTTTGTTTTTAAGAGAACATCTTTGCTTCCCTTTGCAACTGAAACATCGAATTGATAATTTTGCGAAAGTTTGTAGACGTGTATGCTGCTTTTCTATGGGCAAATGTATACTATGCAAATGTGTATAATGGCAACGGTCTGAGAGAGACACGGGTCGAGCTTATTGATTCCTGAGACTAGTAACACAGACAAAACTTTCTCAGTCTCTCTCTCTCTCTCTCTGTGCGTGCGTGCGTGTGTGTGTTTAAATGAATAAGATCAAAACAGTGACAAGTTATAAGTGCTTTCTTCAGTGGGGCTTTATTAAAAAAAACAACAACAACCAAACTATAAAACTAAATGGTGAACACACACACACACACACACACACACAAACAAATGCGGTCGCATTACTGTACGCACAAATCAATGTACGCTTCACTCCGTTCCTGCACTCCACCACCCCCCGCCACCTCCACCCCTTACACACACACACACACACACACACACACACACACACAAATGTGCGCGCTTCTATACGCACAAGCCAATGCACGCTCCATCCCCCTCCCCACACCACCCCCTCCCCTGCACACACACACACACACACACACACACACACACTGGGAGACTGCATGTTACACACTCCCTCCCCTACCCACGCCATAAGAAACAATCGTGCACGCACAAATCTAAGCCCGAGCTCACATCCTTTCTACTAGCCCATAAACCACGCTCCCAAGGTTACCTTTCCACCTGCCCCTCCCCTGTGCCCCTCACTCGGTCATCCCATCTCTAACCCTGAACCCACCACCTAATTCACGCACGCAAACTTAGATCTACCACTCGTTCTGTCCAAACAATGGCGCCTGCAAAACATGTGGCACGCGTCATCAGTCTCCCGCATACTGAAAAACAGGTGACGCGTTCGTTTCCGTAGGTTAATTATAGCTGTGACGAAATATGTTCATAAGTTATCTTCCCGACGTGTTTTTCAAGCAAAAATTTTTTTTAAAAAGTCTCTCCGACAGTGTTTAGAGTTCGGCTTATCTGTCAAAATCATGTTTGAGATATCCGTGTTTGAGTTAGCTATTTTTTGACAGAGTTTGGCTAATCCGAATTAGAAATAGTCTTACAAAGAGGGGGGTCTGGCGGGGAATTGGTTTTGGTTTCTGTTATCCGAGTTTTTTGCTTAAGCGTGTTTCGTTTAGGCGAGTGCGGCTGTACTACATTGAGGAATAGAACCCTACTAGTACTACTACATTGAGGAATAGAACCCTACTAGTACTACTACATTGAGGAATAGAACCCTGCTAGTACTACTACATTGAGGAATAGAACCCTGCTAGTACCACTACATTGAGGAATAGAACCCTGCTAGTACCACTACGTCGAGGAATAGAACCCTGCTAGTACTACTACATTGAGGAATAGAACCCTGCTAGTACCACTACGTCGAGGAATAGAACCCTGCTAGTACCACTACGTCGAGGAATAGAACCCTGCTAGTACCACTACGTCGAGGAATAGAACCCTGCTAGTACCACTACGTCGAGGAATAGAACCCTGCTAGTACCACTACGTCGAGGAATAGAACCCTGCTAGTACCACTACATCGAGGAATAGAACCCTGCTAGTACCACTACATCGAGGAATAGAACCCTACTACTACTGAGTACTAGCTTTAAGATAAACTGAGAGCCATAATAGTTACTTTGGAGAGAAACATTGTATGTCTGTAAACCTATCTTGTTTATTTATCATTGACTTTTAGAACATTTATCACAAGTGGTCTTAACACTTTCAACTACATGTATTCTTACAGATGGCGACCGTGGTCCCAACCCATGAACAAGACATTGACCGTCAGCATTGACAACATCTCCACAATCAGGTGAGACAAATGTTGATACAAACTCCAGTCTCTACACCTCCTGTGCTTCTCCTTGTTTCATTTCTATGATCCCTCACCTGGCAAATTGCAGCTGGAGCTGGTTGTGAGACAGTAGGGAAAACACAGATCTATAGTGCAAGGTTTCAGGTAATCTCAGAAGGCTTTGTTTGTATGTAAGTATTTGTGACAGGTAATCTCAGAAGGCTTTGTTTGTATGTAAGTATTTGTGACAGAGCACATGAACACTTGGCCAAACTGTCAATGTCATTTTGGAGTGGTTAGTATTGTGGAAACTTGCAAACTACAAAAAATCAACAACAAAACAAACAAAAACAAAAAACCAAAAAAAGAACCACCTGGTACGATCCAGAATAGTCATAAGTTTGATACGTGTTTAGCTGTAATTGAAGGGAAAGTGGTCAGCCCATGTTCCTAGTGACCGTTTTGCTGTTCTACCTACCCAGTATCTTTAGCCATCTTTTGCATCACATTTGTGAAAGTAGTAAATTGTTGTTTGTTTGTTTTTTTGGTGGTGGTGGTGGTGGTTTTTCAGGGGGTGGGGGGGGGGGGGATCATCCTTTCATAACCTCTCCCTGCGTGCAGTCACTTTCTGCACTGTAATTTTCATCAACATCATCATCATCATCAGTGCACACTTTTGAATACATGCAGAGATGCTTCACTTGTAGTGTTGATCTTGAAATGCATGTCACTTGTCATTACTACTGGTGTGTTGCGTCTCACCGCTGTCCTCAGTTCTGAAGCTCCCAAACCACAGAACAAGCGTCGGAGACAGTGGAGAAGACGGAAACAGCAACTCAGTAGCAACAGCAGCAGCACAGAGAGCTCACCAGCACCCAGTTTGTCCGAACAGATACAGGTAAGCATTTTACAATCCACTCTGCTTTGGGGTGTGGTGGGGGATGGGGGGAGGGGGAGTGCGCACTTAGTTCAGATGGTAGTTATGAGGTTATTTGCGGATTCTGTGCTGTGTTTTTATTTGAATTCACCTACCTAGCTGGGTGGGTGGGTGTTTGAGGGTTTAACTTATGTTATAAGGTCCTTTTCCACCAAAGTGATAATTATGAAAGATGAAGCAACGAGAAATAGACCGACACGAACATTTGGCCTCAGCTGAGATTGGAACTCGTCTGGAACACTGGAAGTCCAACGCTGTACCACTACCCTGGCTCCCCCCTTGTAGCTGACACGTTGTACTGATAGAATGGCAGTGACCCTGACATCGACACACTGTACTGATAGAATGACAGTGCCGCTGGCATCGACACACTGCACTGATAGAATGGCAGTGACACTGACATCGACACACTGTACTGATAGAATGACAGTGCCGCTGGCATCGACACACTGCACTGATAGAATGGCAGTGACACTGACATCGACACACTGTACTGATAGAATGACAGTGCCGCTGGCATCGACACACTGCACTGATAGAATGGCAGTGACCCTGACATCGACACACTGCACTGATAGAATGGCAGTGACCCTGACATCGACACACTGTACTGATAGAATGACAGTGCCGCTGGCATCGACACACTGCACTGATAGAATGGCAGTGACACTGACATCGACACACTGTACTGATAGAATGGCAGTGACCCTGACATCGACACACTGCACTGACGGAGAACGACAGTGACACTGACATTACAAAGCAGCCTGTTTTTTTAAAACTCTCTTCTGTGATTTCTTGGGATGATTACCAGGTGGCAGTTGAGACAAGACCTAAAATCTCACCACATCAAAGACACCTGTTTGACAATTCTGATGTCCTTTTATTTAAAAAAAAAAAAAAATGGTTGTACAGGTTCTACATTGCATACATTGAATTCAACAAAAATGTTTTGCTCGTCATTTCAGAAACTAAAACCTGCTGAGTCAACAAAGTATGTCTTCCAGAAAAGGGCATTTTCAGCCGCATCGGTGAGAAACTCTTGATTGTTGTTGGTATTAATTTGGGTTTGGGGTTGGTTTTTGTTTTGTTTAGATTTGCATAGCATGCCACTGTAAGCCTTGAGGTCTCTATGTTCATAATGCGTTCTGACTTTGCCGTATGAATAGATGTTTCTTTTGGACTCTGCCACCATTTTCATGACTTCCCAGCTATAGATAGTAGAGAAATATGATTTTGTGACTTCCCAGCTATAGATAGTAGAGGAATATGATTTTGTGACTTCCCAGCTATAGATAGTAGAGGAATATGATTTTGTGACTTCCCAGCTATAGATAGTAGAGGAATATGATTTTGTGACTTCCCAGCTATAGATAGTAGAGGAATATGATTTTGTGACTTCCCAGCTATAGATAGTAGAGGAATATGATTTTGTGACTTCCCAGCTATAGATAGTAGAGAAATATGATTTTGTGACTTCCCAGCTATAGATAGTAGAGGAATATGATAGATAGTAGAGGAATATGATAGATAGTAGAGGAATATGATAGATAGTAGAGAAATATGATTTTGGCCTAAAGCTTCCATACCTGTACTACATCACAGTCGATAAAGTCGCTAAAAATAGACGCCAAACAGCGCTGTCGAGTTGGTCTTCAGTCCGCAGCCAAATAACATTTGCTGAATGCACAGTATGCTTCTACGTACATAGAACAGCATGCATGTCAACCAGAGTCACCACAGTGGGTTCAGATGCTGTATTCTGTCCCAAGTGACTGATTCTGATAATAATAATAATAATAATTAAACACCGATTAAACACATTCCATGTCAAGTTGTCCACAGAGTTGGTGTATACATGTACCTGACAATCTTATTGAGACTTCAGTTGATGCTTACTGTGTTTGTCTGTTTGCAAATCATCAGCTTCTTTCCTTTGTTGACTGGAGTTGGTGTCCTTTGTCCAATAAAATGATGTTTAGTTCAATATTTTGCTTTAGCCATTCTCAGCTTGAAAAGAATCACTAAAGTCTACAGTATGTGTGTCAAATGTCAGTCATGGATCATACAATAAAGAGTGGTCTGGTGTGTTGTTACAGACAAGTCTCTCACTGAGTGAACGGTTCTCCTGGGGGTCCAGTACGGAAGAAGGGGGTGCCAGGGAGGACGCGCTTGGGCGCAAAGTGTTCTTGTGAGACCCAGGCAGTGTCATGTCCGGTGTCAGCTTAAAACAGCAGCCATGATTATTTATGTTGAAAACTATCACATGACAGTGTGTGTCTTTGGAAGTGCCTTTCTTGATCTGTGTTGATATTTTACTGGTGGTGCGAATGTGTGTGTGCGTGGTCTAAATGTATGAAAGGGATGATTGCAGAAATAAAAAATTCTATTGTTCATATTCTGACAATGTGTACTGTACCAACTATGTGTCTTTGAAGGGTCTGATGAGTTAACAGTGAGGGTCTGATGAGTTAACAGTGAGGGTCTGATGAGTTAACAGTGAGGGTCTGATGAGTTAACAGTGAGGGTCTGATGAGTTAACAGTGAGGGTCTGATGAGTTAACAGTGAGCATTTGATTTGAATTTGGAGAGCTACGAACATTACCGGCAAGACATGTTCACAGTAAATATGGTACACCATACATCCAACTTTGGTCGATGTGTAACGCTCACGTCACATGGAAAACCGCACAAAATACGCTCTGGAAAAATTAGGGCAAAGGCGTGTCACACAAGAAACACAGGAAAAACACCATGTTCGCTGTTTGTTCAGACTAAAAATACTCCTGTGTGTGACATCAACATTAATGAACGGCTGTATTAGTGTCATTGTTTTACTTGGCAAAACTAGCAAACTGAATTTGATTGTTGGAGTGATCCAGTGGTGAAAGTGATGATCAGTTCTACTGCAGACGTGTGAAGGTTTGTTCTTGGCATTTGGTTGTGAATAAAGCAACAGGTCTCTACATACAAGGGTACTTCTCCTTTCTTGGTCGCTGCTCAAAGGTTGCAATTCACTGTGTCGTCTGTCTGTTGCTCAGCAGAAGTGTAAGCATCAGTTCATGGTAGGGGACATTGCAGGGGAGAAAACTGTGCTTGTGTGGGAGCATGAAATTTGATCTACAGATCCCAGCACTAGAAGAATAAATGATGGGGGGGGGGGGGGGGGCACTAGAATAATAATAATAATAAATAAATGATAGGGGGGTGGGGGGCAACTAAAAGTGAGAGGAGGCGAAACTGTGGAAGAATATAGATTTTATAAGAATGTTTGGGAAGACTTTGTGTGGGGGGAAATTGTCCCACTCCAGGTGGCATGGTTGGTACTGATGCATTTTGTTTTTGTTTCAGTACACCGTGTACAACGTCGTCATTTTGTTTTTGTTTCAGTACACCGTGTACAACGTCGTCATTTTGTTTTTGTTTCAGTACACCGTGTACAACGTCGTCATTTTGTTTTTGTTTCAGTACACCGTGTACAACGTCGTCATTTTGTTTTTGTTTCAGTACACCGTGTACAACGTCGTCATTTTGTTTTTGTTTCAGTACACCGTGTACAACGTCGTCATTTTGTTTTTGTTTCAGTACACCGTGTACAACGTCGTCATTGTTGATCGCCTGTATTGTCAGTTTCGTCATGACTAGTTGTTAGTGTGAGGTGTTGGATGTCATGCATAGTTGGTGTGGTTTACCTGACTGTTTTCATTGCAATGAACCAAAGTTGTTTCACTCAAGTGAAGTGTAATGATTTCTAGTTGCATGTGGCTTATATGCAGTATTATCTTCTGACAGAAGTTGATGTAGGTAAGGAAAGCTGCAACCCCCTTCCATCCCCTTGGATGCTTTAAAATATGCATAATGTAGGTCACATTTATTATCATCAATCAATTTTGCATATGTTTAGTTGCATTTGTTTAATGATTTGATGTAAGCTTCTTTTTTCCAGAAAAGGAGAAAAATAAGATCTGCTCTCTTTATCAATCTGATTTGAAATGAGTTCTTCATCTCGATTACCTCAGTGCTATGCAGCACGTGTAGTAGACATATATGTACATGTTTTGAGAAATGCCTGAGATCACCAGAATGTGATGGTCGTCCCCACACTGCCACTTGCTGCATTTTGTATTACTGTACCTTGTTTTGTAGTTCAGTGGTGTTTGTGCAGTATGATTATGTTGATATAGTTGTGGTGTGAATTAAATGTAGTTATAACACAGTATTACTATTTACTGTGAACGTGTTGACACTCTTGGGGTGAAAGGATCACTAGAAAAACAGTTTGATACTGTGAACGTGTTGACACTCTTGGGGTGAAAGGATCACTAGAAAAACAGTTTGATACTGTGAACGTGTTGACACTCTTGGGGTGAAAGGATCACTAGAAAAACAGTTTGATACACTTGTTTCATGGGTAGCAGTGAGAGGTTCAGACAGTGCAGAAGACACCGGCGTCCGTACTTCACCACGTTGTCTTTGTCAGTTGCCAGATGCTCACGCTTGTAGTACATGTTTCATTTTAAGGTGTTTTGTTGGAGTGCGTAGTGGCCTTTTACATTAAGGTGTTTTGTTGGAGTGCGTAGTGTCCTTTTACATTAAGGTGTTTTGTTGGAGTGCGTAGTGGCCTTTTACATTAAGGTGTTTTGTTGGAGTGCGTAGTGTCCTTTTACATTAAAAAGTGCATAATATTTTTTAGTGTATTTCAGTTGTCGCTTCAACTGCGTTTTGATTTTATAGGACAACACAGTCCCACTAAGTTCTGAATGAATTTTGTAAGGTTCGAGATCTGTTATTTTTGATATAGTTTTGTGGTATTTTTAACTGGTTACCCCAGCATCTGTCGATAGGAATAACAAGACCATTCAGCATGAGACAGTTTCACTTGATCACTTTAGTGAGCTCCAGCAAAGAAAGTATCCTACTTTTCTAGTATCTTTGACATGAAATGGCTCATGATTCATACCAGAATGTATTTTCAAACATTTTATGCAGACTCACTGCATTGTGCCATTTACATTGCTGTGATCTGTGTCAGATGTCGTCTCTGATAAAATGAAATTGCAGTTTTTCCAGGACGTCGTAACATAAATTTCTAAAATACTGGACAAGATTGTTGGTGTTCTTTCCTTTATTTATTTATTTCATATTATTATTATTAATTTATTTATTTTTGGAGGGCGATAATAAACAAACTGTCTTACTTCGACTCATATTTTGTTGAGGTGTGGGCCACACATATCCGTGACAAGTCCACCAAAGCTGAGGTTGTGTTATTACAACTGTTGCACCATTTGTTAGAAATCGTGTGTTTCAGTGTCAGCCTGAAAGCATATAGATGATTGGTGGAGCCTGTCGTGGGCTTAAACTGACGTCACCTTGGTCACAGTTGAGGGGGGCAGCCTTTAGCGATGCCGTGCTCGCCCCATCACGGTCTAGGGGAAGCAACTGCTCCTTCGAGTTATCAGTTTTACTGTCAGTTATGTACCTTAAAATTCCGTTAGCTTCGGGGTAGGTGTTTGTAACCATCATCTTCAGTGGGACGTCTCATGCAAATACTTTCAGCTTTTTTCTTTTCATTTTTTGGAACATTACTTTTTCTTGATAAGCTTGATCTGATGATGCTGTGTGGTGATAATTCTCTTTGAAACTTGCATGGGGTGAGAAAAGTGCTGCACGTCATGGAGTGGACTAAAATGTTGGGATACTTCCTCAGAGCCATACTCCAATAAAAAAAATTGTTACATTTTTAAAGACATAATAAAAATTCTGTTGAAAGATTTTCTGAAATTTGGCTGAAAGGTAAACCAGCTACAGCAACTTAATTAACAGTGGAGTGTTTTGTTCTATCTTTATTATTTTTTTATATTGAAAAAAGCAAAAATGCCAAAAAGCATGTCATCGTGTTAAGACAGGAGCATTTTGTTAATGTTCTGAAGTACATGAACCCTTTACTTTGGTTTGTTGATACATCTAGCGTATCATGGTATCATGTGACTTTTGATCTGGATTGTAGATATACATGTGTATACAGCAAGTTATCTTAGAGGAAGACTTTCATTCATTTCTCCATCCATAAATGTTGTCATTGAAATTTGTGCACATTAAGTTTCAGTAAACGATGACTAAATACAGAATGGTACTTTCTGGATGAGACATGTTGGGATGTGAGTGTGTCATTGAATAAAGTTTCCATAAACACAGAATATAAAGCACATGCATTCCCCTCCTCCTCCCAACACACACACACACACACACACACACACACGCGCGCGCGCGCACACACACGCACGCACGCACGCACACACACACACACAGAGGACTGTGTAGAATTTATTGGGAAAATGTCTATTGGTAAATACGGTATATATCTTCAATATCAGAGAAAGTAACAAATTTCAATATAACGCTGAACGTATAGACCTTCTGACCTGAGTCTGTTCAAATACAATAATTATTCACATACGTATTAAATGTGTTTTGGGAGAAAAGCACTAGACTACAAACACTTTCGCCTCACCACGACGGTCATGTATACTACATGTACCACTACATGACTACACAGAAACATCCTTCACAGGAACTGTACATGAATACACATCCTTCACACATACTACACAACACAATTATTTTCATCACTTGTGCTACGGTCTACAGCTTACAGAATGTTTCAACTACACACTACCCAATACCCATAATCTTTATTCCAAATCCCTTCCAACCATCTACCCTCTCTACAAATCCCTTCCAACCATCTACCCTCTCTACAAACCCCTTCCAACCATCTACCCTCTCTACAAACCCCTTCCAACCATCTACCCTCTCTACAAACCCCTTCCAACCATCTACCCTCCCTACAAACCCCTTCCAACCATCTACCATCTCTACAAACACCCTCTCCCATTTCAAAGGCTGGTGCAGCCAACTTCAGAGCTCTGGAATGACACCATGTACAATCTGTTTTGGAATTGTGCACGGACTCAATGTACAAACTGAGGAATACAAATGAAGAGAACTTTCAGATTCACCACTTCCACAGGACGCTAAATCTGTTTTTAAAAAAATATCGTTTTCCACATTATCTAAGCAGAAAACATACTTCAAATTTGATGGAGATTCGCCTAAAACTAGATGTACATTCACCTGGTGTGCAGCCAAAATGAGACAAAGACGTACGATGTTTTCCCAGAACACCAAAAGACTCAAAACACACAGGACAAGAGAGAAAAAACCAGTTTCTTTCCCAATACTGCAGCTTTGGACAGATCAATAGTCCTTGCCTTTCTTATAACTGTGTATTTCCAGTTTTGATTCATTTCCTTCTTGGCTACAGCTGCCCCATGGTCATGTGTCACCAGTCTAAAGTTCAGGAATAAATAAAAATAATAACGATCGGTGTTTGTACACATGCACACACGTCAACTGTGTGTGAGGGAGCCTCAGTATGTCATGTATATCAACTGTGTGTGAGGGAGCCTCAGTATGTCATGTATATCAACTGTGTGTGAGGGAGCCTCAGTATGTCATGTATATCAACTGTGTGTGAGGGAGCCTCAGTATGTCATGTATATCAACTGTGTGTGAGGGAGCCTCAGTATGTCATGTATATCAACTGTGTGTGAGGGAGCCTCAGTATGTCATGTATATCAACTGTGTGTGAGGGAGCCTCAGTATGTCATGTATATCAACTGTGTGTGAGGGAGCCTCAGTATGTCATGTATATCAACTGTGTGTGAGGGAGCCTCAGTATGTCATGTATATCAACTGTGTGTGAGGGAGCCTCAGTATGTCATGTATATCAACTGTGTGTGAGGGAGCCTCAGTATGTCATGTATATCAACAATACCTGTACATCACATCTGTTATAGCAGACCTTTAACATCACACTGCAATAAAAATAAAATATAGATCTAATTAAAAAATATTGAAACAGTCACTAAATACCTTTTTCAACTATTTTCAGTGTGCACCAAGGAAAACAGAAAGACACTGTGTAATGTCTGTTTGACTGAACTTTCAGCTTCAGCTGCCTAGCAGCCTTAACTAACATAACAAAAAATACTAGATCTTTGTTAAGTAAACAATGTGTGAATATGGCTCATATTACTTTACAAGCAATGGAGGGAAAAAACAGTAAAAATGAAATACTTGTCATGAAAACCTTTCACATCACATTTTACATTCATTATCTTAAAGGCCCTCATTTTAAGATTTTTATCTCGTTCTGAGCTGTTTAAGTGGTGTCAAGCATCACGTCACAACAACACAAATACAATATAAATATTAAGTGGTGTCAAGCATCACATCACGACGACACAAATACGTGCACAGAAAGGTTTGCGTTCAGCGGATTTAAAAAAAAAGAAAAGCAGCAGTAGCCGGTGACAGTGTGGTTACTGTACTCAACCTTGTAGAGTTTTCCTCATATGCACGTCCATCAAACGTCACTGTCTTGCTCTACTAATCTCTAGGACAGACGTTTTTCACCACACAGGCGCAGGTAAAAGGGCAACTGTTCCAAAAGAGATGTGTGTCTCTATAAAACCTAGAACTGGTAGTAATACATGTAGCACCTTCACTATGCAGACTCCATTCAACAGTTACAGTAATTATGATACAATATCGTACTAGATATCACCAGTAATATGCTAGCAAGGTAAGCACCTGGTAAAATAGAACTGTTTCTACACTCAAGTGTTAACATCAGATCATATTTTACAACTCAAGCACAGTATATAAATTATAGTATACATGTATTGAAGTAATTACTATCTACAGTCACACAATGGCATGTATTAAAATCTGGTACATGAATTTCTTGAAAAGCCAAGGTAAAAAACGCAGGCAACACTTCTGTCCATTACGCCCTGACAGCACAACTTCACATTTATGAACATGTCAGATATTAGCATGTAGATGTTACCAAGATTCCACTGATACAACAGAGATTCTATTAAAAAAACAAACAAACAAAACAACAACAACAACAAAAACTCCAACTTGCATCTCAAGTGGTTTAAAAGAGTGTCCATTTACTGGTGCTGAAATACTCCTACAGTTGGTATGGTTATAAACTTAAGACAGTAATACAGATCTACAGCCCCCCCCCCCCCCCCATCTCTCCACACACACCCCACCCCCACCCAAAACAACAACAACAACAAAAATTCCCCCCCCAAAAAAAAACCAAAAAAAAAAAAAAAAACCAACAACAAAAATCCTCCTTCCAGAGAGAATGAAAATTTGCAAGTTGCTTTTCTGCAGCACTGTTGGAGCTTCTGCTGAACAGTACATGATTTTGAAATCCACCATCATGCTGCTCACAATTCACAATACAGATAAATATCTACATACATAAAGAGTCTTCAATACACTGTACACATACAAATGCATGCTTCAACATTGTTTTAAAAGTACATTCATACAAGATGGGGTATGAATTGCCTTCAACATAATCTTAGTTCTTTAAGACTGAGCCTGACAAGACGTTTTGGTCAATTTAAAGTACGAGTGGCCTTCAACATACTGTTGGTTCTTTAAAACTGTTAGTTTGGCATGACGTTTTGATCAAATGGAGAGGATTGCTTGTCCCATGAGATGCGTAGAACAAGGTGATCATCAACATCTGACCAAACGTTCTATTAAAGTTCTGACCAGCGACTTTGTCTCCATTCTCTGTTAATTATTGGCTGAACAGATGCCAAGCTTGACTGTGGGTTTTTGTCAAACTAAGCTTCTCTACAGTAAACTCATGTGACATCCTGTGTGAAGCGAGACAGTGATCGTGGTGTTGACTCCACACAATGGGACTGTGTTCTGAACAGTTCAGTTGAAACAGACTTCATGAGGAGCCCCCACACTGTATTTCCTAAGTTACGCACTTTAAAATGAAAGTAATCTGTAAGGCAATGGATACATGTACTAAAGTGCTTCTAGAAATATATTACAAGATGAGGGATATTGAGGGAGGATACTGAGGGAGGAGAAAACATCACTGGGTAGGTGGTAGGATTTTTTTTGGGGGGGGGGGGGAGGATACACAACAAGCATCGTGGACACGTGGATCGCTGACCGGCTCCGGGTGTAGATGTGTACACATGTACATGTGTATCTTTTTATACAAACTTTGCCATCACAGTATGTTGAACAGTACATTAGGCCACAAAGCACTCAAACCTTGGACGGGTCAACACGGCACACTATGCACTGAACTACTGGCATGTATACAGATCATTGTCCATAAAACACATTTTGTTTTAGTCCACCAAATGTGACGAAAAGCAACACGTTTTGAAGGCGCAAACAAAGTGGACAGGTGACTGACCCAAGACAGTGTGCAGACAATCATCAATGTGTCACGACCATTAACATTTTGTCAGAACAGGACGGATTTTGCACACAGGGACGAACGCTGTGAATGGTCAGGCTCAGCACTAGAGGTGAAGGGTCGTTCGTGTTACTCGGGTCACTGTCTGGTCAATACAAGGGAAATCCATACATGTCAAAACCCTGACCACACAATGCCTCATTTCACAGTATGACAAATGCAAGCTAGCACGACATCTTGTGCAACTCGGGTGTGCACACAGTAATGGTTGCTACAATGGCACACTTGCACATGAACAGTGGAGTCAGTTTGCATTCCCTGTTTACTGAAACAGGTATTATTATTAAATCCTCATTATTATTACTGAAGGCAACTAATACACCGTAATAAAATCTAACTCAACATTTTTACAATGTAAAAGTATGATAGTAAGTTACATACACAGAGTGGTCAGATGCAATCAGTGTTCCTACCATCACAGCAATGAAATGTGAGGATGGAGATGCAATCAGTGTTCCTTCCATCACAGCAATGAAATGTGAGGATGGAGATGCAATCAGTGTTCCTTCCATCACAGCAATGAAATGTGAGGATGGAGATGCAATCAGTGTTCCTTCCATCACAGCAATGAAATGTGAGGATGGAGATTCAATCAGTGTTCCTTCCGTCACAGCAATGAAATGTGAGGATGGAGATTCAATCAGTGTTCCTTCCATCACAGCAATGAAATGTGAGGATGGAGATTCAATCAGTGTTCCTTCCATCACAGCAATGAAATGTGAGGATGGAGATTCAATCAGTGTTCCTTCCATCACAGCAATGAAATGTGAGGATGGAGATTCAATCAGTGTTCCTTCCATCACAGCAATGAAATGTGAGGATGGAGATTCAATCAGTGTTCCTTCCATCACAGCAATGAATTGTGAGGATGGAGATTCAATCAGTGTTCCTACCATCACAGCAATGAAATGTGAGGATGGAGATTCAAAAGTGTCTTTGAGAAAAAACAAGTTTCAGTTACAATGCTACTGGAGCAGAATACAAGGAACCATGAGTGAGGACAGGCTAAACTCCATTAAGATTGTACACCAGTATAACAGTATGTAAAACTCTGTATACAAGTCTTCATAAGACATAAGACATAAGACATTTATTAAATTTCCAAAAGAGGAACATTGTTTTGTGGTCTCTCATAAAAACATAAAACATGCCAAACACTCACTCATACGGCCATGCACACTCATTCCACCTATTTACATGTTCGTACACTCGTATATAAAAATCTATCACAATGTTGCAGTACTATGAATAAATTACAACACTACACCCACATCATTTCACATCAGCAGCACAACAGCAGAGGTGCACATATAACTCTATCACAGTCAACGCCAGCTGACACCCAGCAAGAAACAACACGTCTAATTAGAATTTAAGAAATATCACATCAGCATCAACAAGCCTACCACACAACCCTACATCTGCTTATTCATTAGCCTAATAGACATTGGTACAAAGCTATTCATTGTTTTGAGTTTCTTGGCAGTAAAGGCTCTAAGCCGTCGGCCTGATGGTAATTTCTGATAATACTGAGATAAAATGTGGCCAGAATCATTCATAATACTAAAACCTTTTCTCACCATTCTTTTCTCATACAACACACTCAGACTTGCTTGCCTTTCACCCACAACCTTGCTGCCTCTATTGACAATGCAGTTCAGCTTACTTTTGTTTTTTACAGTCAGAGTGCCAAACCAGCACAGAAAAGAGAAAGTCAGAACAGATTCAATAAAACTGCGATAAAAGATCTGCAGAGTTTCAGAGCTAACTTGAAAAGAGCGTAGTCTGTACATACAAAACAGTCGTTGGTTACATTTCTTAACAATAGCTGTAGTGTTTGACTCAAAATTCAATTTATCATCAATGATGGTTCCCAGGTATTTATATTCACTCACACGCTCCACAGTCTCGCTTCCAACCACCAAGTCATTCACACTCACATCCTCCCTTCCAGAGCAAATCACCATTTCTTTTGTTTTCTTCACATTCAGTTCCAGATAATTATTCCTGCACCAGATACATAGTTCAGACACCTGCTGTTCAAAGTGAGTGTCTGACTGTGAAAAGTCTGTCAGTGCTGAATCATCTGAGTATTTGTATAGTTTACTAAGAGGGCTACTGCTCCGGAAATCATCTGTATAGATTGTGAAAAGAACCGGCGAGAGGACCGTTCCCTGAGGGGCCCCGGTGTGTGTAGTTTTGGAACTAGAAGTAGAATTTTGGAATTTCACAAGTACTGGCTTGATGTTTTCAGTCCACCAAAAGTGAGAGTTCAAAAACGGGGGCACTAAATATTGGGCTCTGTCAGAATCAGAACTACAGGAGTATACTTGTACTTTAAACTGATATATACAAACTGATATATACATAAATAGAGAAAATGTGACTTCTAAGTCATATGTCACAAATTTAACTTATAAATCTCAGTTCACTAATAGGGACCATTTCAATTTACATGTACTTGTATATTTTGTACAGAACTGAATATTTACAACACAGCTCAGCTGAGCAATTTGGAATGAACAAAATTCATCTTACACATCAACACTGGCATTTTGATGACATGAACGATGTGAGCATCCCTGTGACTTGGGGAGATCCCCCATCCCCATGGCCAGTCACAGAACCACTCAACCAAGCGCACACACACACACACACACACACACACACACACACACACACACACACACACACACACACACACACACACACACACACACACACACACACACACACAGTGGGACAAAGTGAGCTTAACAAATGTAACTAGTCATGATGGCCTGTTTTGATAACTTACAATTCACTCGCAAATCAAACAAACAAACAAATAGCAGATGTGATAAAAGCAGCACCCCCCCCCCCCCCACACACACACACAAGAAAAAAACCCCCAAAAACAAACAAAACAAACACACCCAAATCAATAACAAAAACAACAACAGTAACAAAAACAACAACAAAATCTTAAAGCCCGAGGGCATTTGGGGATGATGTGCGAGCTGCAGGTGATTCAGTACGGGGTAGGCACTAGTAACCCACCAGCAACAGCCCCACATCACATCAAATTACACCTTGACTAGCAAACGCAGCCTTTAAAAGGGCAAAAAGTCATAGAATTGAAGGTAATTTATGGAATACGAGGAACTGTACATATAGTTTTCTGTCTAAATAAACATTTCCAAAAAAGCACCCTGAGGGTCAAATCAGATTGTGTGGTACAGTGTAGCTACGTACTATATGTGCCTGTAGTATCCTGGTCTGGTCGCCTCATCAGCTACAGGTACAATCAGATTGTGTAGTAGCTACGTACTATATGTGCCTGTAGTATCCTGGTCTGGTCGCCTCATCAGCTACAGATTGTGTGGTAGCTACGTACTATATGTGCCTGTAGTATCCTGGTCTGGTCGCCTCATCAGCTACAGGTGCAATCAGATTGTGTGGTAGCTACGTACTATATGTGCCTGTAGTATCCTGGTCTGGTCGCCTCATCAGCTACAGGTACAATCAGATTGTGTGGTAGCTACGTACTATATGTGCCTGTAGTATCCTGGTCTGGTCGCCTCATCAGCTACAGGTACAATCAGATTGTGTGGTAGCTACGTACTATATGTGCCTGTAGTATCCTGGTCTGGTCGCCTCATCAGCTACAGATTGTGTGGTAGCTACGTACTATATGTGCCTGTAGTATCCTGATCTGGTCGCCTCATCAGCTACAGGTACACGTGCCAGAAATGAAGTAAACCGTTTGCCCACTGATCACAACCATACACATTTCAGAAATACAATAAATATAATTATGCAGGAGCATGTTACTGAAAGTGGTCCGTACTAGAATTACATGTACTAGATGAGAAGTTGAAGGTTGTTGTCATTAATCTCCTCATTTCATTAATATCAAATAAAGTGTCAATGGGGAAAAAAGTATTTACAGAACATTGCACTCCCATGTTGCAACTGGCAACAAAAAATTAATGTCAGTGAGCAATATTTTACAGTTAACAACTTGTCTTGCTGAACACCAGTGGGACTGTGTGTGTGTGTGGGGGGGGGGAGGTGGGGGGGGGGTGGGGGGAGGGAGGGGAGCTAGGTTTCAGTCCCACTGTCAAACAGCAAGTAAAAAAAAAAAGTTATGTCATGTCTCAACGTCACTACGGAATTTGTGTGTAACTGGATTGTGAGAACAGCATCGCCTGTGCCATTCTCAAAATGGAGTTCTGCACAAAAATTCCACAAGAACATCGGTAATATTGTGACTGATGTGTCATGGTACTAGTAAGTTTTCAACAAACTTCCTCTGTCTTCAAAGCGGCCTTGTAAAAAAAAAAGAAAAAAAAGAAGAAGATAATATCATACGGGCATGCATACCCAGATAATCTCTTTTAGAAAACTACCCAAAAGTGACTGGGCGAAATACAGCTGGCAGAATCTTAACACAAACGGGTGCAGCTCTGTCCATTAGAATGAGTAACATTAATTTTGTAAAATCTGCAGAATATGTTTGAGGACTGACAAGATAATTATTTGCTCAATGAAAACAATGTGGAGTATGCACTGACTGTGAGTATACATGGACATGTGCTGAACTTAAACATTGTGGTATGAACAGGAAGGAAAGTACCAGTGCCACAGCATTAAAATACATGTATGCTCTATCTATGAAATCTCTCAGACTGTTAAAAAATTTCAGTCTGTCTTGTCAAAACAGTAAATGACTATGACGATGCACAACGCAATAAATCACTGTACAAAAAAATCAAACTAACAAAACAACAACAAACCCAAAAACATCAACATGTAAAATAAAAAAATAAAAACATAAAAAACCCATGGTGACCAACACCACAAAATTATCTGTCTGAAAGTAGTGACGGATTTCACGTTTAACTTGCCTGAAGTTACTGAACAGTTTTATACATATATATCAGGCATGAGTCCCCCCCCCCCCCCCCCAAAAAAAAAAAAAGAAAAAAAAAAAAAAAAGAAAGAGAAAATACAGCAGCGATGTCAAGTTCGCTATAAAATGGACAACGTGGGAGGGGGAGAGGGGTGGTGTGCACGCGCATGGACAACGTGGGAGGGGGTGAGGGGTGGGGTGCACGCGCATGCGTTTCTTGGGGGAGGTGGAGGGAGGGGGTGGGGTGGGGTGGGCAACTAAAGCCAGCCAAAATGGGCCCTAGCCCCCCCCCCCCCCCCCCAAGTCTGATGCCTGAATGATATGTGATACTGCTGCGCTGTCCTACTTCTCCCACTTTTTCCCCTCAATGGCGGAAAAACAAAAAAACCTGAAAATTGATCTAGGGGCATCTGAATTCCATGTAATGGCTGAAAACACTCATGCCTGCGATACATGTATCATACGTACATACATATATCATACGCACATACATATATCATACGCACATACATATATCATACGTACATACATATATCATACGTACATACATATATCATACGCACATACATATATCATACGCACATACATATACGCACATACATATATCATACGCACATACATATATCATACGCACATACATATATCATACGCACATACATATATCATACGCACATACATATATCATACGCACATACATATACGCACATACATATATCATACGCACATACATATACGCACATACATATATCATACGCACATACATATATCATACGCACATACATATATCATACGTACATACATATATCATACGCACATACATATACGCACATACATATATCATACGCACATACATATACGCACATACATATATCATACGCACATACATATATCATACGCACATACATATATCATACGTACATACATATATCATACGTACATACATATATCATACGTACATACATATATCATACGCACATACATATACGCACATACATATATCATACGCACATACATATATCATACGCACATACATATACGCACATACATATATCATACGCACATACATATATCATACGCACATACATGTACGCACATACATATATCATACGCACATACATATATCATACGCACATACATATACGTACATACATATATCATACGCACATACATATACGCACATACATATATCATACGCACATACACATATCATACGCACATACATATATCATACGCACATACATATATCATACGCACATACATATATCATACGCACATACATATATCATACGCACATACATATACGCACATACATATATCATACGCACATACATATATCATACGCACATACATATATCATACGCACATACATATACGTACATACATATATCATACGCACATACATATACGCACATACATATATCATACGCACATACATATATCATACGCACATACATATACGCACATACATATATCATACGCACATACATATATCATACGCACATACATATATCATACGCACATACATATACGTACATACATATATCATACGCACATACATATATCATACGCACATACATATATCATACGCACATACATATATCATACGCACATACATATACGCACATACATATATCATACGCACATACATATATCATACGCACACATCTGAACGAAAAGAAAGGGTGTGTTTTTCAGTATGTTGTAAACAGAAGGGACTAACAACCAAATTGGTCAATCACATCCCTGTCTATATGCCTATAGATCCCTGCCTATAAATTCGCGGAAAATCAGAGCAGTAAAACTTTGAAAATGACATTGATCAAAACCCTTTGGGAACATTTTTATACTAAAGCATAAACGTAACACATTATATGTTTTGAATATCTGACCTTACCGACAACTGAGAGATGAGGAATAACAAAAATAAATAAAATATATGCGTGAAAATGTCCGTCGTGTCACGAACATGACAATTTTTTATAACATGACTTTATACCAGTCAGTGTGCCTGTTTGCAATGAATATGATGAAAAGATGCCAGACTTTTGTATTCCAATCCAAAACAATGATTTGTATACAGAAAGGGTGTAACTTTGGGAAAAAAAGAGAGAGTGGATAGGAAAAAGTTAAAGTTCTGTTACGTGTCAAAACACATAAAAACGCAAGAAGTTTATGATTTCTTGTCAAAATATTTTTTACTGGTAAGTTTTGATGGTAACATTCACAGAACAAAATCTGGTTTGTAACAAACAGTATTTACTGTTACTTTTTACCGTTTTAGGTAAACGTGACACCACGGACATGTGCGTGACACGACGGACATGAGCGTGACACCACGGACACACTACCTTCATCAATACCCAAAGTTGCTGAAACTGATTGTTACTTAACTTTTCAACAAGGGAAACAGGAAACACACACGAAAACAACAAAATCAAGAAGACACTTTTACCGAACTTTCACCAACTTTAAAAATACAAAAGGGAAGGAGGGGGAGAAGAAAACGTCATTTTTACATAAAGCCTGATTCACTGGATTCCCATGCTTCGAGACTCTGAAACTGCACGCCATATCTTTGGCATGTTCTGGACAAAAGTCTACGAAATATCCATGAAAGGGCATTCTGAAATCACAAAGTCACACCATCTTACTCATACGAGGGCCACTCATTATGTTTTGCAACCTGGCTTTTCAAGAACACTTACAATCAGTCTGTCTACTCAAGGTTTTGGAAGAACCTCCCATCAGCCAGTACACAATTTGCCATCCCATCAAACCAGGTGTTCATGACACCCGACCACGCTGACTGGGGTAGGTCCAAAATGACACCCTCAAACAATGCTCGGGCATCTTTTGCACTCCGAAACTGCTTTCCCTTCAACTGCCTCTTGACGGAAGGAAGCAAAAAAGAGTCACAGGGGGATAAGCCAGGGGAATGTGGTGGGTGGGTAACCAACTGAACATTATTTTCAGCTAGACAGTCCAGAGTTGCAGCTACTATGTGCGCGCTGGCACTTTCATGATGAAGCAGTAGAACACGGACACCCGCTCGGGGACGCTGTTTGCACCATGCCTGGAAGACTTTATTCAGGCAAACAGTGGTTAACATACCAGCCAGCCGTAACCGTCTTTCTGTCCTCAAGCAGTATGGTGGCAAAGTGGCCAGATTTTGCAAAGAAACAGGCTATCATTTGTTTGAAAGCACTTCTGTTGCTCTTGAAGTTCACATGTGGGTTCTCACCTGGGAAGACCCACACCGCCGACTGTTACTTCGTTTCGGGATCGTAT
Source organism: Batillaria attramentaria (assembly GCA_018292915.2). Taxonomy (NCBI): domain Eukaryota; kingdom Metazoa; phylum Mollusca; class Gastropoda; family Batillariidae; genus Batillaria; species Batillaria attramentaria. The sequence goes on along the minus strand of JACVVK020000172.1, from coordinate 981,792 downwards.
TGGTATACCCAGGTTTCGTCTCCTGTTACGATGTCCCAGACCCGAGGGACCTTACTCCGTCACATTTCCTTAGTATGTGGGTGCACCAGTTCACCCTACCCCGATTCTGCTCTTCAGTCAGGTTGTAAAGCACCTAACGGGTACAACATTTCCCTATGCCAAGGCAGTTGTGAAGGATGCAAATGAGATTTCCCGATGAAATATTCATGATATCCTGTGTTACAGCGTATATCATTTTTGGGTCCTTCTTAATCAAGGATTCAACCCTATAGACTTTTTCTGGGGTAACGGTTGTTGCCATTCGACCACAACGGTCATCGTCTTCAACTGTTGTCTGGCCAGACATGAACCGTCGGAACCACCTAAAACCAGTGGCTTTTGACGGAGATTGATCTCCAATACAGTGTTTTTAACTTTGAAAAAAAGCCATGAAAAATTTTTCCCCAGCAGTAGTCACAATACATCATGGCTCGAAAATCCCTTCCAGAAAGGTCAACACTGCTGGCAACACCCGTAGTGCATATTTTGTCGCATGGAATATAAACGGTTATACAAAATCAAGTAATTTTTGTTTTCATTAGTATTATGAGACTGGTCTACGATGTGATGTAAACAGAAAAGTAGTGACGTCATTAGTTCGTCCAGGTTGCAAAACATAATGAGAGGCCCTCGTACCACAACCTTTCACTTCCTTACTTTGTCCATGATAGAAGCCCACACAAAAGGGTCAACAATATACTGATCATGGGAATCGTCCTTCAAAACTGGTTCTGAAATCACTGCTAGTATATTTTCATACTCATACCATAGCAAGTCTTTCATCTTTGGCCAAAAGAAACAGTTCCCTCGTCAAACCTGATGCATGCTGCACTGGATTTAAAGCTCCCCCTCATCTACATCTAATACCATCCCAGGGTAGGCCTTTTGGTCATATCTAACAACGACCCAGTGTCCAATGCAGTCTTCAGGCAAGGGGAGTTCTTCACAAGAAGGTGTTTCGCCGCTAGTGGTGTTCGCACTGTATCCGTCACCTGCGGACTGGCCTGCTTGTGGTGTTTCATCAGATTCCGTTCTTGGCGCATTCTGTATCAAGGGCACAAAATGATTTGGAACCCAGTGTTCTGTGGTCATGTCCATCCTAGTGCTGCACCACATGATCATCAGTTGATCCCCACATGGCGGGGCTGTGTTGGAGCAGGCTCTGGGCAGGACCAGTCTGTGCAAGTCTGCACGTACGCTGGGATTACCAAGGTTGGGATAGACAGAAAAGATCGGTCTCCTCACCACCGTAGACAACGCACAGACCTGCCAAATCCCCATGTACTCTTTTTTCTTGCTGACTTTTAGGGCCTCTTTTTCATAGACAACCCTAACCTTTTCTTCGTTTAATCGAGTCCCGGGAATATACTACTTTCTAGCCCGTTCGGCAGCCGAAAAAGCCATGAGGCTGTGGAAAACAGATTTTTGCCAAAATGTTAATTTACAATCACGGCGACAAAGACATAAACTTCGTGTGTACCCATCTCTATCACCCCGCTCTAACCTACCCCCCTCCTAACTTTAAAAAAAAATTATTTTCTTTTTTTATTTCATACCCCTCCATCTTTCACCTCTCTTAGCCCTCATCTGTGCATCACTGAGACTATTTTATATACTGATCAACTGAGCAGTACAGTTATATTTAGCTTTTAGTTCTATTCCTTCCAGCTGTACATTGCTTCACAATAAATAGAAGTTTCTCAGCATTTCGGGTATTGTTGAAAAGAAAATGTCCGTAGTGTCACACTTTTGTCCATCGTGTCACGACTGAAACTGTGACACGACGGACTGTGACACGACGGACGGAATTCGTTGTTAAAAAATGAGTACTCCCCCATGTGCCATTTCATAAAAGTTTTAGATATACCATGATAATAATCCAAGAAACGGACCGTATGAATTGATTATTTAAAACTTTCAAGTTCTAATTGTGAAAAAATACTATGTGACACCATGGACCACATAAAATAGGACACCTTACCTTGACAACTTTGGATGAAACAAAAAGAGAGATTAAAAAGGAACATCCGCTCCAAACTCGAAAAGAAGTCATCGACACAAGGAAAGGAACTTTTCGCTGAAATCAGCTTAACAAAAGGGGGGATCGTTCATTATTTGCTGTGCGTTTTTTGTAAATGTGACACGACGGACAAAAAAGTGAGGGACAACCTTTTTTTAATCTTTAATCTCATATCATGATGAAAATTTGAAAGAAAGTCGAACAAACGCCTGTCAGACCCATTAACAGTCACAAAAGGTATTTTTTGCATATTTTTTGAATGACTTAGAATTTTTTTCTGCTGATCTACAGATAAGGCAACTTTCTAAATGAAGTTTCTAGAGACCTTTTGAAGAGTAGTTAAGCAAAGTTTCAGGAAAATTGGTGCAAACGGTAATGAGCTATTTTATTTTGAAGTCAGGGGACAAGGTTTCCGGCACTTTTTTGAAATACCGTCATATGTCTATAGATCCCTGTCTATACATGTGTGTCTCTACATCCCTGTCTATACATCCACTTCTTCGGGCTCATCATCCGGCAGTAGTCTTTGTTGTGGGGGCAGCAGATACTCGAGGCGCAGGACGAGGGGGTACATGAAGATTAGCAGTCCCCCCAACAAGCTGCAAACTGTGCATATGATGATGACAGAGTCAAATGAACCTGTTGCGTCTCTTACTGCACCTGCACACAGTCCAGAAACACAAGCTGGATTTCACTATTAGTAAACACGAGTTTCAGTCACTATCAGTAAACACGAGTCAGCCAGGACAACTGTCCTATACTCAAACAGTCAGCCAGGACAACTGTCCTATACACTAACAGTCAGCCAGGACAACTGTCCTATACTCTAACAGTCAGCCAGGACAACTGTCCTATACTCTAACAGTCAGCCAGGACAACTGTCCTATACTCTAACAGTCAGCCAGGACAACTGTCCTATACTCTAACAGTCAGCCAGGAAAACTGTCCTATACTCTAACAGTCAGCCAGGACAACGGTCCTATGCTCTAACAGTCAGCCAGGACAACTGTCCTTTACTCTAACAGTCAGCCAGGACAACTGTCCTATACTCTAACGGTCAGCCTGGACATGTGTCCTATACTCTAACAGTCAGCCTGGACATGTGTCCTATACTCTAACAGTCAGCCAGGACAACTGTCCTATACTCTAACAGTCAGCCAGGACATGTGTTCTATACCCTAACAGTCAGCAGGACAACTGTCCTATACTCTAACAGTCAGCCAGGACAACTGTCCTATACTCTAACAGTCAGGTAGGACAACTGTCCTATACTCTAATAGTCAGCCAGGACAACTGTCCTATACTCTAACAGTCAGCCAGGACATGTGTCCTATACTCTAACAGTCAGCCAGGACAACTGTCCTATACTCTAACAGTCAGCCAGGACAACTGTCCTATACTCTAACAGTCAGCCAGGACAACTGTCCTATACTCTAACAGTCAGCCAGGACAACTGTCCTATACTCTAACAGTCAGCTAGGACAACTGTCCTATACTCTAACAGTCAGCCAGGACAACTGTCCTATACTCTAACAGTCAGCCAGGACAACTGTCCTATACTCTAACAGTCAGCCAGGACAACTGTCCTATACTCTAACAGTCAGCCTGGACATGTGTCCTATACTCTAACAGTCAGCCAGGACAACTGTCCTATACTTCTAACAGTTCAGGTAGACAACTGTCCTATACTCTAACAGTCAACCAGGACAAACTGTCCTATACTCTAACAGTCAGCTAGGACAACTGTCGTATACTCTAACAGTCAGCCAGAGACCAAACCCCCACACCCTGTCCTATACTCTAACAGTCAGCCAGGACAACTGTCCTATACTCTAACAGTCAGCCAGGACAACTGTCCTATACTCTAACAGTCAGCTAGGACAACTGTCCTATACTCTAACAGTCAGCCAGGACATGTGTCCTATACTCTAACAGTCAGGTAGGACAACTGTCCTATACTCTAACAGTCAGGTAGGACAACTGTCCTATACTCTAACAGTCAGCCTGGACATGTGTCCTATACTCTAACAGTCAGCCAGGACAACTGTCCTATACTCTAACAGTCAGGTAGGACAACTGTCCTATACTCTAACAGTCAGCCAGGACAACTGTCCTGTACTCTAACAGTCAGCTAGAACAACTGTCCTATACTCTAACAGTCAGCCAGGACAACTGTCCTGTACTCTAATAGTCAGCCAGGACAACTGTCCTATACTGTAACAGTCAGCTAGGACAACTGTCCCATACTCGTAACAGTCAGCCAGGACAACTGTCCTATACTCTAACAGTCAGCCAGGACAACTGTCCTGTACTCTAACAGTCAGCCAGGACAACTGTCCTGTACTCTAACAGTCAGCCAGGACAACTGTCCTGTACTCTGTCAGTTCCAACAGACGTAGAGTGCTGTACCAGGATTACATTTATGTGCCACACCAAACACACATAACTGCAGTATTTATTTTCATAGTCTGACGGACCAGAACGACACTCAGTGCGGTATCCAACTGGACCGGACCAGAATGACACTCAGTTCGGTATCCAACTGGACCGGACCAGAACGACACTCAGTGCGGTATCCAACTGGACCGGACCAGAACTACACTCAGTTCGGTATCCAACTGGACCGGACCAGAACTACACTCAGTGCGGTATCCAGCTGGACCGGACCAGAACGACACTCAGTGCGGTATCCGAACTGGACCGGACCAGAACGACACTCAGATGCGGTATCCACTGGACCGGACCAGAACGACACTCAGTGCGGTATCCAACTGGACCGGACCAGAACGACACTCAGTGCGGTATCCAACTGGACCGGACCAGAACGACACTCAGTGCGGTATCCAACTGGACCGGACCAGAACGACACTCAGTGCAGTATCAAACTGGACTTTTTTGTACAAGGATGCTTACAGCGGTTGAGTGCCCCACTCCCCGTAGCAGCACTGTTCCTGCATCAAAATTAATCACTTTCACCTCCACACAGAGTTCCAGTCAAACCAGATTCAGCATGCGTGAGACAAGGTCATGTATGTGTAATCAAATGACAAGGTCATGTATGTGTAATCAAATGACAAGGTCATGTATGTGTAATCAAATGACAAGGTCATGTATGTGTAATCAAATGACAAGGTCATGTATGTGTAATCAAATGACAAGGTCATGTATGTGTAATCAAATGACAAGGTCATGTATGTGTAATCAAATGACAAGGTCATGTATGTGTAATCAAATGACAAGGTCATGTATGTGTAATCAAATGACAAGGTCATGTATGTGTAATCAAATGACAAGGTCATGTATGTGTAATCAAATGACAAGGTCATGTATGTGTAATCAAATGACAAGGTCATGTATGTGTAATCAAATGACAAGGTCATGTATGTGTAATCAAATGACAAGGTCATGTATGTGTAATCAAATGACAAGGTCATGTATGTGTAATCAAATGCTGAATTTGTGCAAAGCTCCGTTTGAGTTGTTTCACATTCCCAAATATGATGATAGCTAGTGGTGTGAAAATGACCTACACAAATATGATGATAGCTAGTGGTGTGAAAATGACCTACACAAATATGATGATAGCTAGTGGTGTGAAAATGACCTACACAAATATGATGATAGCTAGTGGTGTGAAAATGACCTACACAAATATAATGATAGCTAGTGGTGTGAAAATGACCTACACAAATATGATGTTGGTCAAAGGAGGTATGCTGCAATGAACACTGACAACAACTAGAGACTTTCTCCAACACATGACACAGTTGTCTGTTGCATGGAGAAATCTAGTGACAAGAAAAATTGCATGAGAATATCGTAATGTTCCTCACCCAGCAATGGTTGTCCTAGCGATGCCCCGATCCCTTGAAGCAGCATAATGACGGCCAGAAGACGGGGCATGTTCTTCAGCCCCACAAAGTCCACTACCACCACCGCCAGCAAGCTGACATAAAATCCGCCTGACACTCCGTACAACACGCAGTGCACTGCCATCCACCCAAACGAGTTGGCGAACACCAGCGCCCCCATGTTGACACTCACTATCACACTACCAGCTGCCATCAGCTTGTAACGCATGATGATGTTCCGATCACCGAAAAACGCGATGAGCAATCGACCGCAAAGGTCCCCTATACCGCACAGAGAGATCAGCATGGCTTTGTCGTACTTGTCGATTCCTCGCGTCAAGACATGAGCAGGGAGAAACAGGATGAAGTTAAAGTAACCGAAGAAACACAGGAAACATGAGACAAGCAAGAACACAGCTATATAGCTCTTCATCACTGAAAAATCAAGCGAGGTAAGAAGCCTGCGACACATGTTGTCCGATCTTCCTCCCTTGTCCTGCTCCCACTGTAGGGACTCGTCCAACATGACAGATCCGTGTCGGCTGATGGGCTGTATGTACAGACTGCCGGTGCTTGCCATAAAGGAACGATACATGATCTCTGTGTCTGTAAATTCATCATTAGAGGGAGTTACAAGTGGATAGTTACTGCCGTGGGAAAGACGTGGACGTCCGAAGCTACTGCCATGGGAAAGACGTGGACGTCCGAAGCTACTGCCGTGGGAAAGACGTGGACGTCCGAAGCTACTGCCGTGGGAAAGACGTGGACGTCCGAAGCTACTGCCATGGGAAAGACGTCCGTTGAGTTTCATGTCAGATGCGTCGTCTTCCATCTTCTCCTCAGTGGCGACAGCATCTTCTGTATCGCTGGCGTAAAATGATG
>JACVVK020000172.1:820000-967500 GCA_018292915.2 Batillaria attramentaria | reverse complement strand
CGCACACACAAACTGAATTGCACACACAAAACAACAACAACAACAACACACATTTTACTGCATAAGGTACCTAGAGATGTTGTAAAAAATGAGAAACAAAGAATATGACACACGTCACTGTTTCTGTAAGTGCAGTGGTCAAGGGTCATCTTACTCTTGACTTTGCGCATGACACTAAAGAAACCGAAATTATTTGTACATAATGTCAGACCTTCATATCAGGAATATTTTATAACCAATCGGCATTGCGACAGGTTTTATTTTTAGGCAGCTGGGATAACCGCCACAACCAATAATTTCCAATAACTCGACTTTTCGGACCTCGGCTCAATTTTGGCATGTATCGGTGGCCTCAACTGTTAATGGGTATTTTTTTGACTAGGAGTGGGTCAGTTTGCTGTTTTGTTTCTGGCCATCTCAGATTCATAATATTATATTGCCAGTAAAGAAAGAATTAACCCAGCTGTGCCTGTAGGTGAAACAACTATTAATGATCAAGAAAAGCTTACCAACAACAATGGCCCATGCCCAGCCTCTGTCCACAGGAAACGGCTCCTTCCCCATCGTCAGTCTGGCAAGTCGATAACAAGGTACGAAAACAACAACAAAAACAGCCTAAACAACAACAACAACTACTACTCCTACTGCTTCTGTCCTGCAGGAATATTGCTCGTCCCTCCTGGTACCTTTTCACCTGTTCAGGTGTGACAGCACACTCGGCACGATGGGTGTGGAGCCATACATGGCCAGTATCCTGAAAACAAAAAAACAAGGAGGAATGACCCCATCCCATAAAGTTGTTTCTCTACAGAGTAACAAGTAAACAGGTAGACACGTCACCAGTTAACAACTCTAACACAGCACAACACAAGCAGCAGGAACAACTGGTCACTCAGTCGCTAAGAAAGTGAGAGCTACTACCACCGCTACTACTACTACTACTGCTGCTGCTGCTGCTACTACTACTACTACTACTGTCTGAACATGATTGAAAATGTTCTTTTTCCAGAGAAACAGCCGGCTGACGGCAGTGAATTTTGCCTGGAACGGGTTTGGTTACGAGGGGTGTGCAGCGTTGGCCCAGGCTCTGAGGCAGAACAGCACGCTACAAGTGCTAGACCTCACCAACAACAGGATCCATCCTCCGGCTCTCTTGCAACTTTTACCGGGAATCACAGGCAACAAGTCGATCTCCATGTTACTAGTAAGCAAGACAAACGTACGCACTCACTGCGGTAAGGTTCCGCACCTACCGAAGGTTCGTCACTGGCGGGTGAACGAAGGAAGAGCCAGCACGAATCATGTTTGGCTGGCAGCTAGCCTGGAATCGACCTCATAACCCCAACGTTGACAGTCCCACGCTCATCCTGTTTAAACGGACTAATTCCATATCTTTGCTGAGCCAGCTTATGTTCTGGAACAGTTTCGCTCGTGAGTCAGTGCGCCTGTACGCTCGAAATGCTCTATCTTGATGATTAGTACAGCGCTCGATGTGTCACAGTGTTGTGTCCATTTTGCGCGAGCGGTCGAACATTCAAACTGTACGAGTGTTGTTACACTACTGGAGCGCTCAGTGTGGTCGTTGCGTCATCGAGTACGCTTCTGATGGTTCAGTGCCAGCATTAGAGACGCGGGTGGGTGGGTGGGTGTTTGGGAGTTTAACGTCCTTTTCCACCACATACGGGTGATATCAAAGACGGGGCAACGATGAAAAAGCCAGCACAAATATTTGGCTCCAGCCTTGATTCGAACTCACGACCCGAGCATTGGAAGTCCAACGCTCTACCATTCGGCCACCCCGGCTCCCCCATTATAGAGTATAGACGCTATCACTGTCCAGGTGTCTAAGCGGTGTGATGACAGACACCACAAAAACAGCTCAGAACGACCTGTGAGCATAAACTGGTAGCATTAGCCCCTTTAATTATACAGGTCTTTGCCTTACTGCCGCCATCTTTGAAATCACCCTCGCGGGAGAGAACTGATACACCCACCTACCCGGCCACCTTTTAGGCATTTCGTGCTTGCATGCGTACGGCTTAGAACGGAAATGTCTTTAAGACAAATTTTATACTCATTCGTCAAAAAGCAACACATACTGGCATTAGACGTGTTGTTGTTGTTGTTGTTGTTGTTGTTGGTGGTGGTGGTTTTGATATTTTCCTCCAACTCTTCGCCAGCTCCGGTAGCGATTCCTCTCAAGTCATGGAAGGCATCCACGGAGGGCTCGGATTCTGCACGGGACTTTTTTTTTTAAATTATGCGCATTATGTGCATTATGATGAGGATAATGGTACATTGTATAATGATGCTATGGAGGTCCACCATTGCAGGATTTCAATAATTATGCTTTTGTGTATTTTGAACAGCTCGGTCTGAACCCGATTCCCGCCCATCTGACGTCTTACCTGCTGGACAGAATCTGGAAGTGGAAACACGGCAACCTGAGAGAACTTGACCTACAGGTAATTTCTTTTCAAAAGTAGAAGTCGACTATTTTGACTTGTACATTGCGTCAACCTTGAACGCTATGCAAACCAATGCTAACTTTGTTCAGAGGTTGTAGGACTGTGCGCGGTTGAATGTCTGTAAAAACTATGACAGGACAAATGTCCGGGCTGATTGTAAAAATATAGGACCATTGTCCTGAATATTGTCCACAATGGCCAAAATATAATAGGACATACGTTATGTCCACCTTTGTACGAAAGTAATCAGGACTTTTTGAAAATAAATCGGTCTATGGCCGACGTCTGATGCGGATATAAAGGTCTGACTGTAATGTGTGAAACATGCAACAGAGCTGTCCAGGTATCACTTAAAACTAGCAACGTCATGACATGTGCACTAACAGCAGTTTGATTTTATTTAGAAAAAATGTCATCCAGGAATGCATACATGTCCATCATTTTGTTTCACTGAAATTCCCCCAAATCACGATATCAGCTAAAGGGGCAATCTTTACGCTCACAAATCTTTATATTTACATTGACAGATCGTTGTTTTGACAGATCGTTGTTTTGACAGATCGTTGTGAGTTGTTTTCCCAGTGTCTAGCATCACACCACTTACCACACCTGCACAGTGACAGCTCCTCAAATGCTGGAACTTGGGTTGCATTTGTAAACACACTCACTGTGTGTGTGTGTGTGTGTGTGTGTGTGTGTGTGTGTGTGCACTTGTGCATGCACGCGTCCTTGCACGTATATATGTGCGTGTTCTCTACCTGAAATCATCAGACAGGTCTGCTCATTTAGCATAAAAATTGTACATGTCACTCATGTTTGCTCACTGCAACAGCTGGAACATGTGGCTCTAATTTAGTACAATAAAAATTCAGCATAATACAAGATGAACTGCTGCACAAAGCTATTGGGCCATCTGCTGCATCCACTTTAACCTGAATGAAACAGCAAGACTTGTCTCATGGTCGAGGGATCACTGATCAGCCATATACCACGGTATAAATTCAGAATTTATGTACATGTACAGACCAAGTACATATGCTGGTGGGAGTGCTGTTTGGCATACTTTTAAAGTGTCGCGGTCTGCTCTGGCATCAATATACCAGTAATATCTATGAGACTGGCATTCAGTAGTGTACTGATAATTTTGAGAGATGAGCGATCCGGAAAGTGAAAGGGCAAAAAAAAAAAAAGAGAGAGAGAGAGAAAATGCTCCGGGGAGAGGTGAATGTTTATCTTTTGCCCACTTGTCGGTATCAGTGACATCTCCTCGTCTGAGGTCGACAACTGGGAGACGTCCCTTTAGAAATATGACGACGGAAATTGACTCGGCCAAGGTCTCCGGTTTGCGTAAACTGAGTACTTACTTACTTAGGCCCTTGGCTCCACGTGGAGCATAGGCCATCGACAACCCTTCGCCATCGCACTCTGTTCTGGGCTAGTCTTGCCACTCCAGTCCAGTTGGTACCCTGCTTACATAGCTCTGCCTCAGTGTCCCGCCTCCAGCTGTTGCGAGGCCGGCCTCTCTTCCTTTTCCCCTGCGGGTTCCATGTCAGGGCTTGGCGTGTGGTGCTGGATGCTGGCTTCCTGAGGGTGTGTCCAATCCAGCCCCACTTCCTCCGCAGGATCTGCTTGGCCACTGGTTCCTGCCCCGCTCGCTCCCACAGCTCTTCATTCCGGATCTTCTCTGGCCATCGGATGTTGAAGATGCGCCTCAGACAGGTGTTGAGAAATGTCTGGATCTTCTGCTGCATCGTCTTCGTTGTCCTCCATGTTTCGCATCCGTAGAGCAGAACTGACTTCACGTTGGAGTTGAAGATGCGAAGTTTGGTTCTTATGCTGACAACTTTGGATGCCCAGACGTTCTTCAGCATGACCATTGCTGCCCTTGCCTTGCCGATTCTGGCTGTGACGTCTCGGTCTGTGCCTCCCTGTCCATCAACCACACTCCCCAGGTAGACAAAAGACTCCACCTCCCTGATGGGCTCTCCACCGACTGTGACTGGTGTGTTGGCAGTGGTGTTGATCTTCATCAGCTCGGTTTTCTTCCTGTTGATCTTGAGCCCTGTTCCGGCTGATGTGGCTTCCAGGCACGTAGTCTTGTCCTGCATCTGGCTGTGGCTGTGAGACAGGAGCGCCAGGTCGTCCGCGAAGTCGAGGTCATCCAGCTGCGTCCAGAGTGTCCACTGTATCCCGTTTTTCCTGCCTGCTGTAGTGGTCTTCATGATCCAGTCGATGACCAGGAGGAAGAGAAACGGGGACAACAGGCATCCCTGGCGGACTCCGGTCTTCACCTCAAACCTTTCTGACAACTGGCCGGCATGGGCAATCCTGCAGCTCATGTCTTGGTAGGTGCACTGGATCAGGGAGATGATCTTCCCGGGAACTCCATAGTGCCTTAGCAGCTTCCACAGCGCCTCTCTGTCTACACTGTCGAAGGCCTTCTCATAGTCTATGAAGTTGATGTAGAGGGGGGAGTTCCACTCCAGTGACTGCTCCACAATGATGCGTAGGCTGGCAATCTGGTCAGCGCAGGACCTGTTCCTGCGAAAGCCTGCCTGCTGGTCTCGGAGCATGGGGTCGACTGCCTCTCTCATCCTCTCCAGTAGAATTCTGTTGAGAACCTTGCCTGGCACTGACAGGAGCATGATCCCTCGGTAGTTGCTGCAGTCCCTGAGGTCCCCTTTCTTTGGCAGCTTGATGACGATCCCTTCTTTCCACTGGGCTGGCACCTCTTCCTTCTCCCAGATCTTGCTGAACAGGCTGTGCAGCATGTTGACGGCTGTCTCTGTGTCTGCTTTAATGGCTTCTGCTGGTATCTCGTCTGGCCCTGCAGCTTTCCCATTTTTCAGTGTCATGATGGCTTTCCTGATCTCCGCCTTAGAGGGCTTGTCGCAGTTGATGGGTAGTTCTGTCTCAGCTGGTGGGATGTCTGGTGGTGTTTCAGGGATGGGGCGATTTAACAGCTCCCTGAAGTGTTCTGCCCATCGCTTCAGCTGTTCCTCAGTTGTTGTCAGTGGGTGCCCGTTCTTGTCCTTCACTGGTTTGTCTGTCTGCTGAAATTTGCCCGCGAGCTTCTTGGTCACCTGGTACAGGTCTTTTAGATTCCCTTGTCGGGCTGCTTCCTCTGCTTGACTGGCCAGGTTGTCGATGTAGTCCCTCTTGTCCTTCCTGGTGCTCCTCTTCACTTCTCTGTCAGCTGCTGTGTATTCCTCTTGTGCCTTTGCCTTAGCTCTTCTTGTTCGGCTCGTGTTCAGTGCAGTTTTCTTCTCTTTCCTAACTTCCAGCTTCTGGATGGTATCAGCAGAGATCCATTCCTTATGTTGGGTCTTTCTCTTGCCAAGGACCTCTTCGCATGTGTCGTGCCAGAGTTTCTTGCTGTGTTCCCACTGTGTCTCGATGTCCATTTCACTGTCTTCTATCAGGTCTTGCAGTGGCTGGAACCTGTTGGAAAGGCTGATCCGGAATGCTGCTTGTGTGTCTGTGTTCCTGAGAAGTCCAACGTTGTACCTGGTCCGTGTGCTGTTGGCGTTGGTGTGCCTCTTAAGCCGAAGTCTCAATGTTGTTGCAAGAAGGTGGTGGTCTGATGATACATCGGCACCCCTCATCACGCGCACATCCCGCCACGATCTCCTGAACTTCCGGCTGATGCAGATGTGATCAATCTGGTTCTCCGTGACATGGTCCGGCGATCTCCATGTGGCCTTGTGGATGCGCTTGTGTGGGAAGATGCTGCCTCCTATCACTAGCTGGTTCAGGGCACAAAAGTCTGCAAAGCGCTCGCCATTTTCGTTCATCTGTCCCAGTCCGTGTGTTCCCATGGTGTCCTCATAGCCTGTGTTGTCTGATCCAATCTTGGCGTTGAAGTCTCCCATCAGTATGGTCATGTCCTTGGCTCCTCCTCTATCTATCACTGTCTGCAGTTGTTGGTAGAAGTCATCTTTTTTCTCCTCTTCCGCATCATTGGTGGGAGCGTAGCACTGGATGATGTTCAGCTTGATGTCTTTTTTCTTGGTGATGAATTTGGCTGTGATGATGCGGGAGTTGACAGGTTCCCAGCCAATGAGTGCCCGCTGTGCCTCCGGTGCCAGCATCAGGGCCACGCCCTCAGTGTGGGGGGCTCCATCCTCTGTGTGTCCAGAGTACAGCAATTGCTCTCCCGATGAAAATCTCAGCTGTCCTGTCTGTAGCCACCTTGTCTCACTCAGTCCCAGTACTCCTATCTTGTAGTTCTTCATCTCTCTTGCTACTTGTATGGTCCTTCCTACTTCATACATTGTCCTGATGTTCCATGTGGCTACTCTCGTTGTTGTCCTGGGTGTTAGAAGGGGGGTCGGCCTTGCAGCTTCCTTTCGGCTTTCACTGCAATGCGTCATAGGTCTCCGGGATGGAGACCCTTCCTCGCCCAGGTGAATGTCTCGGTTTGTTGCTGTCGATGCTTCAGTAACTTAGTGTTTTTTACAGGTAGGGCTGTTAACCCTACGCAAACCCGTTTAGCCTCTTGGAGAGGTGGTCCACATTCGTCTGACCTCTACCCTTCGACCTGTCCAGCTTGGGTGACCCTGCCAGGAGCATGTGCTCCTGCTGGCATAGTTCTCTGGGTCATTGAGGTACACAAGCCACTACCCCACGACAAGGGTTGGACCATGTAGGGGTAAACTGAGTAGAATGCAGTAAAGCATGGTAGCTGATGTAACAGGATCGAGCTTTCCTTCTGACAGAAATGCAGCATGCCATCCCTGCGAGAATCACATGTTCACCACAAAAGTGTTCGGTCTGGTTATGAATGTCTTGTGTTCCGCGTACTTGCTGTCAAGACCTAAAGGCCATGTCACACGAGAGGGCAAAAACACTTGAAAACATTGTTTTCAGATGTTTCGCTGCGAAACAACGTGTTTTGTCGTGTGACATACTTCACAACAATGTTTTCAAAACATGTTTCGATCGTGTTTTCAGTTTTAGAGCCTGCCCTAAAATCCGAAAACATGTTTTGTGTTTCAACCAATGAAAGCCGCCGTGCGGAGTGTCAAGTGACACCTTCCCGTATGAAGGAAAAGAGACATCGACTTTACCCAGAAGTATTTCAGAGGTATTTCATACGCATTGAAGTTCTACATACAAGGAAATGGTGTCTAGTAAGGTAGGAAAGTCTTGACCGTAGCGGGACGCGTTTCGCCGGAATTTCACCGGCTCATCAGCCACCTTAGGTCAAGACAGAGCGGGAAGAATAGGTCAAAATATATTTCGGAAATACCGTGACTCAATTATAACATGGAGGATGAGTGAAAGTGAGAATAAGCAAATATGTTTAGGGAAATACCTCACCTAGCCTAGTGTTGTTGCTTCAAAATGGCTGTGTTTGGCGGGCGTGTATACGTGAGATTTTCAGTGACGTGAGTTCGAAAGAAAATGACGTCACAAAAGATCACTGTTCGATTTTCTGCATGTTTCGATGTTGTTTCGCAAAACATGTTTTTACGTGTGTCATGTATTGTTTCGGAAAGCATGTTTCGGGCGTTTTGCCTTTCAAAACATGTTTTATAACATGTGACAAAAACATGTGACATCGCCTTAAGCTTACCGTTTCGTTGATGACCGCTTGAGGTAGCCTGACAAGGGACGGTACTCTTTCTTCAAATCTTCGATAGGATCCACAGTAGCGCAATGATATCGAAAGCTTGAGAAGCTGGTGACAAAATGACTGACAAGGGTGGATCGGGCGTAACCAAATTTTCAATTTCTCAATGAGGAAAAGAAAAAGTGACTATGTATGAAAACATACAAGAGCCCACCCGAAAAATGCCTTGCCAGCAGGCCACTGAACCACACTCAGCTGCGACATCACTTGACTGTGCGGCTCCGGCTTGACTGACATTTCTCAACGGATTCAGTTACTCCGTCAGTGACGTTAGCTGAATGCCTGATATGGGGAACCGTGACTTCCGACCTTTCACGGCTATGCAATCCTGATGCTTAAATGTACAGTGTTAAATTAGTGTTAAATGTTATTCGTAAGCTGCTTACGGCGGCAGAGGCTTGCCGTATAGTGTTCAGTTTTAAATAACAACTTGTCAGTCAGTCGCGAGCTGACACCGTGACCATGACGACTGAACGACCTCAGTCGCACCCCCCCCCCCACCCCCCGGCCGTCGGGCTGCCAACACATACACACACACCCCGGCTGCCGGGTTAGGTTAGCTGGGGTTTATCGTCCACGCCACAACGAGGTGATTGCAGACGGCCCTACTGAGGGGGCAGGTTATGGGGGATGGGGGTAGCTACCCTAACTGTACAGTCAGTCCAGCTGAACGCTTTTTCGCTGCAATCCAGTCAGACTGCCAGGTCGGCCACAGTTTATGTATCCGGCCTTGACTGTAATGAACAAGTTACACAAGCAGATCCAGTTCACAGTCAGTGGAAGTGGGGCAACGTGAAAAAGGCCTGTACACATTTTGACCCTGTCGGGATTCGAACCCGGGACCTCTCGATCTCGAGTCCAGCGCTCAAACCCGGCGTTGAGCCACCGACTCCCCCCACACCCCCGGCCGGCTTTCGCCGGCTTCGGAAATAACTTGATTTAGGACATCAGTGGTTTTGGCTGGGCGTCAAAGAGGACCGACTGAAGGGGAAGGGGGAGGGGTGGCAGGGGGAGAGGAGGTGGGGGTAGCCACTGCAGGTACGCCGGAATTTGATCACTGATTTGCCCGGCGCCCCACCTCAAGTTCCCACCCGGCGGCAGCAGGACTCAAGATCAATCATTACAGCAGCACTGAGTTGGTACAGCCACAGTAGTCAGTGGTGGAGTTTCACTGCCGGATACTGAAGCAGAAACGGTCGGTGAACCTCACCTAAAACGTTAACCTCTGCTGCCTAACCGGTGACCCTGGAAACGACTGCATGTGAAGTCTTCACCAAGCGTCAGTCGATCGGTGTTCAGCACCGTCCCTTGGGACTCTGCGTCAGTCGGTGTTCAGCATCGTCCCTTGTGACTGCGTCAGTCGTGGGGACAGTGACTGAGCCGTGGTGGCGCTGTTGCCGGTTACGAAGAGTCGGGTGCTCTCCAGCGCCGGAGACGCGAACGGTCCACCTGAGGTGGGCTACGCATGCGATGGCGAGCAACGTGAGCGTTTCGACCGGCGAAGATGTTCGCGATAAAATTAAATCAATGAAAGTTCCTGAACTGAAAAAATATCTGAAAGACAGGGGCGTGCGTTTAAGTGGCTACACAAAAGCGCAGCTTATCACTCTAGCCCTTGAAGAAAATCGGCAGTCGCTTCAACCGAGAGGTAGGCGGGCGGTGTAAAGGTCAAGTCGACCTGTGACTTGTGGCTTGCCACTAATTTTTATTCAAGCACTTTGGCTGTTTATCAGTGCGAACTGAACTTTTGCATGGAAATGAAAGTCTTTCTTTCTTGATTTTTGGTTCCATAACGATTGTGTTCAAACAGTCCGGGACAGAATTTGTCCGCTTGTCACGGTTCCCGACGAAATGGCGGCTGCACACGCTAGGCCACCGAGACGGGTCGGCGTGCAACTGCTGTCTTTTTCTTAACGCTAGGAAAATGTATAATGCCAGGTTCTTAACAGTATAATAGTTGCTTGAGGCCATTAACAAAGTAAGACGAAAGCTGCATGGATGGTTCCAAAATTTTTTAGGAATAAACCGGGTACGGATATCTGAAAGACTAGGACAGTATAAAAGAAAATGTAACTCGTCTTCAATACCAAGCTGACACAGTGGGCATATTTTACTCCAAGGTTCAGCATCAGCGTAACGCAGGCTATGAACTTTAATCGGTGAGACGCCAAACCTGAACCTTATCAAACCAGTTCGAATGATGTGGCTCTGTACATGACTGAACAGTGAACTCAGTGACCAAGTAGACTTAAATGAATGGAAGAAATCAAAACGCTCCTTTGTTGATATATCGAAATGCCAGTCTTGCTGGTAACATTCCTGCAGCCTACATTTAAATACTGAAAGAAAATGTTTTAGATCGCCAACACCCTGACTTTGCCACACAAAGCCAAAGCCATAACGATACAACAAAAAACAGATGGAGGAAGCCCAAGTATTTTTGTTTTGATTATGCATGTTTAAGAGCATATTATAAGCTTTCAGAGGCAATCTATTGTGAGGCATGCTCAGTAAGCGCAGCCAGTACTTAATACACTTTACATAAACATTAACATAAAATGGATATCTCCTGCATTCTCCATTGACAAGTGTATTAGGTGTTCTAAAGCTTACATTCAGAAATCTCTTTAGGGCGAATAAATGTACGGCTTCTATAGGCTTTAGATTCGTCTGTATACCCCAAACTTCAGCTGCATATGTCAAAATAGGTTGAATCTGAATATCAAACAACTTGAAGAACACAGATGGAGAATGCTCACCAATTGACCATAATAATCTAAAAATCCCAAGTAAACCTTTCTTTGCCCGACCTGCCAAGTCATTCATTGTATGTGAAAAGGCCAGACGAGTTGACAAAAAGACACCCAGATACTTATAAGAATTTACAATACTCAAACTCTGGTTACCATATACCCACCTTTCACGAAAAGAAATAGGGCCACCATTTCTAAAAATGACAACGTTCGACTTCTCAAGATTAACCATCAATCCCAAAGGTTTAGACGTATTCCAAAGGATGTTCAACTGGTTTTGAAGGCCACTGACAGTGTCAGATACTAAAGCAACATCATCAGCAAACAACAATAAAAGTATTTCAATAATGTCTGGATAAAGTTGTATACCATGTTTCCCATTACTACGTATGTCATCAGCCAGTACATTGATAAACAATGAGAACAGGACCGGACTGCAGGTTTCCCCTTGCTTTAAGCCGCGCGGGCATAAAAATGCGTCAGTTATATCACCACCCACCCTCACTCTTGCCTTTACTATATTATACATACTTTTAATTGCATTATACATTTTGCCCTTTATTTTGTACTTTTTCAAGACTGACCATTGCTTCTCATGAACCACCGAGTCGAACGCTTTTTTAAAATCAATAAAAGCAACGTATAGTTTTTTTTTATGTTTAACTAACTGCTTCTGGACAAGGGAGACTACAGTAAAGATCTGATCGACTGTACTATACTTTGTACGGAAGCCAGCTTGTGCTTCATTGATCACACTGTTGTCTTCAAGCCATTTGGTTAGCCTTTTATTTAACACGTAACTATATAGTTTGCTACAAATATTCAACAGCGATATTCCTCTATAATTATCCGGACTGCTAGGGTCACCTTTCTTGTAAAGAGGTAAAAGAAGAGACTCGGACCAGGCCTCAGGATATGTGCCAGCAGTAAACAACACATTAAAAAACTTCACTAAGAATGGGACAATAAGGGAAGAAGAGTTCTTAAAAAATTCACCTATTAAACCGTCGGGACCTGGAGCTTTGCCATTTTTTAATGCCTGGATTGCATCTTTAACTTCAGCTGCGGAAATATCAGATTCCAAGACGTCACAGCAAACGTCCGCATCAACATTGCTTACATCAACATTACCATCAACACCATCACCATCATCTTCATCAGGTAAACTATCATCTGGAGGTGTATTAAATACAGCCTTGAAATGGTGAAACCATTCATCAGGTGAAATCTTGTTCTGTACTGGACACTTGGACAAGACAGACTTAACAGTACCCCAGAATGTCTTGGGATCATTACTACAATCATGAAGAGTATCTAGAATATTTCTTTTAAAGGTTGATTTCTTAGACTGCAATAACTGCTTACAGTACTCCTCGCTTAACGTCACTACCGTTTAAGGTCACACCTCTGATAAGATCAATCAGGTTGTTGGTCCCGGCCAAAAGCCTTCTTTGTACCAAGTAGAATTCCTCGCTTAGCGTCACCTCGGATAAGGGAAAACCTCGGATTACGTCACCCCCGTTTTGGTTCCCAACTGGAGAAGACTACCGCTTAAGATGAAATCCATGTGATGAGAGTGGCTTCCCTTGGAAACAACACCCGGATTTGCACTGCGATGTGAGGACGAAACAGACGAATTTTTATTTTTATTCCATGAGATGATACCCAAAGACTGAAAATGGAAACTGGAAGGGGGGGGGGGGGGGGGTTGATGAACTGACGATAAAGATAGTTTACCGCAGATGAGTATACTTAAAAAAGATTTCTTATTTCGTTCAGGGTCCTTTTAGATCTAGAAATTGGAACAATCTTTGTGAAAGAGAAAAGAGCTGCAATGCAGGGAGCAATGTGGCGATATGATGGTGGTGGTGATACTTATGTTGTTAGAGAGGGAGGGGGGGGGGAGAGAGCGAGAGACCTGGTTAATTTCTAGGCTTAGTCGGAAGGCAAGTTAAAGTACTTTTGCAGGTCACGAAACATCCGTTCAACCATCCCTCAACCACGTAACAGGGGCAAGATGTTTGGAAGGGGCTTGACATCAGCGGCTGGGGGGGGGGGGGGAGCGATCCACAGGGTTCGGAAAAAAATTAAAAAGGGGAGGGGGGGTATATGCATTGGCGTTCGTTTGTGCTTGCGTGCGCGCGCGCGCGCGTGTGTGTGTGTGTGTGTGTGTGTGTGTGTGTAGAATTACATATTTTGGCGGAAAGTCTTTCGGTCTAAAATGTGAAAAATGACATAATCGCCAAATATTGAGCTCCTCGGATAAGATCAAGTTTTTAACTGGTAGTTGATCTTATCAGAGGACTGTTTAGAGTGCCCCTCGGATAAGATCAAAAAATTTTTTGGCCCCTTGGGGGGTCACCTTAAGCGAGGAGTACTGTATATTCTTTTCTTTTTTGAATGTAACTAAGTCTATTTTCATCAGTATGACTAGTTTTAAACGCACGTAGCTTTTTGCGCAACACAGTCCTATTTTCCTTACATTCTAAATCAAACCATTGCTGCGGTTTCTCATTACCAATATTAATTGTTTTCTTCATACAGTCACCTGCTAAAAACAGACAATCATTAAATTTACTAAGAGCAGCATTAATGTCAAATTCAATGCGATCCGTGGCATCCTTCAGCATTTCTTCAAACTGACTTGAAAAAAGAATGTTGTCAAATATTGCTTTTTTGTCGCTGTTCCATACAAACTTGGTGAGCTGAAAGGATACTGGCAAAAACCTCTTAGGTACATCAAAATGACTAGGAAATGACATCAACAACTCCACTGGCATGTGTTTAGAGTCAATTCTCGCTACTACATTTAGAGAATGACAATACTGGACTAGTTCCTGTGACACAATGAAATAGTCAATAACGCTGCAGCCTGTTGATGATATGTAGGTAAAGTTGCCAACTTTATCTCCTGACAGCACACCATTCAAGATCGACAAACTAAACTGTTCACAGACATTCAGCAGGTACCTTCCAAATGCATTAATAGTTTCATCATAAGATGAACGCGCACATGCAGTCTCTGTGTGCCCACACTGGATCAGCTGAGTCATCAAGTAAGTCACTGGGTATAAAGTCACCATCAGGTAATTCCTTACCAGTACGAGCATAGAAGTCACCAAACACAATGAACATTGAATCACTAAACTGCTCTGTAAGATCAACAAGGCACTGTTCAAGGATAAGAACACCATTATCTATCTCTGTATCTTTATAATAGGGTGAACCCACAGGTGGTAAGTACACACCCACCATTAACACATCACTGACTCCACAAAAGAGCTGTCTGGACAATTTCAACACTACCATATTATCATATTCCACCATGATCTGCTCTACAAATGCACACAGTTCCTTTCTAACAAGAAGCGCAACACCTCCAGAAAGTCGACCAGTAGAGTCTGATAGCTTCACTCCAGGTGCAACAAAAGCATTATGCAGCGGAAAGTTATGCGCCGGAAAAGCTGAAGTAAATGTTTCAACTAGCAATGCAAAGTCAACGAACTTTGAAGGAACGAACATCAGGTTCATAAATTTGCGCAAGCCCTTCGATGTTATATGAAAGAAAGCTTACTCGTTTGTCTTGTACGGAGTTAGCATCCTGTATGTCAGCACCAGTCCGAGGAATATCCTTGTCAGTACTGTCAGCTGACGGGGCCGGTTTATTAGTTTTAGTTTAATCCTCTTTATTCCCTGGGGAACATAGGGCTGCAACCACACTCCGCCAGCGCACTCGGTTCTGGGACGCCCTCTTTAGTTCGGCCCACGTCGTTCCGGCGGCCTTGGCTTCAGCGTCCGTACTCCTCCGCCAGGTCTGCTTCGGTCGGCCCACTTTGCGCTTTCCCTGGGGGTTCCAATCAAGGGACTGCCTGGTGACATTTGATGTTGACTTTCGCAGAGTGTGCCCGATCCATCCCCATTTCCTTTTCTTGATCTCCTGCTCGATGGGGACCTGTCTTGTTCCCTCCCAGAGGTCTTGGTTGGTGATCACCAGTGGGTATCTGATGTTGAGAATGTTGCGGAGGCATCTGTTGATGAAGGTTTGCAGCTTGTGGGAGCTTGTCTTTGTGGTGCGCCATGTCTCCGAGCCATAGAGTAGGACCGACTTCACATTTGAGTTGAAGATCCGGATCTTGTTTCGCAGGGATAGGGCTGTGGATCTGCAGATAGGGCGTAGAGTGCGAAAGGCATGTCTGGCTTTGTTGGTGCGGCTCTTGATGTCCTCGTCCGTTCCTCCATCCTTGCTGACAGCGCTGCCGAGGTAGATGAACTTGTCCACCTCTTTGATGTCTTCCTGGTGCAGCTGGATGGGGTCGTGCTGTTTGTGGTTGACTCTCATGACTTCGGTCTTGCTGATGTTGATCTTGAGGCCGGTCTTCTCAGCTTCTTCGGCGACTCTGTTCAGCTTCTCCTGCGCATCTTGTTGTTTGTGGGAGAGGAGGGCGATATCGTCCGCGAAATCCAGGTCCTCGAGCTGTTTGCTGAAGGTCCACTGGATCCCTGTCCTCTTGCCGTCGGTGGCTTGCCTCATGACCCAGTCGACCACCATCAGGAAGATTGTGGGTGAGAGGATGCAGCCTTGACGAACGCCGGTCCGTACTGTGAATGGTTCTGTCAGTTTCCCGTCGTGGATTACCTGGCAGGTGGCATCTTCGTACAGCTGTCGGATGATGTTGACAAACTTTGGTGGAAAACCGTAGTGAGACATCAGCTTCCAGATGACCTCCCTGTCAACACTGTCGAACGCCTTCTGGAAGTCAACGAAGGTGCTGTACAGGGGGGTCTGCCACTCCAGGGACTGCTCGATGATGATCCTCATCGTGGCTATGTGATCAGTGCAGGATCGGTCGTTGCGGAATCCTGCCTGTTCCTCCCGGAGTGTCTTGTCCAGCGCGGTCTTCAGCCTCTCCAGGATGATCCTGGTGAGAACCTTCCCTGGTATGGACAGGAGCATGATGCCTCGCCAGTTGCTACAGGATGAGAGGTCCCCTTTCTTTGGCAGCTTTACCAGGTGTCCCTTCTTCCAGTCTTGTGGCACGCTCTCGCTCTCCCAGATCTTCCTCAGGAGCGGGTGCAGCATGTCGGTGGAGGTCTGGATGTCGGCCTTGAGGGCTTCTGGTGGTATGCAGTCGGGGCCTGCTGCTTTGCCAGACTTGAGGGACTTGATGGCTTTGATGATCTCTGTCTTGGTAGGGAGGTTGGTGCTGATGTCGAGTAGCTGGGCTGCCGGTGGTATGTCTGGTGGGACTGGTGGTGGAGGCCTGTTGAGCGTTTCCTTAAAGTGTTCAGCCCACCTTGTCCTTTGGTCTTCCTCTTTGGTGATGATTTGTCCGTTCTTGTCTTTGACTGGTCTGGTGGGGTTGTTATTTTTCCCAGAGAGTGTCCTTGTTATTTCGTAGAGCCGTTTCATGTTCCGTTGTCCTGCTGCTGTTTCTGCTTCTTCTGTGAGGTCGTTGATGAAGTTCCTCTTGTCGTTCCTTGCGCTCCTCTTGACCTGCCGGTTGACGTCCCAGTATTGAGCCTGCAGGTCGCGCTTGTGGTCTTGGTCGTCAGTGTGGTTGATCAGGTCTTTCAGGCGTTTCCTCTCTGTGATGAGGTCCCAGGTGTCAGATGTAAGCCATTCTTTGTGTTGTCTCGTCTTCTTTCCCAGCACTTCCCTGCATGTTGCTGTCCAGGTTTCTCGCAGGTCATGCCAGTGCTCCTCGACTGTCTCTTCAGGTAGTGTGTCGAGAGCGCTGAATCTGTTCCTCAGCTCACATCTGAAGGCGTTGGTCTTGACGCTCTCCTTCAGACTGTGCACGTTGTACTTGTGGGATGGTCTGTCCGCCTGGTCTCTGTAGGCCTTCAGCTTGATCTTGATCGCTGCAATGACGAGGTGATGGTCTGAGGCTGCATCAGCTCCCCGCTTTGCTCGGACGTCCAGCAAGCTTCTTCGCCACTTCCTGCCGATGGTGATGTGGTCGATCTGGTTTACAGTTCTTCCGTCCGGTGATGTCCAGGTGGTTTTGTGGATGGTCTTGTGGGGGAAGATGGTGCCTCCGATGACCAGGTCGTTGGTGGTGCAGAATTCTGTGAAGAGCTCTCCGTTCTCGTTCTGTGTCCCTGTTCCGTGTTTGCCCATGATGAGTTCTCTGTCTGTGTTGTCGGTGCCCACTTTGGCGTTGAGGTCTCCCATGAGGATCTTCAGGTCTCTTCTCGGTGCTTTGTCCAGGACGGCTTGGAGCTGCTCGTAGAAGTTCTCCTTTTCTTCCTCGTCCGCCACGTTGGTGGGGGCGTAGCACTGGAGGATGGTGACTTTCCTGCCCTTAGAGTTGAATCTGGCGCTCAGGATCCTTGGTGACACTGGTTCCCAGGACAGTAGTGCTTGTGTTGCTTCAGGTGTCATCAGCAACGCTACTCCGTGCATGTGTGGCTGGCCGTCTTCGTGTCCGGAGTAGAGGATGGTGTCTCCGGAGGTGAGTCGTGTGCGTCCTGTTCCTGTCCATCTTGTCTCGCATAGGCCGAGCAGCTTCAGATTGTATCTATGCATTTCTTGACTCACTTGTGCTGTCTTTCCTGTTTCATATAGGGTTCGGATGTTCCAGGTCCCTATCCTGGCTTTGGTCTTGGCCGTCAGAAGAGTAGTCGGCGCACTGGCTTCCCGAGGGCTTTCACCAGCTCGCGTCATGGGCTCTACGAGAGAGGACTCTTCCTGGACCAAGTTGCGTTGTAGATCTGTGGTTGTAGTTTCTGTAACGTGTTCTTTTTTTAAAGAGTTGGGTTGTTAGCCCTACTCAAACCCCCAACCTGGAGGACCAGTGAGTGCGCTTCGTCTGGCCTCTACCCTTCGACCTGTCCAGCATGGGTGGCCCTACTAGGAGACGAATCTCCCGCCGGCATAGCTCTCGGGGTCATGGAGACACGCAAGCCCCATCTCCAACGGCAAGGATGCACTCATCGATGGGGGAAAAACCTGTGGCACCTTGTTTTTAAAAAAAGGGTGTCTGGTAGCTGTCAGTGTTTGACAATGATAACCGTTTTGATAATGCAGCTCCCACACAAATGACGCATAGAAATTCAATTTTTTGTGGTCATCCAATCATGCGACTTAGTCAAATTGACAAAAGCTAGCAAACAGCATGATTATCATTGTACTCTGCGCAGAGTACATGGGGGGGGGGGGGGCAGAATGTGCAACTGCTTCAAGCCAGTAGCCCCAAGGTCCTCTACTTCATTGTCCTGATATGCATAGGTGACCCTCTGAAAGTACAAAATGACCCCCAAAATTCCCAAACAAAGGGTAATAATGACCGATATTATTTTAGATCTGTGGAAAACGCTGGTGGTTATCAAACAAAGAGAAATGTAAACCGAGGACATTGTGAACCTCGTGGTTGGCTAACTAACTTCACTGCTTTGTTTCAGGGTCAGTCACTTGCCAGTCAGAACAAGCCATTTTTTACCAGCACGTCATCATTAGCCTCCACACAGAGTTTGGCTTCCAACATGAACCTGACCTCAAGGGGACGAGGCAGAAAACTGAAGAGAAATCTGGAGGGAACCCAGGTCACGGCGTTCAGTTCACCATCGACATCACAGGGTAGACAAGGTGGAAGGCAGTAAGTATAGCGTGTTTTCTGTGTCCTTTCTTAAAGCTGAATATCTTGCCTCTGGCAGTAGTCATAACTATTAGATGTGATTAGCATCATGTACCTCTGACTCGTTTGAAACACATGCACAGTTAAAACTTTACTCACAGTAACACTGACCGAGCAGAGCAGACAGAAGGTAACAACATGTACCTGTCATTATACACAGCCACTACAGCCAGCAGGTGTCAGTGTACTAGTACTACTACGTTGAGGAGTAGAACCCTGCTAGTACCACTAAATTGAGGAATAGAACCCTACTAGTACTACTACGTTGAGGAGTAGAACCCTGCTAGTACCACTAAATTGAGGAATAGAACCCTACTAGTACTACTACATCGAGGAGTGGAACCCTGCTAGTGCCACTACATCGAGGAGTAGAACCCTGCTAGTGCCACTACATCGAGGCGTAGAACCCTGCTAGTGCCACTACATCGAGGCGTAGAACCCTGCTAGTACCACTACATCGAGGAACAGAACCCTGCTAGTGCCACTACATCGAGGAACAGAACCCTGCTAGTGCCACTACATCGAGGCGTAGAACCCTGCTAGTGCCACTACATCGAGGCGTAGAACCCTGCTAGTGCCACTACATCGAGGCGTAGAACCCTGCTAGTGCCACTACATCGAGGCGTAGAACCCTGCTAGTGCCACTACATCGAGGCGTAGAACCCTGCTAGTGCCACTACATCGAGGCGTAGAACCCTGCTAGTGCCACTACATCGAGGCGTAGAACCCTGCTAGTGCCACTACATCGAGGCGTAGAACCCTGCTAGTGCCACTACATCGAGGCGTAGAACCCTGCTAGTGCCACTACATCGAGGAACAGAACCCTGCTAGTGCCACTACATCGAGGAACAGAACCCTGCTGGTGCCACTACATCGAGGCGTAGAACCCTGCTGGTGCCACTACATCGAGGCGTAGAACCCTGCTAGTGCCACTACATCGAGGCGTAGAACCCTGCTGGTGCCACTACATCGAGGAGCAGAACCCTGCTGGTGCCACTACATCGAGGAGCAGAACCCTGCTGGTGCCACTACATCGAGGAGCAGAACCCTGCTGGTGCCACTACATCGAGGAGCAGAACCCTGCTGGTGCCACTACATCGAGGAGCAGAACCCTGCTGGTGCCACTACATCGAGGAGCAGAACCCTGCTGGTGCCACTACATCGAGGAGCAGAACCCTGCTGGTGCCACTACATCGAGGAGCAGAACCCTGCTGGTGCCACTACATCGAGGAGCAGAACCCTGCTGGTGCCACTACATCGAGGAGCAGAACCCTGCTGGTGCCACTACATCGAGGAGCAGAACCCTGCTGGTGCCACTACATCGAGGAGCAGAACCCTGCTGGTGCCACTACATCGAGGAGCAGAACCCTGCTGGTGCCACTACATCGAGGAGCAGAACCCTGCTGGTGCCACTACATCGAGGAGCAGAACCCTGCTGGTGCCACTACATCGAGGAGCAGAACCCTGCTGGTGCCACTACATCGAGGAGCAGAACCCTGCTGGTGCCACTACATCGAGGAGCAGAACCCTGCTGGTGCCACTACATCGAGGAGCAGAACCCTGCTGGTGCCACTACATCGAGGAGCAGAACCCTGCTGGTGCCACTACATCGAGGAGCAGAGCAGAACCCTGCTGGTGCCACTACATCGAGGAGCAGAACCCTGCTGGTGCCACTACATCGAGGAGCAGAACCCTGCTGGTGCCACTACATCGAGGAGCAGAACCCTGCTGGTGCCACTACATCGAGGAGCAGAACCCTGCTGGTGCCACTACATCGAGGAGCAGAACCCTGCTGGTGCCACTACATCGAGGAGCAGAACCCTGCTGGTGCCACTACATCGAGGAGCAGAACCCTGCTGGTGCCACTACATCGAGGAGCAGAACCCTGCTGGTGCCACTACATCGAGGAGCAGAACCCTGCTGGTGCCACTACATCGAGGAGCAGAACCCTGCTGGTGCCACTACATCGAGGAGCAGAACCCTGCTGGTGCCACTACATCGAGGAGCAGAACCCTGCTGGTGCCACTACATCGAGGAGCAGAACCCTGCTGGTGCCACTACATCGAGGAGCAGAACCCTGCTGGTGCCACTACATCGAGGAGCAGAACCCTGCTGGTGCCACTACATCGAGGAGCAGAACCCTGCTGGTGCCACTACATCGAGGAGCAGAACCCTGCTGGTGCCACTACATCGAGGAGCAGAACCCTGCTGGTGCCACTACATCGAGGAGCAGAACCCTGCTGGTGCCACTACATCGAGGAACAGAACCCTGCTGGTGCCACTACATCGAGGAACAGAACCCTGCTGGTGCCACTACATCGAGGAACAGAACCCTGCTAGTGCCACTACATCGAGGAACAGAACCCTGCTAGTGCCACTACATCGAGGAACAGAACCCTGCTAGTGCCACTACATCGAGGAACAGAACCCTGCTAGTGCCACTACATCGAGGAACAGAACCCTGCTAGTGCCACTACATCGAGGCGTAGAACCCTGCTAGTGCCACTACATCGAGGCGTAGAACCCTGCTAGTGCCACTACATCGAGGCGTAGAACCCTGCTAGTGCCACTACATCGAGGCGTAGAACCCTGCTAGTGCCACTACATCGAGGCGTAGAACCCTGCTAGTGCCACTACATCGAGGAACAGAACCCTGCTAGTGCCACTACATCGAGGAGTAGAACCCTGCTAGTGCCACTACATCGAGGAACAGAACCCTGCTAGTGCCACTACATCGAGGAACAGAACCCTGCTAGTGCCACTACATCGAGGCACAGAACCCTGCTAGTGCCACTACATCGAGGAACAGAACCCTGCTAGTGCCACTACATCGAGGAACAGAACCCTGCTAGTGCCACTACATCGAGGAACAGAACCCTGCTAGTGCCACTACATCGAGGAACAGAACCCTGCTAGTGCCACTACATCGAGGAACAGAACCCTGCTAGTGCCACTACATTGAGGAACAGAACCCTGCTAGTGCCCTTACATCGAGGAACAGAACCCTGCTAGTACCACTACATCGAGGAACAGAACCCTGCTAGTGCCACTACATTGAGGAACAGAACCCTGCTAGTACCACTACATCGAGGAATAGAACCCTACTAGTACCACTACATTGAGGAATAGAACCCTACCACTACTGAGTACTAGCTTTAAGATAAACTGAGAGCCATAACAGTTACTTTGGAGAGAAACATTGTATGTCTGTAAACCTATCTTGTTTATTTATCATTGACTTTTAGAACACTTATCACAAGTGGTCTTAACACTTTCAACTACATGTATTCTTACAGATGGCGACCGTGGTCCCAACCCATGAACAAGACATTGACCGTCAGCATTGACAACATCTCCACAATCAGGTGAGACAAATGTTGATACAAACTCCAGTCTCTACACCTCCTGTGCTTCTCCTTGTTTCATTTGTATGTATTGACAACATCTCCACAATCAGGTGAGACAAATGTTGATACAAACTCCAGTCTCTGCACCTTCTGTGCTTCTCCTTGTTTCATTTGTATGATCCCTCACCTGGCAAATTGCAGCTGGAGCTGGTTGTGAGACAGTAGGGAAAACACAGATCTATAGTGCAAGGTTTCAGGTAATCTCAGAAGGCTTTGTTTGTATGTAAGTATTTGTGACAGGTATTCTCACAAGGCTTTGTTTGTATGTAAGTATTTGTGACAGGTCATCTCAGAAGGCTTTGTTTGTATGTAAGTATTTGTGACAGAGCACATGAACACTTGGCCAAACTGTCAATGTCATTTTGGAGTGGTTAGTATTGTGGAAACTTGCAAACTACAAAAAATCAACAACAAAACAAACAAAAACAAAAAAACCCAAAAAAAACCCACCTGGAATGATCCAGAATAGTGATAAGTTTGATACATGTTTAGCTGTACATGTAATTGAAGGGAAAGTAATCAGCCCATGTTCCTAGTGACCGTTTTGCTGTTCTACCTACCCAGTATCTTTAGCCATCTTTTGCATCACATTTGTGAAAGTAGTAAATTGTTTGTTTGTTTTTTTGGTGGTGGTGGTTGTTTTTCAGGGGGGGGGGATCATCCTTTCATAACCTCTACCTGAGTGCAGTCACTTTCTGCACTGTAATTTTCATCAACATCATCGTCATCATCATCAGTGCACACTTTTGAATACATGCAGAGATGCTTCACTTGTTGTGTTGATCTTGAAATGCATGTCACTTGTCATTACTACTGGTGTGTTGCGTCTCACCGCTGTCCTCAGTTCCGAAGCTCCCAAACCACAGAACAAGCGTCGGAGACAGTGGAGAAGACGGAAACAGCAACTCAGTAGCAACAGCAGCAGCACAGAGAGCTCACCAGCACCCAGTTTGTCCGAACAGATACAGGTAAGCATTTTTCAGTCCACCCTGCTTTGGGGGGTGGTGGGGGATGGGGGGAGTGGGCACTTAGTTCAGATGGTAGTTTTGAGGTTATTTGCGGAAGCTGTGCTGTGTTTTTATTTGAATTCACCTACCTAGCTGGGTAAGTGGGTGTTTGAGGGTTTAACGTATAAGGTCCTTTTCCACCAAAGTGATAATTATCAAAGACGAAGCAACGAGAAAAAGACCAGCACGAACATTTGGCCTCAGCTGAGATTGGAACTCGTCTGGAACACTGGAAGTCCAACGCTGTACCACTTGACTACCCTGGCTCCCCCCTTGTAGCTGACACGTTGTACTGATAGAATGGCAGTGACCCTGACATCGACACACTGCACTGACGGAGAACGACAGTGACCCTGACATCGACACACTGCACTGACGGAGAACGACAGTGACGCTGGCATCGACACACTGCACTGACGGAGAACGACAGTGACGCTGGCATCGACACACTGCACTGACGGAGAACGACAGTGACGCTGGCATCGACACACTGCACTGACAGAGAACGACAGTGACACTGACATTACAAAGCAGCCTGTTTTTTTAAAACTCTCTTCTGTGATTTCTTGGGATGATTACCAGGTGGCAGTTGAGACAAGACCTAAAATCTCACCACATGAAAGACACCTGTTTGACAATTCTGATGTCCTTTTATTTTAATTTAAAAAAAAAATGGTTGTACAGGTTCTACACTGCATACATTGAATTCAACAAAAATGTTTTGCTTGTCATTTCAGAAACTAAAACCTGCTGAGTCAACAAAGTATGTCTTCCAGAAAAGGGCATTTTCAGCCGCATCGGTGAGAAACTCTTGATTGTTGTTGGTATTAATTTGGGTTTGGGGTTGGTTTTTGTTTTGTTTAGATTTGCATAGCATGCCTCTGTAAGCCTTGAGGTCTCTATGTTCATAATGCGTTCTGACTTTGCCGTATGAATAGATGTTTCTTTTGGACTCTGCCACCATTTTCATGACTTCCCAGCTATAGATACTAGAGAAATATGATTTTGTGACTTCCCAGCTATAGATACTAGAGGAATATGATTTTGTGACTTCCCAGCTATAGATAGTAGAGAAATATGATTTCGTGACTTCCCAGCTATAGATAGTAGAGAAATATGATTTCATGACTTCCCAGCTATAGATAGTAGAGAAATATGATTTTGTGACTTCCCAGCTATAGATACTAGAGGAATATGATTTTGTGACTTCCCAGCTATAGATAGTAGAGAAATATGATTTTGTGACTTCCCAGCTATAGATAGTAGAGAAATATGATTTTGTGACTTCCCAGCTATAGATAGTAGAGGAATATGATTTTGTGACTTCCCAGCTATAGATAGTAGAGGAATATGATTTTGTGACTTCCCAGATATAGATAGTAGAGGAATATGATTTTGTGACTTCCCAGCTATAGATAGTAGAGAAATATGATTTTGTGACTTCCCAGCTATAGATAGCAGAGGAATATGATTTTGTGACTTCCCAGCTATAGATAGCAGAGGAATATGATTTTGTGACTTCCCAGCTATAGATAGTAGAGGAATATGATTTTGTGACTTCCCAGCTATAGATAGTAGAGGAATATGATTTTGTGACTTCCCAGCTATAGATAGTAGAGGAATATGATAGATAGTAGAGGAATATGATAGATAGTAGAGGAATATGATAGATAGTAGAGAAATATGATTTTGGCCTAAAGCTTCCATACCTGTACTACATCACAGTCGATAAAGTCGCTAAAAATAGACGCCAAACAGCGCTGTCTAGTTGGTCTTCAGTCCGCAACCAAGTAACATCTGCTGAATGCACAGTATGCTTCTACGTACATAGAACAGCATGCATGTCAACCAGAGTCACCACAATGGGTTCAGATGCTGTATTCTGCCCCAAGTGACTGATTCTGATAATAATAATAATAATAATAATGAAACACCGATTAAACACATTCCATGTCAAGTTGTCCACAGAGTTGGTGTATACATGTACCTGACAATCTTATTGAGACTTCAGTTGATGCTTACTGTGTGTGTATACATGTACCTGACAATCTTATTGAGACTTCAGTTGATGCTTACTGTGTTTGTCTGTTTGCAAATCATCAGCTTCTTTCCTTAGTTGACTGGAGTTGGTGTCCTTTGTCCAATAAAATGATGTTTAGTTCAATATTTTGCTTTAGCCATTCTCAGCTTGAAAAGAATCACTCAAGTGTACAGTATGTGTGTCAAATGTCCGTCATGGATCATACAATAAAGAGTGGTCTGGTGTGTTGTTACAGACAAGCCTCTCACTGAGTGAACGGTTCTCCTGGGGGTCCAGTACGGGAGAAGGGGGTGCCAGGGAGGACGCGCTTGGGCGCAAAGTGTTCTTGTGAGACCCAGGCAGTGTCATGTCCGGTGTCAGCTTGAAACAGCAGCCATGATTATTTATGTTGAAACTATCACATGACAGTGTGTGTCTTTGGAAGTGCCTTTCTTGATCTGTGTTGATATTTTACTGGTGGTGCGAATGTGTGTGTGCGTGGTCTAAATGTATGAAAGGGATGATTGCAGAAATAAAAAATTCTATTGTTCATATTCTGACAATGTGTACTGTACCAACTATGTGTCTTTGAAGGGTCTGATGAGTTAACAGTGAGGGTCTGATGAGTTAACAGTGAGGGTCTGATGAGTTAACAGTGAGGGTCTGATGAGTTAACAGTGAGGGTCTGATGAGTTAACAGTGAGGGTCTGATGAGTTAACAGTGAGCATTTGATTTGAATTTGGAGAGCTACGAACATTACCGGCAAGACATGTTCACAGTAAATATGGTACACCATACATCCAACTTTGGTCGATGTGTAATGCTCATGTCACATGGAAAACCGCACAAAATACGCTCTGGAAAAATTAGGGGAAAGGCGTGTCACACAAGAAACACAGGAAAAACACCATGTTCGCTGTTTGTTCAGACTAAAAATACTCCTGTGTGTGACATCAACATTAATGAACGGCTGTCATTGTTTTACTTGGCAAAACTAGCAAACTGAATTTGATTGTTGGAGTGATCCAGTGGTGAAAGTGATGATCAGTTCTACTGCAGACGTGTGAAGGTTTGTTCTTGGCATTTGGTTGTGAATAAAGCAACAGGTCTCTACATACAAGGGTACTTCTCCTTTCTTGGTCGCTGCTCAAAGGTTGCAATTCACTGTGTCGTCTGTCTGTTGCTCAGCAGAAGTGTAAGCATCAGTTCATGGTAGGGGACATTGCAGGGGAGAAAACTGTGCTTGTGTGGGAGCATGAAATTTGATCTACAGATCCCAGCACTAGAAGAATAAATGATGGGGGGGGGGGGGGAGGGGGGGAGGGGCACTAGAATAATAATAATAAATAAATGATGGGGGGGGGGGGGGGCAACTAAAATGAGAGGAGGTGAAACTGTGGAAGAATATAGATTTTATAAGAATGTTTGGGAAGACTTTGTGTGGGGGGAGATTGTCCCACTCCAGGTGGCATGGTTGGTACTGATGCATTTTGTTTTTGTTTCAGTACACCGTGTACAACGTCGTCATTGTTGATCGCCTGTATTGTCAGTTTGGTCATGACTAGTTGTTAGTGTGAGGTGTTGGATGTCATGCATAGTTGGTGTGGTTTACCTGACTGTTTTCATTGCAATGAACCAAAGTTGTTTCACTCAAGTGAAGTGTAATGATTTCTAGTTGCATGTGGCTTATATGCAGTATTATCTTCTGACAGGAGTTGATGTAGGTAAGGAAAGCTGCAACCCCCTTCCATCCCCTTGGATGCTTTAAAATATGCATAATGTAGGTCACATTTATTATCATCAATCAATTTTGCATATATTTAGTTGCATTTGTTTCATGATTTGATGTAAGCTTCTTTTTTCCAGAAAAGGAGAAAAGTAAGATCTGCTCTCTTTATCGATCTGATTTGAAATGAGTTCTTCATCTCGATTACCTCAGTGCTATGCAGCACGTGTAGTAGACGGATATATACATGTTTTGAGAAATGCCTGAGATCACCAGAATGTGATGGTCGTCCCCACACTGCCACTTGCTGCAGTTTGTATTACTGTACCTTGTTTTGTAGTTCAGTGGTGTTAGTGCAGTATGATTATGTTGATATAGTTGTGGTGTGAATTAAATGTAGTTGTAACACAGTATTACTATTTACTGTGAACGTGTTGACACTCTTGGGGTGAAAGGATCACTAGAAAAACAGTTTGATACTGTGAACGTGTTGACACTCTTGGGGTGAAAGGATCACTAGAAAAACAGTTTGATACACTTGTTTCATGGGTAGCAGTGAGAGGTTCAGACAGTGCACAAGACACCGGCGTCCGTACTTCACCACGTTGTCTTTGTCAGTTGCCAGATGCTCACGCTTGTAGTACATGTTTCATTTTAAGGTGTTTTGTTGGAGTGCGTAGTGTCCTTTTACATTAAAAAGTGCATAATATTTTTTAGTGTATTTCAGTTGTCGCTTCAACTGCGTTTTGATTTTATAGGACAACACA
Source organism: Batillaria attramentaria (assembly GCA_018292915.2). Classification (NCBI taxonomy): domain Eukaryota; kingdom Metazoa; phylum Mollusca; class Gastropoda; family Batillariidae; genus Batillaria; species Batillaria attramentaria. The sequence goes on along the minus strand of JACVVK020000172.1, from coordinate 940,079 downwards.
GTCCCACTAAGTTCTGAATGAATTTTGTAAGGTTCGAGATCTGTTGTTCTTGATATAGTTTTGTGGTATTTTTAACTGGTTACCCCAGCATCTGTCGATAGGAATAACAAGACCATTTAGCATGAGACAGTTTCACTTGATCACTATAGTGAGCTCCAGCAAAGAAAGTATCCTACTTTTCTAGTATCTTTGACATGAAATGGCTCATGATTCAGTATGAGATTCATACCAGAATGTATTTTCAAACATTTTATGCAGACTCACTGCATTGTGCCATTTACATTGCTGTGATCTATGTCAGATGTCGTCTCTGATAAAATGAAATTGCAGTTTTTCCAGGACGTCGTAACAAAAATTTCTAAAATACTGGACAAGATTGCTTTGGCGTTTCTTTCTTTTATTTATTTATAACAAACTGTCTTGCTTCGACTCATATTTTGTTGAGGTGTGGGCCACACATATCCGTGACAACTCCACCAAAGCTGAGGTTGTGCTATTACAACTGTTGCACCATTTGTTAGAAATCGTGTGTTTCAGTGTCATCCTGAAAGCATATAGATGATTGGTGGAGCCTGTCGTGGGCTTAAACTGACGTCACCTTGGTCACAGTTGAAATGGGCAGCCTTTAGCGATGCCGTGCTCGCCTCATCACGGTCTAGGGGAAGCAACTGCTCCTTCGAGTTTTCAGTTTTACTGTCAGTTATGTACCTTAAAATTCCGTTAGCTTCGTGTTTGTAACCGTCATCTTCAGTGGGACGTCTCATGCAAATACTTTTAGCTTTTTTCATTTCATTTTTTGGAACATTAATTTTTCTTGATAAGCTTGATCTGATGATGCTGTGTGGTGATAATTCTCTGTGAAACTTGCATGGGGTGAGAAAAGTGCTGCACGTCATGGGGTGAGAAAAGTGCTGCACGTCATGGAGTGGACTAAAATGTTGGGATACTTCCTCAGAGCCATACTCCAATAAAAAAATTTGTTACATTTTTAAAGACATAATTAAAATTCTGTTGAAAGATTTTCTGAAATTTGGCTGAAAGGTAAACCAGCTACAGCAACTTAATTAACAGTGGAGTGTTTTGTTCTATCTTTATTATTTTTTTATATTGAAAAAAGCAAAAATGCCAAAAAGCATGTCATCGTGTTAAGACAGGAGCATTTTGTTAATGTTCTGAAGTACATGAACCCTTTACTTTGGTTTGTTGATACATCTAGCGTATCATGGTATCATGTGACTTTTGATCTGGATTGTAGATATACATGTGTATACAGCAAGTTATCTTAGAGGAAGACTTTCATTCATTTCTCCATCCATAAATGTTGTCATTGAAATTTGTGCACATTAAGTTTCAGTAAACGATGACTAAATACAGAATGGTACTTTCTGGATGAGACATGTTGGGATGTGAGTGTGTCATTGAATAAAGTTTCCATAAACACAGAATATAAAGCACATGCATTCCCCTCCTCCTCCCAACACACACACACACACACACACACACACACACGCGCGCGCGCACACGCACGCACGCACGCACGCACACACACACACACACACACAGAGGACTGTGTAGAATTTATTGGGAAAATGTCTATTGGTAAATACGGTATATATCTTCAATATCAGAGAAAGTAACAAATTTCAATATAACGCTGAACGTATAGACCTTCTGACCTGAGTCTGTTCAAATACAATAATTATTCACATACGTATTAAATGTGTTTTGGGAGAAAAGCACTAGACTACAAACACTTTCGCCTCACCACGACGGTCATGTATACTACATGTACCACTACATGACTACACAGAAACATCCTTCACAGGAACTGTACATGAATACACATCCTTCACACATACTACACAACACAATTATTTTCATCACTTGTGCTACGGTCTACAGCTTACAGAATGTTTCAACTACACACTACCCAATACCCATAATCTTTATTCCAAATCCCTTCCAACCATCTACCCTCTCTACAAATCCCTTCCAACCATCTACCCTCTCTACAAACCCCTTCCAACCATCTACCCTCTCTACAAACCCCTTCCAACCATCTACCCTCTCTACAAACCCCTTCCAACCATCTACCCTCCCTACAAACCCCTTCCAACCATCTACCATCTCTACAAACACCCTCTCCCATTTCAAAGGCTGGTGCAGCCAACTTCAGAGCTCTGGAATGACACCATGTACAATCTGTTTTGGAATTGTGCACGGACTCAATGTACAAACTGAGGAATACAAATGAAGAGAACTTTCAGATTCACCACTTCCACAGGACGCTAAATCTGTTTTTTTTAAAAATATCGTTTTCCACATTATCTAAGCAGAAAACATACTTCAAATTTGATGGAGATTCGCCTAAAACTAGATGTACATTCACCTGGTGTGCAGCCAAAATGAGACAAAGACGTACGATGTTTTCCCAGAACACCAAAAGACTCAAAACACACAGGACAAGAGAGAAAAAACCAGTTTCTTTCCCAATACTGCAGCTTTGGACAGATCAATAGTCCTTGCCTTTCTTATAACTGTGTATTTCCAGTTTTGATTCATTTCCTTCTTGGCTACAGCTGCCCCATGGTCATGTGTCACCAGTCTAAAGTTCAGGAATAAATAAAAATAATAACGATCGGTGTTTGTACACATGCACACACGTCAACTGTGTGTGAGGGAGCCTCAGTATGTCATGTATATCAACTGTGTGTGAGGGAGCCTCAGTATGTCATGTATATCAACTGTGTGTGAGGGAGCCTCAGTATGTCATGTATATCAACTGTGTGTGAGGGAGCCTCAGTATGTCATGTATATCAACTGTGTGTGAGGGAGCCTCAGTATGTCATGTATATCAACTGTGTGTGAGGGAGCCTCAGTATGTCATGTATATCAACTGTGTGTGAGGGAGCCTCAGTATGTCATGTATATCAACTGTGTGTGAGGGAGCCTCAGTATGTCATGTATATCAACTGTGTGTGAGGGAGCCTCAGTATGTCATGTATATCAACTGTGTGTGAGGGAGCCTCAGTATGTCATGTATATCAACTGTGTGTGAGGGAGCCTCAGTATGTCATGTATATCAACTGTGTGTGAGGGAGCCTCAGTATGTCATGTATATCAACTGTGTGTGAGGGAGCCTCAGTATGTCATGTATATCAACTGTGTGTGAGGGAGCCTCAGTATGTCATGTATATCAACTGTGTGTGAGGGGAGCCTCAGTATGTCATGTATATTCAACTGTGTGTGAGGGAGCCTCAGTATGTCATGTATATCAACTGTGTGTGAGGGAGCCTCAGTATGTCATGTATATCAACTGTGTGTGAGGGAGCCTCAGTATGTCATGTATATCAACTGTGTGTGAGGGAGCCTCAGTATGTCATGTATATCAACTGTTGTGTGAGGGAGCCTCAGTATGTCATGTATATCAACTGTGTGTGAGGGAGCCTCAGTATGTCATGTATATCAACTGTGTGTGAGGGAGCCTCAGTATGTCATGTATATCAACTGTGTGTGAGGGAGCCTCAGTATTGTCATGTATATCAACTGTGTGTGAGGGAACCTCAGTATGTCATGTACATGTATATCAACAATATGTGTACATCACATCTGTTATAGCAGACCTTTAACATCACACTGCAATAAAAATAAAATATAGATCTAATTAAAAATTATTGAAACAGTCACTAAATACCTTTTTCAACTATTTTCAGTGTGCACCAAGGAAAACAGAAAGACACTGTGTAATGTCTGTTTGACTGAACTTTCAGCTTCAGCTGCCTAGCAGCCTTAACTAACATAACAAAAAATACTAGATCTTTGTTAAGTAAACAATGTGTGAATATGGCTCATATTACTTTACAAGCAATGGAGGGAAAAAACAGTAAAAATGAAATACTTGTCATGAAAACCTTTCACATCACATTTTACATTCATTATCTTAAAGGCCCTCATTTTAAGATTTTTATCTCGTTCTGAGCTGTTTAAGTGGTGTCAAGCATCACGTCACAACAACACAAATACAATATAAATATTAAGTGGTGTCAAGCATCACATCACGACGACACAAATACGTGCACAGAAAGGTTTGCGTTCAGCGGATTTAAAAAAAAAAAAAAAGCAGCAGTAGCCGGTGACAGTGTGGTTACTGTACTCAACCTTGTAGAGTTTTCCTCATATGCACGTCCATCAAACGTCACTGTCTTGCTCTACTAATCTCTAGGACAGACGTTTTTCACCACACAGGCGCAGGTAAAAGGGCAACTGTTCCAAAAGAGATGTGTGTCTCTATAAAACCTAGAACTGGTAGCAATACATGTAGCACCTTCACTATGCAGACTCCATTCAACAGTTACAGTAATTATGATACAATATCGTACTAGTATCACCAGTAATATGCTAGCAAGGTAAGCACCTGGTAAAATAGAACTGTTTCTACACTCAAGTGTTAACATCAGATCATATTTTACAACTCAAGCACAGTATATAAATTATAGTATACATGTATTGAAGTAATTACTATCTACAGTCACACAATGGCATGTATTAAAATCTGGTACATGAATTTCTTGAAAAGCCAAGGTAAAAAACGCAGGCAACACTTCTGTCCATTACGCCCTGACAGCACAACTTCACATTTATGAACATGTCAGATATTAGCATGTAGATGTTACCAAGATTCCACTGATACAACAGAGATTCTATTAAAAAAACAAACAAACAAAACAACCACAACAACAAAAACTCCAACTTGCATCTCAAGTGGTTTAAAAGAGTGTCCATTTACTGGTGCTGAAATACTCCTACAGTTGGTATGGTTATAAACTTAAGACAGTAATACAGATCTACAGCCCCCCCCCCCCCCCCATCTCTCCACACACACCCCACCCCCACCCAAAACAACAACAACAACAAAAATCCAAAAAAAACAAACAAACCAAAAAATAAAAACCCAACAACAAAAATCCTCCTTCCAGAGAGAATGAAAATTTGCAAGTTGCTTTTCTGCAGCACTGTTGGAGCTTCTGCTGAACAGTACATGATTTTGAAATCCACCATCATGCTGCTCACAATTCACAATACAGACAAATATCTACATACATAAAGAGTCTTCAATACACTGTACACATACAAATGCATGCTTCAACATTGTTTTAAAAGTACATTCATACAAGATGGGGTATGAATTGCCTTCAACATAATCTTAGTTCTTTAAGACTGAGCCTGACAAGACGTTTTGGTCAATTTAAAGTACGAGTGGCCTTCAACATACTGTTGGTTCTTTAAAACTGTTAGTTTGGCATGACGTTTTGATCAAATGGAGAGGATTGCTTGTCCCATGAGATGCGTAGAACAAGGTGATCATCAACATCTGACCAAACGTTCTATTAAAGTTCTGACCAGCGACTTTGTCTCCATTCTCTGTTAATTACTGGCTGAACAGATGCCAAGCTTGACTGTGGGTTTTTGTCAAACTAAGCTTCTCTACAGGAAACTCATGTGACATCCTGTGTGAAGCGAGACAGTGATCGTGGTGTTGACTCCACACAATGGGACTGTGTTCTAAACAGTTCAGTTGAAACAGACTTCATGAGGAGCCCCCACACTGTATTTCCTAAGTTACGCACTTTAAAATGAAAGTAATCTGTAAGGCAATGGATACATGTACTAAAGTGCTTCTAGAAATATATTACAAGATGAGGGATATTGAGGGAGGATACTGAGGGAGGAGAAAACATCACTGGGTAGGTGGTAGGATTTTTTTTTGGGGGGGGGGGGGGGGAGGATACACAACAAGCATCGTGGACACGTGGATCGCTGACCAGCTCCGGGTGTAGATGTGTACACATGTACATGTGTATCTTTTTATACAAACTTTGCCATCACAGTATGTTGAACAGTACATTAGGCCACAAAGCGCTCAAACCTTGGACGGGTCAACACGGCACACTATGCACTGAACTACTGGCATGTATACAGATCATCGTCCATAAAACACATTTTGTTTTAGTCCACCAAATGTGACGAAAAGCAACACGTTTTGAAGGCGCAAACAAAGTGGACAGGTGACTGACCCAAGACAGTGTGCAGACAATCGTCAATGTGTCACGACCATTAACATTTTGTCAGAACAGGACGGATTTTGCACACAGGGACAAACGCATAAGTACTGGCTAGAGGTGAAAGGTCGTTCGTGTTACTCGGGTCACTGTCTGGTCAATACAAGGGAAATCCATACATGTCAAAACCCTGACCACACAATGCCTCATTTCACAGTATGACAAATGCAAGCTAGCACGACATCTTGTGCAACTCGGGTGTGCACACAGTAATGGTTGCTACAAATGCACACTTGCACATGAACAGCAGGTAACTCAGAAACAGTGGAGTCAGTTTGCATTTCCTGTTTACTGAAACAGGTATTATTATTAAATCCTCATTATTATTACTGAAGGCAACTAATACACCGTAATAAAATCTAACTCAACATTGTTACAATGTAAAAGTATGATAGTAAGTTACATACACAGAGTGGTCAGATGCAATCAGTGTTCCTTCCATCACAGCAATGAAATGTGAGGATGGAGATTCAAAAGTGTCTTTGAGAAAAAACAAGTTTAAGTTACAATGCTACTGGAGCAGAATACAAGGAACCATGAGTGAGGACAGGCTAAACTAGCACGACCTCCATTAAGATTGTACACCAGTATAACAGTATGTAAAACTCTGTATACAAGTCTTCGTAAGTACTGGCTTGATGTTTTCAGTCCACCAAAAGTGAGAGTTCAAAAACGGGGGCACTAAATATTGGGCTCTGTCAGAATCAGAACTACAGGAGTATACTTGTACTTTCAACTGATATATACAAACTGATATATACAAACTGATATATACAAACTGATATATACAAACTGATATATACATAAATAGAGAAAATGTGACTTCTAAGTCATATGTCACAAATTTAACTTATAAATCTCAGTTCACATGATAGGGACCATTTCAATTTACATGTACTTGTATATTTTGTACAGAACTGAATATTTACAACACAGCTCAGCTGAGCAATTTGGAATGAACAAAATTCATCTTACACATCAACACTGGCATTTTGATGACATGAACGATGTGAGCATCCCTGTGACTTGGGGAGATCCCCCATCCCCATGGCCAGTCACAGAACCACTCAACCAAGCACACAAAGTGAGCTTAACAAATGTAACTAGTCATGATGGCCTGTTTTGATAACTTACAATTCACTCGCAAATCAAACAACAAACAAATAGCAGATGTGATAAAAGCAGCACCCCCCCCCCCCACACACACACACACACACGAAAAAAACCCCAAAAAACAAACAAAACAAACAAACCCAAATCAATAACAAAAACAACAACAGTAACAAAAACAACAACAAAATCTTAAAGCCCGAGGGCATTTGGGGATGATGTGCGAGCTGCAGGTGATTCAGTACGGGGTAGGCACTAGTAACCCACCAGCAACAGCCCCACATCACATCAAATTACACCTTGACTAGCAAACGCAGCCTTTAAAAGGGCAAAAAGTCATAGAATTGAAGGTAATTTATGGAATACAAGGAACTGTACATTTAGTTTTCTGTCTAAATAAACATTTCCAAAAAAGCACCCTGAGGGTCAAATCAGATTGTGTGGTACAGTGTAGCTACGTACTATATGTGCGTGTAGTATCCTGGTCTGGTCGCCTCATCAGCTACAGGTACAATCAGATTGTGTGGTAGCTACGTACTATATGTGCCTGTAGTATCCTGGTCTGGTCGCCTCATCAGCTACAGGTACAATCAGATTGTGTGGTAGCTACGTACTATATGTGCCTGTAGTATCCTGGTCTGGTCGCCTCATCAGCTACAGGTACAATCAGATTGTGTGTAGCTACGTACTATATGTGCCTGTAGTATCCTGGTCTGGTCGCCTCTTCAGCTACAGATTGTGTGGTAGCTACGTACTATATGTGCCTGTAGTATCCTGGTCTGGTCGCCTCATCAGCTACAGGTACACGTGCCAGAAATGAAGTAAACCGTTTGCCCACTGATCACAACCATACACATTTCAGAAATACAATAAATATAATTATGCAGGAGCATGTTACTGAAAGTGGTCCGTACTAGAATTACATGTACTAGATGAGAAGTTGAAGGTTGTTGTCATTAATCTCCTCATTTCATTAATATCAAATAAAGTGTCAATGGGGAAAAAGTATTTACAGAACATTGCACTCCCATGTTGCAACTGGCAACAAAAAATTAATGTCAGTGAGCAATATTTTACAGTTAACAACTTGTCTTGCTGAACACCAGTGGGACTGTGTGTGTGTGTGGGGTGGGGGGGGGGGGGGTGGGGGGGGGGTGGGGGAGGGAGGGGAGCTAGGTTTCAGTCCCACTGTCAAACAGCAAGTAAAAAAAAAAAAGTTATGTCATGTCTCAACGTCACTACGGAATTTGTGTGTAACTGGATTGTGAGAACAGCATCGCCCTGTGCCATTCTCAAATGGAGTCTGCACAAAAATTCCACAAGAACATCGGTAATATTGTGACTGATGTGTCATGGTACTAGTAAGTTTTTCAACAAACTTCCCTCTGTCTTCAAAGCGGCCTTGTAAAAAAAAAGAAAAAAAAAGAAGAAGATAACATCATACGGGCATGCATACCCAGATAATCTCTTTAGAAAAACTACCCAAAAGTGTACTGGGCGAAATACAGCGGCAGAATCTTAACACAAACGGGTGCAGCTCCTGTCCATTAGAATGAGTAACATTAATTTTGTAAATCTGCAGAAATATGTTTGAGGACTGACAAGATAATTATTTGCTCAATGAAAAACAATGTGGAGTATGCACTGACTGTGAGTATACATGGACATGTGCTGAACTTAAACATTGTGGTATGAACAGGAAGGAAAGTACCAGTGCCACAGCATTAAAATACATGTATGCTCTATCTATGAAATCTCTCAGACTGTTAAAAAATTTCAGTCTGTCTTGTCAAAACAGTAAATGACTATGACGATGCACAACGCAATAAATCACTGTACAAAAAAATCAAACTAACAAAACAACAACAAACCCAAAAACATCAACATGTAAAATAAAAAAATAAAAACATATAAAAAACCCATGGTGACCAACACCACAAAATTATCTGTCTAAAAGTAGTGACGGATTTCACGTTTAACTTGCCTGAAGTTACTGAACAGTTTTATACATATATATCAGGCATGAGGTCCCCCCCCCCCCCCCCCCCAAAAAAAAAAAAAAATACAGCAGCGATGTCAAGTTTGCTACAAAATGGACAACGTGGGAGGGGGAGAGGGGTGGGGTGCACGCGCATGCGTTTCTTGGGGGAGGTGGAGGGAGGGGGTGGGTGGGGTGGGGGGTGGGAGGATGGGATGTGGGGGGGGGGGGGGGGGGGGCAACTAAAGCCAGCAAAATGGGCCCTAAGCCCCCCCCCCCCCCCCCCCCAAGTCTGATGCCTGAATGTGATATGTGATACTGCTGCGCTGTTCCTACTTTCTCCCACTTTTTCCCCTCAATGGTGGAGAAAAACAAAAAAAACTGAAAATTGATCTAGGGGCATCTGAATTCCATGTAATGGCTGAAAGCACTCATGCCTGCGATACATATATCATACGCACATACAATATATACGCACATACCTACATATACATACGCACATACATATATCATACGCACATACATATATCATACGCACATACATATATCATACGCACATACATATATCATACGCACACCTCTAAACAAAAAGAAAGGGTGTGTTTTTCAGTATGTTGTAAACAGAAGGGACTAACAACCAAATTGGTCAATCACATCCCTGTCTATATGTCTATAGATCCCTGCCTATATATGTCTATAGATCCCTGTCTATACATGTGTGTCTCTACATCCCTGTCTATACATGTGTCTCTACATCCCTGTCTATACATCCGCTTCTTCGGACTCATCATCCGGCAGTAGTCTTTGTTGTGGGGGCAGCAGATACTCGAGGCGCAGGACGAGGGGGTACATGAAGATTAGCAGTCCCCCCAACAAGCTGCAAACTGTGCATATGATGATGACAGAGTCAAATGAACCTGTTGCGTCTCTTACTGCACCTGCACACAGTCCAGAAACACAAGCTGGATTTCACTATTAGTAAACACGAGTTTCATGTCACTATCAGTAAACACGAGTCAGCCAGGACAACTGTCCTATACTCTAACAGTCAGCCAGGACAACTGTCCTATACTCTAAAGGCCGCGATCCACGATCAGACAGTGCGGGACCGCAGTGTGGGACGGACGGCTGCGGGATCGGATGTCTGACGGGATGTAGCGCTCCACGTATCCCGCAGTGCGTGACCGGCGGACAGTCTGCCACCGGAGAAAGGCTGGCCATCTTTTGTTGGGGTCAAGGGTGGAAAGGGCATGTGCGCGAAGCTCGCAATTTGATTGGCTGTCTGATGGCACCCATCCCGCAGTGCGGGCTGAAAGTAGCGCCGGCTGAACCCTATCCCGCATTCCGCACTGTCTGATAGTGACGTCAAGAATCTGCTGGTTGCCATAGAAACTCATCAGATCCCGCACTGTCTGATCGTGGATCGTCGTCTTAACAGTCAGCTAGGACAACTGTCCTATACTCTAACAGTCAGCCAGGACAACTGTCCTATACTCTAACAGTCAGCCAGGACAACTGTCCTATACTCTAACAGTCAGCCAGGACAACTGTCCTATACTCTAACAGTCAGCCAGGACAACTGTCCTATACTCTAACAGTCAGCCAGGACATGTGTCCTATACTCTAACAGTCAGCCAGGACAACGGTCCTATACTCTAACAGTCAGCCAGGACAACTGTCCTATACTCTAACAGTCAGCCAGGACAACTGTCCTATACTCTAACAGTCAGCCTGGACATGTGTCCTATACTCTAACAGTCAGCCAGGACAACGGTCCTATGCTGTAACAGTCAGCCAGGACATGTGTCCTATACTCTAACAGTCAGCCAGGACAACTGTCCTATACTCTAACAGTCAGCCAGGACATGTGTCCTATACTCTAACAGTCAGCCAGGACAACTGTCCTATACTCAACAGTCAGCTAGGACAACTGTCCTATACTCTAACAGTCAGCCAGGACATGTGTCCTATACTCTAACAGTCAGCCAGGACAACTGTCCTATACTCTAACAGTCAGCCAGGACAACTGTCCTATACTCTAACAGTCAGCCAGGACATGTGTCCTATACTCTAACAGTCAGCTAGGACAACTGTCCTATATTCTAACAGTCAGCCAGGACATGTGTCCTATACTCTAACAGTCAGCTAGGACAACTGTCCTATACTCTAACAGTCAGGTAGGACAACTGTCCTATACTCTAACAGTCAGCCTGGACATGTGTCCTATACTCTAACAGTCAGCCAGGACAACTGTCCTATACTCTAACAGTCAGGTAGGACAACTGTCCTATACTCTAACAGTCAGCCAGGACAACTGTCCTGTACTCTAACAGTCAGCTAGAACAACTGTCCTATACTCTAACAGTCAGCCAGGACAACTGTCCTGTACTCTAATAGTCAGCAAGGACAACTGTCCTATACTCTAACAGTCAGCCAGGACAACTGTCCTGTCAGTTCCAACAGACGTAGAGTGCTGTACCAGGATTACATTTATGTGCCACACCAAACACACATAACTGCAGTATTTATTTTCATAGTCTGATGGACCAGAACGACACTCAGTGCGGTATCCAACTGGACCGGACCAGAACGACACTCGGTGCGGTATCCAACCGGACCGGACCAGAACGACACTCAGTGCGGTATCCAACCGGACCGGACCAGAACGACACTCAGTGCGGTATCCAACCGGACCGGACCAGAACGACACTCAGTGCGGTATCCAACTGGACCGGACCAGAACGACACTCAGTGCGGTATCCAACCGGACCGGACCAGAACGACACTCAGTGCGGTATCCAACCGGACCGGACCAGAACGACACTCAGTGCGGTATCCAACCGGACCGGACCAGAACGACACTCAGTGCGGTATCCAACTGGACCGGACCAGAACGACACTCAGTGCAGTATCAAACTGGACTTTTTTGTACAAGGATGCTTACAGCGGTTGAGTGCCCCACTCCCTGTAGCAGCACTGTTCCTGCATCAAAATTAATCACTTTCACCTCCACACAAGAGTACCAGTCAAACCAGATTCTGCATGCGTGAGACAAGGTCATGTATGTGTAATCAAATGCTGAATTTGTGCAAAGCTCGGTTTGAGTTGTTTCACATTCCCAAATATAATGATAGCTAGTGGTGTGAAAATGACCTACACAAATATGATGTTGGTCAAAGGAGGTATGCTGCAATGAACACTGACAACAACTAGAGACTTTCTCCAACACATGACACAGTTGTCTGTTGCATGGAGAAATCTAGTGACAAGAAAAATTGCATGAGAATATCGTAATGGTCCTCACCCAGCAATGGTTGTCCTAGCGATGCCCCGATCCCTTGAAGCAGCATAATGACGGCCAGAAGACGGGGCATGTTCTTCAGCCCCACAAAGTCCACTACCACCACCGCCAGCAAGCTGACATAAAATCCGCCTGACACTCCGTACAACACGCAGTGCACTGCCATCCACCCAAACGAGTTGGCGAACACCAGCGCCCCCATGTTGACACTCACTATCACACTACCAGCTGCCATCAGCTTGTAACGCATGATGATGTTCCGATCACCGAAAAACGCGATGAGCAAGCGACCGCAAAGGTCCCCTATACCGCACAGAGAGATCAGCATGGCTTTGTCGTACTTGTCGATTCCTCGCGTCAAGACATGAGCAGGGAGAAACAGGATGAAGTTAAAGTAACCGAAGAAACACAGGAAACATGAGACAAGCAAGAACACAGCTATATAGCTCTTCATCACTGAAAAATCAAACGAGGTAAGAAGCCTGCGACACATGTTGTCCGATCTTCCTCCCTTGTCCTGCTCCCACTGTAGGGACTCGTCCAACATGACAGATCCGTGTCGGCTGATGGGCTGTATGTACAGACTGCCGGTGCTTGCCATAAAGGAACGATACATGATCTCTGTGTCTGTAAATTCATCATTAGAGGGAGTTACAAGTGGATAGTTACTGCCGTGGGAAAGACGGAGACGTCCGAAGCTACTGCCATGGGAAAGATGTCCGTTGAGTTTCATGTCAGATGCGTCGTCTTCCATCTTCTCCTCAGTGGCGACAGCATCTTCTGTATCGCTGGCGTAAAATGATGGGGGACGGAACAGACTAGCAGCGGCCACGACGTGGAAATACAGTCCTCCTACCTGCAACAAAACAAGTATGTTACTGGTCACAGCTGATGGGCAAATCTGCATGCAATCTATCTCAAGTGGAACTGTTACTCACACGACATGACAACACTACAGCAGTTAACCTTGAATCATGAATTGCGACAACATAAGGCAAATTTCAGACAAATAAATTGAAGTGATTCAACAAGTAATTTTCAAAGACTAATCCTCTTCTGACCATCACTGCCACAATGCCAGTAATCTTCCTGCACAGTGCTGAAAATACCAATGTTTAGAAGCAAAGTTCTGGCCCTACCATGACTTGTACCAGCCACCTGCCAAAGTTCAACCTCACTTATAGGTGAACATTTGCTGGTTTCTGGGGTGAAATCTGCAGAACCTGAGTCACCAGCACTTTCGCTATCAAGAGCAAGCTCACACTAAACAACATCACACGTAAGGACTCGATTCTGAGGCATTTTTGCAAAGAAATTGGGAAAGAAAAGTAACCACACACTTAAAGCAGGTAGTACCTCTAAAGAAGAGAGACAACAACATAAATCTGGCACTGAATTCCTAAAACCCGAACCAGGAACAGATTTGGACTGCCACCAGCCATTATACGTCTACTTACAGCCCGCCGGTGGTTGCAGTTTGGTTGTTATGAGTGCACAGTTCATTTGCCAAAAAAAGTAGGTGTTTTTTTCCCCAATTTCCAGAAAACAATACACTTTCCTTGATCACTGTCAGAAGGAAAAGTGTACCCGACTCCGAGACCCAACCAAATTCCATTTTTGTTTTCCACGATCTATCACCGTTAAGGCTCAAACCATGCGAGCCTACATATTTTGAAAGATGGGCCTTTCAGTGATTTTTTTTTTTAAAGCAATATTAAATATCAAAGCACAAAACGTTTTGCAGCTGCCTTGTACAAACATATCTCACTGTACTACAAACAAAGCCTACCAAAAGAATGCACCCTGATAATCCATACGTCTCCAGCAGGTACTCGAAGAAAGGTGGGAGCGCAAACTGTCCGATGCTTGCTCCAGTTAGAGCCAGTCCGTTGGCCAGCGTGCGACGTTTACGGAAATACGTACTAAGCATCACCAACACATTGCCGTAGATTGCCGAGTTACCAATTCCTGAAATGGAAAATCAAAGGACAGTATAGACACTACAACAACCCACCCCTGCAGTGTATTGGTTACCACTTGGGACTATGGACCGGGAGACCCGGGGTTGAATCCCAGGCAAGGCAAGTGGGATTTTTCTTACCTAGGTCGGCTCCTACCCGGAGCGGGTGTGCTATGGGCCCCTTGGGGAGACTGTTGCCACACAGCTGAGACTCACCAATTTCACAGGTGCAATTTTCAGGGTGTTTCCCTTGCCTTGGTACGATGTGGATGATTACACAGCTGGCACTGTAGATGCCGTAGTTCCCGGGCCTGGTTAACACTGGGATATATATCTATGATAGGATGCGTGCAATAATGATTGAGGCTTTGATCGAGCAACATGTATCACAGAAAAGTGCAGAAGAAGGTAACGTATACTCACCAAACCAGATGCCAAACACCAAGATGACATAGTTCATGCTGACGAGGAGGCTGCCCAGTGACATCCCGATGGCGCCCATGGTTCCCCCAATCATTATCACCTTCCTGGCAGTGAATGTCTGGCCCAGCAGGATGCACATGGGCGCTGGAACAAATACAATACCCATCCACTACAGCCATTTTCAACAGTTTGTTACCAGCAGGCTTCACCCTCCCTTTCCATACAGCTTATTTTCATTAAATGCAGATGTTTATGAACGCAACAGGGAATAAATTAGTGTTTGTTCATCATTCACACACACACACACACACACACACACACACACACACACACACACACACACACACACACACACACACACACAGATTTTTCAAGAAAGAAAGTGCCTTGTAATTCTGACAGTAAACTTGTCATACACAAACATTTTGATTTTTTTATTTTGCTGCCTACATTGAAATTGTTTTCATTCTCGACTTATATTATAGCACAGATTGTTTTTAAGTTGTTTCTCTATAGAGACGGGGCAGATTTTGCTACGCGCAGCAGCAAGTTTCAGTGATACAAAACAAGACTGTGACGTTTCTCCACACAATACTTACTTTCACGCACACAGTGACGTAACGAAATCTGCGTCATAGACACCTTACGTGCACACTATGCTGCTGCGTTCTTTTTGGCTGGAGTTGTGAGACGTGTGTGTGTGTGTGTGTGTGTGTGTGTGTGTGTGTGTGTGTGTGTGTGTGTGTGGACGGATGTAATGATGGCTATCTCCTAAACCACCTCGTTGGAGGCCTTTTTACTTTGAGATAAAATGGGAATTCACCTTCTCCAGACCTACCTTTCACGATTTTTAGCCTACTGCATTTTCAGAAGAGTTATCGCCGATTTAAAAAAATCGGTCATGTTACGAATTTTTTCGCAAAAAATGTTCAAATGGCTTCATTTTCTGAAATTGGGAAGATCATCCAATTATACTGCCTGTTTTCGTAGCACAGCTCTGTAGCTCTGACAGGTTTTGTGTAAGAAAAATATTTCCGAGGTAGGGGTGGTTTGCATATAAGGCCAAATATCTATGAAAAGACTCCTTCAAATTACTCATCATTCCGGTTTTTTTGTCACTTGTGCCAACTGCACATATGACATGAACTACTGCACTATTATAGCTTTAGTATTAAGAATAGCAAAGCTTTTAGATAAACACATTTTTCACGTTTCTGCGAGAAGCGCCGGTCAAAAAAGTTCCAATTTTGCAATTTCGTAAGTACAATCCAAGGCACCTAAGTCCACGTTTCATCAGCTCTCTAGATGTTCCAGAATTTATGTAAAAATTAATTCAGTCACGGAAGTCACAAAAGCAACAAGGAAATTACAAGATATGTAGAAGTATCATCTGTCAGACGAGCAGCGTGAGGCTGACGTCAAATGTTTGGTTCACAGACAAAATCTACAAGTATCGTCACTGCTTCCGACATTTCATCAGCCCTCTAGATCTTCCAGATTTCATGTGAAAAATAACTCAGTCGGAGAAGTCACAAAGCCAACAGGGAAATCACAAGACATGAACAAGCATCCTCAGACGATCTCAGTGCTAGAGGCTGACGTCAAAAGTTTAGTTCACGGAATTGACGTCATCTCTCTCTCTCTCTGTATGATGACCTGCCTGAGGCCGACGTCAAATGTTTAGTTCACGGAACTGACCTCTCTCTCTCTCTGGGGAGTCAGGGTGGCCGAATGGTAGAGCGTTGGACTTTCAATGCTTGGGCCGAGAGTTTGAATCCCGGCCGCTGGGGCCAAATATTTGTGCTGGCCTTTTTCTTGTTGCCCCGTCTTTGATATCATCCTTATGTGGGGGAAAAGAACGTTAAACTCCTAAACACCCACTCACCCACCCTCTCTCTCTCTCTCCCCCTTCTTCCCCCACCCGGCCCCACCCCCAGTCACGTGGCTAATCGTAGAGGATCTAGTGTCATTGGTAGAACTTGGAGAGGGGAGAACCGGCAACAATAACAACAAAACAGACAAAATAAAATGAAGTTTGGAGAAACAACTTTGTAGGACGGGGCCGTTCCTCCTTGTTTTTCTTAGGGGCGATGTCACACATGCCAAACAAACAATTTGAACACAATGTTTTTCTGTGTTTCATCTGTGACAGTACATGCCCGTTGAATACTGTTACGGCCTTGTCCACAGTTTGTTCGACACTAAGAGCATGTTCTAAATTCTTCGAACACATTTAGCAGACTTGGCACTGTCAACCAATGAGAAGTGCCTCTCAGAGGCCGTGACCTTCATTTTCCAGATCGCGTGCGATGTTTGTTCAATGTTTGTTTGGACTAAAATGTGCTGCGTGTGACATAATCCTTAGTCTTACATAAAATAGCATAAACAATGGCTCCACTGCCCATCACCATCGCTGCCACAGACGTGGGGACGTCAAAGTAATTCTGGAATTCTACCAGGAAGATTCCGATTGACTTAGCGGTGCCCACCATGAAAAACACGCACACGAAGCTCCCTTGAATAACAAACAAAAACATAACGTTAAATATATGTAACAACATCAAGAAGAAACCACTGAGCCACCGAGTGATTTCACTTTGAACTGCAGCAGCGCAGTGTAGGGGTGTAATTTGTTTAAACCCTGACCGCCCCCCACCCCCATACAACCCCCATCCCACCCCCATCCGACCACCACGCACACACACACACACCCCCACACACACACACACACACACACACACCCACACACACACACACACACACACAGTGGGATACTTTGTTATTTTGAGATAATAACCTTTTGTATGTAAACACAGAAAGAAATAATTCCACTGACTAGCTATCAGTTTCTGTATGTACATATAAATGTTTAGCATACTGATACCTAATCTTACAGTTCTACCATTAATATTTCCACAGTTTCAAACAAATGCCACTGAAGCAGTGCACATGAACCAAATCAGCTGGGTGGAACCACAGGCACAGCTGGGTGGAACCACAGGCACAGCTGGATGGAACCACAGGCACAGCTGGCTAATTATCTTACCCTACTTTGTCAGCCACTATTGAAACCACTCACAGCATGGAGTGAAGCTAAAATGTAACGCACACACAAACTGAATTGCACACACAAAACAACAACAACAACAACACACATTTTACTGCATAAGGTACCTAGAGATGTAAAAAATGAGAAACAAAGAATATGACACACGTCACTGTTTCTGTAAGTGCAGTGGTCAAGGGTCATCTTACTCTTGACTTTGCGCATGACACTAAAGAGACCGAAATTATTTGTACATAATGTCAGACCTTCATATCAGGAATATTTTATAACCAATCGGCATTGCGATAGGTTTTATTTTTAGGCAGCTGGGATAACCGCCACAACCAATAATTTCCAATAACTCGACTTTTCGGACCTCGGCTCAATTTTGGCATGTATCGGTGGCCTCAACTGTTAATGGGTATTTTTTTGACTAGGAGTGGGTCAGTTTGCTGTTTTGTTTCTGGCCATCTCAGATTCTTATATTGCCAGTAAAGAAAGAATTAACCCAGCTGTGCCTGTAGGTGAAACAACTATCAATGATCAAGAAAAGCTTACCAACAACAATGGCCCATGCCCAGCCTCTGTCCACAGGAAACGGCTCCTTCCCCATCGTCAGTCTGGCAAGTCGATAACAAGGTACGAAAACAACAACAAAAACAGCCTAAACAACAACAACAACAACTACTCCTACTGCTTCTGTCCTGCAGGAATATTGCTCGTCCCTCCTGGTACCTTTTCACCTGTTCAGGTGTGACAGCACACTCGGCACGATGGGTGTGGAGCCATACATGGCCAGTATCCTAAAAACAAAAAAACAAGGAGGAATGACCCCATCCCATAAAGTTGTTTCTCTACAGAGTAACAAGTAAACAGGTAGACACGTCACCAGTTAACAACTCTAACAATGACTGTGCACGGTTGAATGTCTGTAGGACTGTGCACGGTTGGATGTCTGTAGGAACTATGACAGGACAAATGTCCGGGCTGATTGTAAAAATATAGGACCCTTGTCCTGAATATTGTCCACAATGGCCAAAATATAATAGGACATACGTTATGTCCACCTTTGTACGAAAGTAATCAGGACTTTTTGAAAATAAATCGGTCTATGGCCGACGTCTGATGCGGATATGAAGGTCTGACTGTAATGTGTGAAACATGCAACAGAGCTGTCCAGGTATCACTTAAAACTAGCAACGTCATGACATGTGCACTAACAGCAGTTTGATTTTATTTAGAAAAAATGTCATCCAGGAATGCATACATGTCCATCATTGTGTTTCACTGAAATTCCCCCAAATCACGATATCAGCTAAAGGGGCAATCTTTACGCTCACAAATCTTTATATTTACATTGACAGATCGTTGTTTTGACAGATCGTTGTGAGCTGTTTTCCCAGTGTCTAGCATCACACGACTTACCACACCTGCACAGTGACAGCTCCTCAAATGCTGGAACTTGGGTTGCATTTGTAAACACACTCACTCTGTCTGTGTGTGTGTGTGTGTGTGTGTGCGTGCGTGCGTGCGTGCGTGTGTGCACCACGGTATTAATTCAGAATTTATGTACATGTACAGACCAAGTACATATGCTGGTGGGAGTGCTGTTTGGCATACTTTTCAAGTGTCGCGGTCTGCTCTGGCATCAATATACCAGTAATATCCATGAGACTGGCATTCAGTAGTGTACTGATAATATTGAGAGATGAGCGATCCGGAAAGTAAAAGGGCCAGAAAAAAAAAAAAAGCTTTCTGATACATGTGGTGGGGAGAGGTGAATGTTTATCTTTTCCCCACTTGTCGGTATCAGTGACATCTCCTCGTCTGAGGTCGACAACTGGGAGACGTCCCTTTAGAACTAAGGTGGGTTGGGGGAACTTCGGCACCTTTGGGTTCGGGGGAAATTCGTCACCCAAGTTTCTTCTATAATTCAATGCACTTACTAAGCTTTCATCCCTCCAAATAGGCTCTCCCAAGTAACTACAAGATTCCAAACGATAGATGGAACGACCAGTGAAAATACTTGGTACAGCCAGACGCGTCAAATGATCGCATTCTGACTTGACTGCTTTTCTCGTCTGCTTCATAACTTCACGTGTCTTTTGCCGGTAAAGTCCCAACTATCTTTGTATAGTCTTATTTTTATGTTTTTGAATGAAATCAAATATATTAAGGGTCTTAAACATAAACGTGACTTTATTTTAAAGTTTAAATGTTTCTTTAGCGATGGCACACATCAAAACACTGCATAAACACGAAATTACTGAGGGTGACGAAGTTCCCCCGACCAAAAATGTACATGGGGGAAATCCGTCACCATCAACAGGGGAAATTCGTTTTAAGAGTAAGCTAAGAAGTTGAAATATTCTAACACTAAAATAGCCTTCCAGGATGGTTCTACCATAGACACACTCACATTCCCAGACTGGTCGATTTGCTTAGCTTAATGAATACACACAAAAATAACCTCTTGTTTTAAGCTCAGTTTTGCCTGAAACAGTCTTCTTCATTCAGAGAGAGAGAGAGAGAGAGAGAGAGAGAGAGAGTTGTTTAATCACACATGTTAGATAAAAATAAAGAAGAAATCTGACCTACAGTTTGTAGCACATCACATTTAAGGCACTGAAACCATGAAAACAAATACTCTCAAGCCTAGTGACGAAGTTCCCCAGGTGGTGCCGAAGTTCCCCCGAAGGGAGTGACGGAGTTCCCCCGAAGGTGTCGAAGTTCCCCCAAACACGCTCACTTGTTCTCAGAACGATTTTCAATGCACATTCATGAGGTTAAAGTCGCAGTTTCATTGAAAGCAGGCCTGCGACTGGTTAAAGTATCCGTTGGCATCAAGCATGTTTCTCTCACGTGAACACGAAAAGGCGGGCAGTATGTTAAGTCAACACGCTAGTGGACGCATGCACGCAGTGCCGAAGTTCCCCCAACCCACCTTACTGAATATGACGACGGAAATTGACTCGGCCAAGGTCTCCGGTTTGCGTAAACTGAGTAGAATGCAGTAAAGCATGGTAGCTGATGTAATAGGATCGAGCTTTCCTTCTGACAGAAATGCAGCATGCCATCCCTGCGAGAATCACATGTTCACCACAAAAGTGTTCGGTCTGGTTATGAATGTCTTGTGTTCCGCGTACTTGCTGTCAAGACCTAAACTTACCTTTTCGTGGACATGACCGCTTGAGGTAGCCTGACAAGGGACGGTACTCTTTCTTCAAATCTTCGATAGGATCCACAGTAGCGCAATGATATCGAAAGCTTGAGACGCTGGTGACAAAATGACTGACAAGGGTGGATCGGGCGTAACCAAATTTTCAATTTCTCAATGAGGAAAAGAAAAAGTGACTGTGTATGAAAACATACAAGAGCCCACCCGAAAAATGCCTTGCCAGCAGGCCACTGAACCACACTGCGAAACTGATCACTTGACTGATATGGGGAACCGTGACTTCCGACCTTTCACTTTACGAGCTATGCAATCCTGATGCTTAAATGTACAGTGCAAACA
This sequence comes from Batillaria attramentaria, assembly GCA_018292915.2. Taxonomy (NCBI): domain Eukaryota; kingdom Metazoa; phylum Mollusca; class Gastropoda; family Batillariidae; genus Batillaria; species Batillaria attramentaria. The sequence goes on along the minus strand of JACVVK020000172.1, from coordinate 918,625 downwards.
AACACTTGAAATGTTATTCGTAAGCTGCTTACGGCGGCAGAGGCTCAGTCAGTTGCCGTATAGACGGTGTTTTTAAATAACAACTTGTCAGTCAGTCGCGAGCTGACACCGTGACCATGACGATTGAACGACCTCAGTCGCACCGCCCCCCCCCCCCCCCCCAGGCCCTCGGGCCGCCAACACATACACACACACCCCGGCTGGTTAGGTTAGCTGGGGTTTATCGTCCACGCCACAACGAGGTGATTGCAGACGGCCCTAGGGGGCAGGTTATGGGGGATGGGGGTAGCTACCCTAACTGTACAGTTCGGGCCGATCGTCGGGGGTTCTCTCCGGGTACTCCGGCTTCCTCCCCCTCTGCTTTGGAAATGTTCAGCCCACAAAATTTGAAAAATAAATGCAATTCTAAATTCCGAAATTTAAATAGCTGAGCTGGCCCTTCGCACCACGTGATTGTACTATCTGTATGTCCAGTGTGTGAGAGAATGCGTGTGATTCACGTGAGCGTGCGTGTTGGGTTCAGTTCGCGGCGCTTTGAGCTGATTCAGGAAATTGGGTAAAGCGCCTATACAATACTCATTATTATTATTATTATTATTATTACAGTCAGTCCAGCTGAGCACTTTTTCAATCCAGTCAGACTGCCAGGTCGGCCACAGTTTATGTATCCTTGACTGAAATGGACAAGTTACACAAGCAGATCCAGTTCACGGTCAGTGAAAGTGGGGCAACGTGAAAAAGGCCTGTACAAATTTTGACCCTGTCGGGATTCGAACCCGGGACCTCTCGATCTAGAGTCCAGCGCTCAAACCGTTGAGCCACCGACTCCCCCCCTCCCCCCCCCCACACCCCGGCTTTCGCCAGCTTGGGAAATAAATGATTTAGGACATCAGTGGTTTTCAGGTTGGGCGTCAAGGAGGACTGACCGGCTGAAGGGGAAGGGGGAGGCCGGGGTGGCAGGGGGAGAGGAGGTGGGGGTAGCCACTGCAGGTGCGCCGGAATTTGATCACTGATTTGCCCGGCGCCCCACCTCAACTAGTTCCCACCCGGCGGCAGCAGGACTCAAGATCAATCATTACAGCAGCACTGAGTTAATACAGCCACAGTAGTCAGTAGTGGTGTTTCACTGCCGGATACTGAAGCAGAAACGGTCGGTGAACCTCACCTGAAAAGTTAACCTCTGCTGCCTAACCGGTGACCCTGGAAACGACTGCATGTGAAGTCTTCACCAAGCGTCAGTCGGCGTTCAGCACCGTCCCTTGGGACTCTGCGTCAGTCGTGGGGACACTGACTGAGCCGCCGGGAGTGGCGGCCGAATTGTGGAGCGCAGCTCAGTGGACTTTCCGTGGACTTTCCGGCCGAACCCGAATGCTCGGCGGGTCGTGAGTTTGAATCCAAGCTAGATGATAAACGAATATTTGTGGTGGCCCGGCTTTTCTCGCTGCGGTCCCGCCCGGCCGGCGTTCCGGCACTGACTCGAGATAGTACGTGTACATCCACATGACACGTGGTTGAAACGCCCGAACTGCACCGGCTGACGGTGACCCATACAGGCGGTGGGTCAACCTTGACTGAGCAGCACAGCGGCCGGTCGGCCTCAGTCAGCCCACGGTGGGAGCGAGCCGGGGAACTTGAGCTGGGCGTCCTGACGTTAGACACTTCCGAAAGACTGGACTACTGATGATGTTGGTGTTGGCGGCCACCTTAGTTGCCTACTGATCAGTGTTACTTGCAGTGACCGGCTGTTGCTCTCTTTGGCTTGGCGGGCAATGAAAAGTCCCCATCTGACATTAAGAAGGATGGTGTAGTAATGCCGGTGTGGTATAGTTAATTGACCCCCCAAGTAATGGACCCCCCGGTCCAATAACTTTAAAGTTAATGGACCCCCGGGGCCCAACAATTATAATAAGAGGGTATAATTATTGGACCCCCTCTATGGTTGTTGGACCCCCCTTTCACTTAAACAAAATTCAATTACTTATAGCTCTATTCTCTTTTCTATCACTCGTACACGACACATTATGGTTTAGGAGTAACCTTGGTACAGGTAAACTGAACTAGCTGAGGTATTGACGCAGACACATTGGATTTCTGAAGGAAAATATGCTATCAAATAAAAACATAAATAACAAAGTATCTCTGTTTGCCGTGTGTGCGTATTCAGGCGTGTGTGTGTGTATGTGTGTGTGTGTGTGGAGGGGGGGGGGGTGTTGGTGTCAGTGTTGCCGATGTGTCAACTGACGGTGCGCTAAACATATTTCTTAAATTAAAACTGATATTGTCAATATTGACGGTGATAGAATATGGACTGATAAGTCGGGATGGGGGGCGGGGGTCAATATCGGGGTGGTGGGCGTGAAAGTGAGTGTTTGGACGATGTGTAGGGAGGGGGGGGGGGGTCCTATCTGCTCGGAGGGGTGGGGAGGGGGTATGTGGGTTAAAGGGTAGCGATCTGTAGTGGATGTGTGAATTTTGACGTTGTGCGCGCGCGCGTGTGTGACGGTGTGTGTGTGTGTGGGGGGGGGGGGGGGTAATATGGACGGATGGAGAGGGGTGGCGTGGTTGCGTCATATGTACGGAGGGGCAGAGTCAATACGACGTAAGTGAGAGGAGGGGGGGGGGGGTGTACATGGAGGAGTAAATAAAAAAAAATATTGTCATTTTAATATTTCAGGCAGTTTATTAATTTTGTTGATGTGAAGTCTGTGATTCCGACATGTTTACGTCTTTTGTAAATCGCCATCCCTTGTAAACCACGTTTTGTTTTCTGTATTTTAACCACGGTTTAAAGTTTTATAATGATTGTTTCTGCTGGCCTCTTAAAGGTTTTCTTAGAAAATATTTACCATTGAGATTTTAATTTTTTTTTCTTTCAATACCAAGAATCATTTATTTTTGTAGACATGTTGATAATAACCAGTAATTAATGATGAAAATAACTGGATTGGAGCCTGAATTTTACACGACTCATAAAAAAACATTCTCCGTGTGTGTGTGTGTGTGTGTGTGTGTGTGTGTGTGTGTGTGTGTGTGTGTGTGTGTGTGTGTGTGTGTGTGTGTGTATTCAAACATCACAGGGAGATCTATAAACAATCACGACATGGGTTAAAATACCTTAAGTAATGAGAAACACCTTTAAGTAACAGGGGGGTCCAACAACTATAGGAGGGGTCCATTAACTTTAAAGTTATTGGACCGGGGGGGTCCAAGTACTATGGGGGTCAAACAACTTTATGACACCGGCCGCGTTGTGGGGCCAACCTGTGACCTGCCGACCACTTGTACAGGCAAACAAACGAACAGACATCGACCAAACTGTTACTGACTCACTTTTAATTCGGCTTCCACGTTGTCCACAAGTGTTTCAAGTGTTCAAAACAAGTCTTGGAGCGGCCTATTTAATTTTGATCGCATCGTAGTACTTTATGACCAGGCTCTTGCGACTGAGTCAACTGACAAAATCATTATGTGGAGTTTGGTTAAGTATTGAAAAGTTTACACTGAAACAGAAATATGACCATTTTAAACTGAACTGACAACCGTGAACCCGCGGGATTGGAAGGTGTCAGAACCCAAATATTTTGTTAACACGCAAGAATGTTTGATGCAAATATCCCCCAGCTGTGTTCTGACATACAATGTACATATCGCCCCTCGAACTAACTCGTTTTTGCGTGTGTAGCGTTTTCTGCACGAAATGGGGACTGAGGCACGGAGGTAGCGAGCAGTATGATCTGGGCCGCGTTTCTTAAGGCGGGCGTTTCGAAACGTTCCAGGGCGCTTTCCTATGAAACCGTTTGCATGCACCTTGCCCGCGGCGTGCAGAAAAAGCGCTCGCGTGCGCAGTCTGAAGCAAGTTCGCCGCGAACAAAAGGTCACGTGGTCAGTTTCTATGTAAACAAAGATGGCGGCGCCCACCGAAGGCCTCGTTGAAGTGGAACTAAGAAATGGCTTAAAATGAATTTGCGGGTGGATGGAGACCTTCTGTCCCAACTTGTAATTGTGCAGAATAGTATACGAAAATAATCTGAGCTAATTGCACCGGGCCGTGGTCGCCAGTCATTCAGGGATATGTTGTGCGTGTTTTTTTTTGGGAAGGAGTGGTCAAAGTGAGTACGTAATGGTGCCTTACGTCTCCGTTTTGCATCGAGCAGAACATGCATACTAGCGGTATTTATGCTCCAAGCCAGTAATTATTGTTCCTCCGCAAAAACGTCGTCTTCTGCGCTCAAAAGATGACTAATAGCTGCGAGCACTAGAGTTTTCTTCTTCCTTTTCAGCCTTGCCAACAACCGTGTTCGTGATTCCGCCGCCATTTTGAAAGCGCCTTGGTTCTAATTGGCCGTTTCCCAACGAGGCAAAGCGACCTCCGCAAGCGCCCGCGAGCGCATTTGCGTAAGAAACGCGGCCCAGAACAAGGCGCTTTCCAGGTCCACGCATACAGCGACGGTGGGTGACAGCGCCCTAGGGACACGCGGACAGGCCAAGTTCGGGTGCAGATAGCGCGACTTCTTCGGCTACGACCCGCAAGACAAGACCTTCAAGTCAGCGTCGTCTGTTCTGGGTTTCGCTGGACTTTAATATTCTTTGTACACACTCGCGTAACAGACTGTCATAGCGAGCCTTTATACCTTTGTGTGTTTGTCCGTCCGTCCTATGGCTTATAAAGAGTAGAAACTGTTATTGTTGTTCCATGTTCGTTTGTTTGAATGATAGCGTGTGATGTGTGTATGTTCAGTTGCGAGCGAGTGAGTGCTTGACAGGGTGGTGGCAGAAGGTGGTCAGTCCTTGGCTTCAAGTTGTTTCGCGACAAGGCCGGTGCATGTCTCATTCAGTAATTACCCCGGCACTGATTCACTGGTGGAGAGCGGGCCGACAGAAAAAGTGTGAGCAAAACAACAACCACCGTGACAACAACAACTTGAACTTGACCCGGCTTGCCTTTTTTGTGGCGAGAATATCATAGTGCCACTTGGTCCCGGCATTGATGGAGGACGGGAACACTGAGAAAATAACCTGGGACCATTTTTAAACAACCCCCGGACCGGCTGACTCACTCAGTGAAACTGCGGTGGTCCGGCCTTGATTCCCCCCCCCCCTTTTTTTTTTTTTTTTTGCCGGTGACTGACGAGGGCCGCCATGCCACATTGTCCCGGTATTGACGAAATACGGGACCAGTAGAGTCAGGAGGGAGGGTGATGTCCTCGGGACCCACGAGCAGGACACCGCTGTCCGCCTAACGGACCGTGACTAGCGTCAAGCCCCCATGATCCGCGCGAGCCCCTCTAGAATAAATACATCCGGGACACGGGTGCGCGAGCCAAGCGCCGTAAATCCCAGGGTGCCGTCTGCTCGGGACCAGACGACGCCGACTTGGCTTTAGCGCGGTTTGTATCGTGATGGCCGCCTGCAGAGCGACGGTCGGGGACAGGGGACAAGTTTAATGAAAGAAAAACAACGGCACTTCCACGCACTTTTCTTCGGCGACGGGGACAGGGGAGATAGCACCGAGGGAGCGTTGTCGCTAAAAACTCAAGGTTGTGTCCCTTGCTCCAGAATCCACGCTATGGCATTACGAGTAGTGTTACCTGTCGGATCCCTACAGCACAGTTTGGTCTTCGATGGCAACAAGCATAATAATTTACTATTCTAATCCAGAAAATATGAACGAATAAAAACAATGACTGATTGGTTGATTGGCCGGTTCATTCATTCATTCATTCAGTTGACAGGTGTATTGATCACTGGTTTCAAGTAGGCAAATCAGTGATCATGTCATTCGTCAGTCATTGTCCGCAAGAGCAGTCTGTTGCATGACGACTGCCTGGAATACAAAATCAAAGACTGCTTCACAGATGTCAGTATGCCTCTTGCACATGGTCTTGGTAGTTCTGTATATGGAACTATGAGAGCAGTCAGACTAGAGTAAGGACAACGAAACACATAGCGATATTGTGGTTATTGTTTCATTTCGTCAGTGGCATTTCATTTTATTGCCGGTTTGTGTGTGTGTGTGTGTGTGTGTGTGTGTGTGTGTGTGTGTGTGTGTGTGTGTGTGTGTGTGTGTGCACTTGGTGTGGTGGTGGCGTTGTATTGTTTGTTTTATCTAGGTGTACGTTAATTTTTCTTTCTTTCTTTCTTTTTGTTCTTGCTGTTGTTTTGTCTTGTTTTTCTTTCTTTCTTTTTTTTGTTGAGTTTTTACCATTTTTTGTGTGTTGTTCCTTTGTTTCCATTTTTATTTATTTATTTATTTATTTATTTTGTGCCGTACACTGACGACCCTAGAGGGGTCATTTGCCCGCGAATACGACAGATACCGAACACAGTGCTCCCACAGGGCGGGAAAAGGGCAGATAACAATGGCGACAAACTCAAGCGGACCAGACGACAATGGGAAGGTAAGCGGGATTCACTGCGCGGCAGGAGCGCTAATACGATTAATGGTGGTAATTTATCTGGGGGTTGAATGGGAGCTGAATCTGCCAGCCACTTCAGCAGTATCCACATAGCGCTCCACTCGCCTCCACACAATGGCGACCAGCAAACGAACAAAGCTCAACGACTCCTCGAGTCGCCTGCCCCCCTTGTAGACTTGGTCACGCTCCACTGGCGCGTGAATCTCACTCGATCGGTGCATATTTACACGGGGGTGGGTGGGTGTTACACGGGGAACCCACACACAACCCAGTATCACTACCATCCCGGTGTCTACACCCCCCTCCCTGTCTTTTTTTTTTTTAGCCCCCCCCCCCCCCTCCGAGTCCTGTCCTTCCTCCTCTTTCGTTTGTCACGGCGCCTCCTCTCAATTTACACATGAACTGATAGAATTAATAATGTTCTGTATGGTTTACATTGGCGCGGTAGCTCGGTGACACGAAATACTATTACTGACAAAGTGAAGAATTATATGGGTGCTTTACTTAACTGTTTGTCTCAAAGCACGGCGAACGGAACTCAACGCCTACACTTACGTGAATCACGCGCATATATTCTCTTACGCACTAGACATCAACACATTACAACTGTCACGTGAAGCGAAGCGTCAGCTGGCTCAGCCATGAGGGTTTTGGAATTTAGACTACAATTATGTACGTTTATATATCATTTTTGTAGGCTGAACATTTCCGAAGCGGAGGCCGGGGAGAAGGAAGCTGAAGCCCCCGGAGAAAACGTCCTACAGTCCCAGTCGGCCCGAGTTGCCACATATTTCAGATGAAAAAAAAAAAAAAGAAGAAAAATATCCAGTGCCTCAATTGGAGCTCGAACCCAAAACTGCACGCGCTGCACGCGCTCATCTCATCTTTGCCACAGTCAATAATCACTAAGCGCAAGTAAGTCGATCAGCATCCGTGCACTGCGATCGTGTCAGTGACTCGTAAGCAGGCAAAACCTCTGCGCCGCGCGAAACAACCGAACTGGAACCGAAGCACTACGTCAACAGTTGATTACATCCGCAAAGTAGTTCCCGGGGAAGTGAGCCTGGTTTGATAATCGTTGGTGTAGTTGTACACTGTACATCTTTAGCGTGTTGTTAGCAGATTTCATAGCAGCTTAGGGGAAGCCGGGGTGGCCGAATGGTAGAGCGTTGGACTTCAAATGCTCGGGTCGTGAGTTCGATTTCCGGCTGGGGCCAAATATTTGTGCTGGCTTTTTCATCGTTGCCCCGTCTTTGATATCACCCGTATGTGGTGGAAAAGGACGTTAAACTCCCAAACACCCACCCCACCCCACCTACCCACCCACCCCACCCACCCCACCCCCACCCTCATACCAGCTTAGACAAAAAGAGCTCAGACCCATGTTTGAGCCTCACAGTAAACATAGTAGCAGTAAGGCATTTCACATTTCAACCCATCTCAACAGCAGACGACAATGGTCTGGCAGTCGTTTTGTATCCACACTGGTGCATGGATTTCCTTGGAACCCAATAGGCTCCGGAGAAATGAAATAAGCACTGGTAAAAAAAAAAAAAAAAAAAAAAAACAGAAAAAAAAACAGGCTAGGCAAGCATCACTGTGACAAACGGCCTGCGCCAAGGAAAACTGTACACTAGTGCGTGGTTTCTGACTGTAGTGAGAAGTTCAGTTGAGGTACCCACAGTACCCGCATTGATGGGTTTGGTGGAGTTCCGTTTTGTTTGGCTGGTTTGGTCCAGTTTTTCTTTTAATTTGGTCTGATTTTTCTTATGGTTTGTGCTTTCGTATGGTCTGGATTGTGTTGTTGCTGTTGTTGTTGTTTACTTTGCTGTATGTTGGGTTGATGTGATTTGGTTTGTGGTACCGTGCTGATTTCCAATGGTCACCAGCACGAGCAGCTGGAACTTGTGAAACTCAGTTTAAAATGAGATCCGAAGACTGACATTTGAGACGCTGGACGTTTAATAAAAATAATAATAAATTGCTTTTATAAAGCGCAGTATCCCAGCAGACGCTGGCTCAGAGCGCTGTACAAATACACACATAAAAATATTATGGAGAAAGACACACACACACACACACACACACAAACACACACACACGCACACACACACAGCGCCATGCCGGATTGCACCCACACTGGCTATGGGCAGCGGGACACTACAACTCCCGCTCTGGGATGCAGACAGTTAATCATAGGCTACGTGAAACAGGTGAGTTTTCAACTGAGATTTAAAAGAGAGTAGAGTAGGAGCATTGCGGAGGCAGAGTGGAAGAGAATTCCAGACGAAAGGGGCTTGATACTGAAATGCCCTCTGGCCGAACGACCTGGTATCAGTTAACCCTAGGCACCCGAAGAAGTTTTTCATTAGAGGATCTCAAAGACCTAGATGGAGTATAGATGTCGAGGACAGCAGCCAGGTAAGGTGGGAGAGAGCCGTCAAAGCGGCGATAAGCCAAAATGGCGATCTTGTAATTTATCCGATGCTGGACAGGAAGCCAGTGAAGCTGGCGGAGGAGTGGGGTGACATGATCTTTCCGAGACTTTCTAAACATGACTCTGGCAGAGTTATTTAAAATCAACTGGAGACGTGCGATCTCTTCAGAGGGCTGACCGGAAGTCCTGAGATGATCACCAAGCCACGCTGATAAAACTAAACCTCGGATCTCGCAGAATCTGGCGGTAATCCGTGGCGCCATATTTGGCGTGGCGTCTTCACGCATGAAAGAGCGGGTTAAGACCGAGAGTGATTTCCCCCTTGTTCGAGCCAAATGAGCGTAAAGGAGTGGCGTGGTAATTGCCCGGATGCGCATGTGCAGTGATGGCTGCGGCGATTGGCCGTTGACTTTCATGGCGCCCGGTGACTTGGAATCGTGACCATGAAAACGCAGGGGCGATACGGACTGGCGCGTGCAGCCAAGCGCACGTGCTCCCCACAGTCAACACTGATTGGCTTTTCAATTTGGTTCCCGTTTTAGTTTGGGACACGCTCGCGCGCTTCCTTTACAAGGCTGGCGTCTGCCGCCGAACAACTTGTGCAACTCACGCCGCGGCCCAACATATCTTCCGATGAAGGTGATTTATCACAGTATTCGTTCAGACGGGGTCGGACAAAGGTTATCGTCACACGTTTTTTGAGACTGTCCGTTGGTTGGCCCTATGTGCGCACGCTCCGACTGGTCTGCGCAATCCCGGCATGCTTTTGAGCTTAGCAGCCACTTTCCAAGCCAGGTAATTGTTCCTGACTAGCGGCAGATTCCCATCAGCTGCACACAACGCCTCCAGCAGCACACTTCTCGGTCACGCGTAAGGATTCGGCACGTGCAGTGATACGTTTGTATCGCTTGTTGAAATGGGAGTTGCAGTCACGCTATAGTTTTCGGATGCAGGTACACGCGTATCGCGACAAAAACAAACAAACAACAAAACAAGGAGGAACGGCCCCGTCCTACAAAGTTGTTTCTCCAAATTTCATGTTATTTTGTCTGTTTTGTTGTTATTGTTGCCGGTTCTCCCCTCTCCAAGTCCTACCAATGACACTAGATCCTCTACGATCGATTAGCCACGTGACTGGGGTTGTAGGGGGCGGCTGGGGGGGGGGGTTAGAGAGAGAGATGACGTCAATTCCGTGAACTAAATTTTTGATGTCAGCCTCTACCACTGAGATCGTCTGAGGATGCTTGTTCATGTCTTGTGATTCCCCTGTTGGCTTTGTGACTTCACCGACTGAATTATTTTTCACATGAAACCTGGAAGACCTAGAGAGCTGGTGAAATGTCGGAAGCAGTGACGATACTTGCAGATTTTGTCTGTGAACCAAACATTTGACGTCAGCCTCACGCTGCTCGTCTGACAGATGATACGTCTTCATTTCTTGTGATTTTCTTGTTACTTTTGTGACTTTCGTGACTGAAATAATTTTGACATAAAATATGGAAGATCTAGAGAGCCGATGAAACGTGGACTTAGGTGCCTTGGATTGTACTTACGAAATTACAAAACTGGAACTTTTTTGACCGGCGCTTCTCGCAGAAACTTGAACTGAAAAAATGTGTTTATCTAAAAGCTCTTTTATTCTTGATACTAAAGCTATAATAGTGCAGTAGTTCATGTCATATGTGCAGTTGTCACAAGTGACAAAAATACCGGAATGATGAGAAATTTGAAGGAGTCTTTTCATAGATATTTGGCCTTATATGCAAACCACCCCTACCTCAGAATTTTTTTATTTTTTTTATTTTTTACACAAAACCTATCAAAGCTACAGAGCTGTGCTACGAATACAGTCAGTATAATTGGATGATCTTCCCAAGTTCAGAAAATGAAGCCATTTGAACAATTTTTTTTCGTAAAAATACGTAACATGACCGATTTTTTTAAATGGGCGATAACTGTTCCAAAAATCCGGCAGGATAAAATTCGTGAAAGGTAGGTCTGGAGAATATGACTGCCCATTTTATCTCAAAGTAAAAAGCCCTCCAACGAAGTGGTTTACGAGATAGCCATCATTACATCCGTCCACACACACACACACACACACACACACACACACACACACGTCTCACAACTCCCGCCAAAAAGAACGCAGCAGCATAGTGTGCACGTAAGGTGTCTATGACGCAGATTTCGTTATGTCACTGTGTGCGTGAAAGTATTATTGTGTGGAAAAACGTCACAGTCTTGTTTTGTATCACTGAAACTTTCTGCTGCGCGTAGCAAAGTCTGCCCCGTCCCATAAAGTTGTTTCTCTATCTCTTTTTTTTTTTTAAAATTGCTAAAACGGCACAGGTTGCCGTTCAGTGGCAGGTTTCTTGTTGTTGTTGTTTTTTGTTTGTTTGTTTGTTTGTTTGTTTGTTTTTTTTTTTTGTTTTTTTTTTGGGGGGGGGGGGGGTGTCACAGAAAACTGTTATGAAGCTTTACCCCTGTGCAGTTTACAGTTCAGCCCGAAAACTCCAGTGTTATCTGATGCACAGCAGGGGTTAGGGACAACACGCAATCTGCTTCAGGTTTGAGGTGGAGTTTTCGGGCTAAACCATGAACTGTGTGGGGAACTGAACGCTTGAAGGCTTATTGCGCTTGCGTAAGTTCTCTCCCTCTCTCTCTCTCTCTGTAAAAGCCTCGTAGACTGATGCAAAATAATTTCCAAAAATGAAACTGCCGTGCCACAGATCCTTTGAAATTCACACACACACACACACACACACACACACACACACACACACACACACACACACACGCGCGCGCGCGCGCGCATGCGCGCAACAAGGTTTCAGCGACTCGGAACTTGAAGACAAAGATTCAGTGTATTTATTTGATCAGCATTTCCCCTTTTCAGCAGCGACAAAAGAAAACACTCATATTATTCAGGCTTTCGTAGCGTGTTGATTTAGTGTGCGGGATCTCGGTGTCATAAAAGTCCGTTCGGAAACACGGCTTCTTCAGGCAAAAGCGTACAGAAGACATTAATAACATGTGACTAGTGAGAAAGAAAACCGATGAACTCCTTTTTTTTCAATTTTCATTTCTTGGTGTTTAAATTTTGAAGTCAAGAGACCTATCAAATGAACTTCTGAGGCTGCATGACTGATGTGTGTGTGTGTGTGTGTGTGTGTGTGTGTGTGTGTGTGTGTGTGTGTGTGTGTGTGTGTGCCACATTTTGATTTTTGTCATCCAGGTGAACTCAGATCTGTGCAATTGTAAGTACACGTACAGTTAATGAGTGCGTCAGGAAACACGTGTCTTGGGGATATTTCTGTATTCGCCAAGCTGGCGTGCCCAAAAGGCATTTTCACTAAGCAGTTAATTTTACGGGTTACAGTTACACCGGGTATGTCCATAGTACAATACATTTCATATTTTGTTATTTAAAAAAAAAACCAAATCTTGAGCCAGAGAGAGAGAGAGAGAGAGAGAGAGAGAGAGAGAGAGAGAGAGAGAGAGATTATGTGCTGCAAATAATTTTTGAAAATTAAATTTATCGTCGTAATCAATAAAACATATTCAAAGCGAGCGATGTTTTGAAACCACCATTTTCATTCACCTATCATTCTGCATGAACAACAATGCAACAACCATAAATAACATCACATATTTAAATAACAAATTTAGTACAAGAAACACGCATATCGTCGAATATTGATCTAAAATGTCACAACATCTATAACTGATATAAACATGAACATGATGTACAATAGCAGACAATGCAATTTCCATAGGCCGGTGACTCTGGTCGGGTAAGGGGGTGTGTGTGTGGAGGGAGGGGGGGGGGGGGTGAGGGGAGGGGGAGAGGATTTGGAGGATGCCGGGAGTAAAATCGAAATAGGAACATGGTGCAACAACAAAGCTGTAGAAAATGGACTTAGCTCAATAAACATACGCACGATTTTGTAAAGATAAAACCACGTGACACAGAGGGCAGCACAAAGAAAATGCTACAAATCATGTCGTCTGTGCTACAGGTATGACTTGGAAATACCAGTGCCGGAAGGGAGTGAATTCAAATTGCCAAAAGCCTCCAGGGAAACAAATGAGAAACAAAGATTTTTTTTTTTAACACCGTTGGTAACTGAATGGCAAGGACTATTGAATGGCAATGTTTCACTGCTCACGATGAACTTTATCCTCGACAAGAGATAAATTTTATTTTCATTTGATGATCGCAGCGACGGCGGAAACCACACCACAAAATAAATAATGACTCCATCAGACGTAGAGATACGTACATTGATTTCAGAAATGTTAGTTACTACCAGTGATTGTCAAGCCTCCTTCGCGTCAAAAGGACAACAACAAAAAAGCAGCAGAAATTGTTCACATTGTTGAACTGATTGTCGGAATGTTACACGGTATTAATCCGGAATGAAAGTCAAGGATTGTCCATAGTTGGAATCTGTAAGCCCGCAAACCACCGGCCTTCACACCATGTAGCGCATCTCCATCACTTTTTAATTAACCTCTCCACAGCAACCATATTTGGCCAATCAGAAAATAGGTCAAACTTCACTGCGGTTCAGATGTCCCACAAGCTTTCATGAACAAGGAAGAAACCGGTCAGTGCATGTCGCTAATATAGACCATCACATCAAGGTTGTATTGTGGACACTTCTTTTTCTGAACTGGCGCACTACGGAAAGGAACGGCACCGCTTGTGTGCCCTAGCAACCGCTACCAGGGACTGAGGGTTAGGAACTTGTGTCAAACACGTGAACCACTCAGTCTGCTGTCTGTGTGCACGATACAAACGTCAATATCCTTATGAACTTTTCATGTTTTCAGTCATTACAGGTTTGAACAGATCAGTTCATGTCAGCTAGGCATTCTTACGGTCCAAGGCAAGAACCAAATTAAGCGCGTGCACTTTAACATACCGAGCTCTGCCGAAACGTTGCTATAGTGACGTGTCAGAATCAGTATTACGTGTGGTTCGCGTTAGTCACCTTTCGCCGATAAATACAACAGTCTTTAGAGCATCGCCAGATCAGGTTAAACCAATCAGTCGTTGAAAATATTACATAGTGGCGACTAGTAAACTTTAATCGTCATCATGCACGATTATCTCCTCTTCTTCGTCGTCATGGGAACACACAGAGATTTCATCGTCGCTATGATGCCCACTGTTCTCCCTTGGGATGTCGTCATGGGGCATTTCGTCCGTGTAGGAAGTGTCGTCATCTTGACGCATGTGCACTCGCCTGTGTCGCTCGAGGTTGCTCTTGTGACTGGTGGCGTAGTCACATACGTTACAGATGAACTCCTTCTGTCCATTGTGTACCGACAGGTGGCGCTTGAGTAGCGCCTTGCGACAGAAGCGGCGTCCGCAGTAGAAGCAGGTGTAACCATGGTAATGGAAGATGAGCGCGTGCTCGCGGAGCGCGGCCTTGGTGCGGAAGAGGACGCCGCAACACTCCAGCATCTTGGCCGACACCTGGTGCATGGTCAGCATGTGACGTTTCAGGTTATTGCGCCGGTCTGTCGTGTAGCGGCACTGGGGGCACGGGAACAACTTACGTCCGTATCCGTACTGCTGGTAAGGGTCTGGCACGGGCGTTATAGAAGACACGAGGTCTTCAGGGCTGAGGGACACCCCGGGCTTACCCCCAGGGGCTGGGGGAGCCTGCGTTACGGGCTGGGTTGGGGGTGGTGGGGCAGCCTGAGTCGGGTGAAGAGGCCTGGGTTGTGTCCCCTGCTGTCCTCTGTGGGCTTCGGCTCCGGAGCCAGGTACCGCGGTGGCGCATAGGGCGAAAGGTCTGTCGCAGAGGGCGGCCGCTGGGTGACAGAGAAGCGGCGGTAATGTGGGTGTGAGGAAGTTCTCCAGGAACTGGTGGTACAGCGGATGCTGGCGGAGCAGGGAGTGGTACAGCGCCACCGTCCGGAGGTCAGGTCCTCGTATCGGGGAGATCAAAGGGACAGCACCCTTGTCCACGGACAGCAACTCGCCCGGCTTCACCAATAAATCAGTTCGTTGAGTTAGGAGCGGCGAGGTGACTGGTGCGTGCTGGCTGGAAGGAGGTGATTTGGGTGTGTCCTTGACTCTCTCTGTGACCCCTTGAGAAGCGAAGAGCCCGTGGGTAGGGGCGGGAGGCCTGAGGGTCAGGTCCATCTCTAGCGGGCGGCGACAGTAGATCGGCACAGGTCTGGAACAAATCAAGTTCAACAAAATGAATGTGGCTGTTGTGAACTAAACTAGAAATGTTGTCACAAAACCTTGCATGGCCACGCGAAATCACCGCCATGCGGCTCCTGCCCGCCGTGCGTCAAAATGACAACTTCCCCTCTATAGGTTCCAGACCACGTGACTTTGTTAATGTGTCACGGGACTACTGAGTAGATGCACGCTTGTGTTTAAAGGCTTGTGTTCAAAGGCTTGTGTTTAAAGGCTTGTGTTTAAACTTTGCTCGTTCAATAAATACTGAGGTAAATGAATGTCTTCCCCCTCCGTCCGTCAGTCCCACAAAAAGTGGCCGTCTCTCCGAAATCGGAAGACCTTTAAAATGAATCCAGTTTCTCAAAAATTATTGATATCAAATATACGCCTATGCCCCCCCCCCCTTTTTTTCCCCCCATTTTCTTTTCTTCTTCTTCGTTGTTGTCGGGGGGCACAGACCCACTCACACACACACACATGCGCTCACATTCCTCGGTTAGAGACTGATGTCCCAAACCGATGTAAAAGCAGGGGAAACAAGACGCGTGTTGTGAGGAAGGCGTAACAGTGTTGTGAGGAAGGCGTAACAGTGTTGTCCCAGTTATCACCAGACCAGTGTAGTCACTGTCACACCAAAGCAGCGTTTGAGACAACCAAGCAAGTTTCCGCCATGTACAGGGTGTAGAGTTACTGTTAAAGGTTTGCTGTGATGTGGAGAGAGAGAGAGAGAGAGAGAGAGAGAGAGAGAGAGAGAGAGACTGTGAAAATGTCGCGTTTGGAAAAAGAAGGTAGGAATGAGCGAATAAACGAATTTTCTTTTATCAATATATGTGAACTGACAGGGAAAACAAATGTCATTTTTCACTCAGCCATTACAGAGAACATGAGAATGGACTACTTTTGGTGACATCCAGGCTTGAATGCACAAAAATAAACTCAAAAAGTTTGCACAATTGATTTGGAGGCCGGCAAATACGGGGAGCTGCCAGTGCAGTCAGAGTTTGTATTTTGTCTTTGTCACTAAGATTTGCTGGGTTACCAATCAGCACAAACCTATAATATAATATAATATAATATAATATAATATAATATAATATAATATAATATAATATAATATATGTGTTAAAAGCCTGTGTAGGCAGCTCGGCACGGACTGATGATGTGATACGTGTAGTTAGTGTTTTCTGCTCTCCCTGTTTGGCGATACGTGATACAAAAGGACGTGAAACTCCGATTTTCCGGGATTTGTTCCCGCCATAATGTTTCCTGAGTTTGAATACAGGCACTAATTTTGATGATGATGTAAAAATCTGATTTGTGTTTTCTGGTCTCCCTGTTGGCTATACAAAGTGGAAAAGGACGTTCAACTCCGATTTTAAGATTTTTTCCCGTCAGAATGAACCCTAAGTACACCCACCAAGTTTGATCGCGGTGTGAGAACTCTAACTCAGGTTTTATCGCGCGCGCGCGCGCACACACACACACACACACACACACACACACACACACACACACACACACACACACACACACACACACACACACACACACACACAAAGACACTGTTCATTTATATAATAGAGATGAGAATTATTAAAACAGTCGTCAGTTAAGCAGTAACAAAGAATAGTCATAACTCATTAACCTGCAGACGTAGTATAGAACTCATTAGTATAGCACTCATTAGTATCGAACTCATTAGTATGAGTAGTAGTAGAACTCACGACGGGCAGCACGACCAACGTCGAGATCAGTTCTCGAATTCAAACCCTGAGCAGACAATTAACTGTCTCAAGTTACAGAATTATACAGTTGGATTAAACAGTTCCATCCTTGGCCAAAAAAAAAAAAAAAAGAAGAAGAAAAAAAAAAGAAAGAAGAATCAACAACAACAACAACAACAACAACAAAAAACCGGCAATCGGAAAGGGGGGGGGGGAGGAGGAGGGAGGCAATCAACAAAATGTGTACATGCAGGTTTACTTGGAAGTGGGAAACTTTCTACAGGGAACACCAGTTCAGTGATCACGTTGAGTTCTTCAGATCCATTGTATCACATGTGTACCAAATTCAACGTCACACAACTACAGCAGTGGCACTCCGTCAAGCGACAAGACGTCCCTGAGATTTCAACAGAGCGAGGGACTGTTTCTACTGTCATCTGTTACAAAACACCCCTAGCTGTGTAGCTCCTATCACCTGTTACAAAACACCCCTAGCTGTGTAGCTCCTATCAGATCAACGGCACCCAGATCCTTTCTCCAGGTGACGGAAGACCTGCCCAAGGACGACCATGGGTGCAGTCAGCAGGTGCACGCCAGGCACTGAGCGCGTACTGCACGTGAAACACGAGACTCGTGTCGACATCCATCAGGCTCAGTGCAACGTGCGAACCCTGATCCCACTCCCTGTGACAACATGTCGGCCTTGCTTGACGCTGTGCCCCCCCTTGCCTTGTCCCTTGTAAGCTGTCCCCTGGAACTTCTACTCCAAAGACAGCGCCTGCCGTGTTTCGCCTTGTCCCCTAATCGCTTCAATTGGAAAATCAGCACCCTCTGTAATGAGCGGACGCCGCTACCCTATCATCACCTTGCCACTTCTGACGCGCACTCATCTATTATAGGGGGCGCTCGTTTGTCACCGGTGATCCCCCCTTCTCTTTGTGGAGCTCTTTCTCGTCGAAGGCGAAGTATGTGGTCGGTTTGTGTGGGGACCGGAAAAGAGCAAAAATTAGATGTGTGTGTGTGTGTGTGTGTGTGTGTGTGTGTGTGTGTGTGTGTGTGTGTGTGTGTGTGTGTGTGAGAGAGAGAGAGAGAGAGAGAGACTGTACAGGCCCATTAACTACATAATAATGTTCACGAAGCGTTCCAAACTGTTCTGGTATCATCTAACATCCTATCACTTAAACAAGTTTCACAGACTGACAGAAGGCTAACTCAAAATGAAAGCAAGACGTTAGCTGTTGATCGTTGAGTAGAAGAGCACAGCCAGCAGACGACAGTGTCACAGTGTGTTTTATTCACAGTTCTACTCACCACTGGGACAGACAGTTTCCGGAACACAGGCGCACTCACAAGTGTAAGTTCTCCCGGCCAAAACAAACGTTGTGTTGTGGAGAGTCGTGACTGTAATCCTGGACTAAGTTTCAAACTGAAACTGACGGGCTAATTCCATCCTTACTCACTAAGTCAACTTATGTTTGCGAACAGTCTCGCTCGTGAGTGCGCCTGTACGCTCGAAATACTTTATCTCGATGATTGGTACAGCGCTTAATGCCATACACTTCCGCGAGCAGTCGAACATTCAAATTCTGTGAACGGCTGTTGTTACACTACTTGAGCGCTCAGTAGGGTCGCGTCATCGAGTTCGCTTCTGTTGGCTCAGTGCTAGCATTACAGGCGCTGTCACTGTCCAGGTGTGTGAATGGTGTGATGATAGAGACATGTAGCACGAAAACGGCTCAAAACAATCTGTCAACATGAAAATGGTAACATGCGTCCCTGTAAGTGCTCAGTCTAACCTTCAACATGTCCAATAACACTGTGGCTGGAGAAACAGCCACTAAACACCTGGCTCAACCATGGACAAAGAAACTGAAGGCGTTATAATGTCATCAGGAACAAGCGCACGGAAAACACACGTGAAGCAGATTTGCGGCAGCAGACAAGCGTTTGAAGTCACCGAAGTTGTTGTGCGCGATGTCTTCAAAATGCGATTCACCACGGGGCGTCACCATGGAGACACACGCGAGAGCCGCTTTGCACGTGCATTAGCAGGCAAGCTGGCACCAAAAGACGGACTTGTCAGATTGGTCCGACTCATCTTGGTTCTTTTACTTCAGGACAGTATTGTCTCCCCTTAACAGCCTGACTGATGCATGGGAGACAAAATGCTCTACCAGATTTTTTTTTTTTTTTTTTAATCCGCAGATGGCGACCATGCCGGACGCTGGAAGCTATACGTAATTAACAATATTAAACATTTAATAACAGAGAGCCGGCATGGAAACAAACATTCTGCCAAACACAAAACTTGAAGAAATAAAAACTTAGAAAAAAAAATCCGCTACTTGTTTGAAAGTGAAGGAATCTAGAAAATACACTTCCAAAATAAAATAAAATAAAATAAAATTTGTATTTGTCGGATTTCAGCCCTGGTAGCACTGGCGTGGACTGGCGTGGACTGGCGTGGCGTTCCGTAGACTTGTTTTCAGCTTGTATAGTCTATAGTCCCGGCAAGCCGTGAAATAGTCTTTGTTGCTTGCACAGCGTAAAGCCTTAACTAACTAACTAACTAACTAACTAACTAACTAACTAACTAACTAACTAACTAACTAACACTTTCATGACAACTCCTTACCGGCCAGCTTGCCACAAGTCGTCAGACTGACGTACTGAGGTGAATGAAGTGAACGTATTCATTTAATTGTGTGCTCAGTATCAAATACGCATAAACAACCAGGACACATTACTGCAACATTTATTTCCTGTTTTATCAAGTGACACAACTTTTATTTTCTTTCACCAACAGAAATAACCGTTTCCTGAAACTGCAGCTAAAACTACACAGGTATTTTCTTTTGAAATGCACGTGTTGGTCACATGTTTCGCGATGTAATAATGAAGTAATTCATTCTTTCATTGGTTGGTTGGTTGGTTGGTTGGTTGGTTGGTTGGTTGGAGACACCACGGATCACGTGCAGGTTTTCTCTTTCTTAGCTGCTTTCAGTTTGTTGCTTTTTAAAATTTATTTCTGTCTTTTGTTTTTTAATATGATTACTCCGAGTTTCACTTCTGTTTTGCAAGTTCGTGTTCAGGCAAATCTCTCACTGTGTTTGTGATCTCGTGTTCAGGAAAATCTGTCACTGTGTTTGTGACCTCGTGTTCAGGAAAATCTCTCACTGTGTTTGTGATCTCGTGTTCAGGAAAATCTGTCACTGTGTTTGTGACCTCGTGTTCAGGCAAATCTGTCACTGTGTTTGTGATCTCGTGTTCAGGAAAATCTGTCACTGTGTTTGTGACCTCGTGTTCAGGAAAATCTCTCACTGTGTTTGTGACCTCGTGTTCAGGAAAATCTCTCACTGTGTTTGTGACCTCGTGTTCAGGCAAATCTGTCACTGTGTTTGTGACCTCGTGTTCGATCAAATATTTACACGCACTATTATAATTATTCCTTCTCCTTGTGTGTTTTTTCCCGGGTTTTGTTTGTTAGTTTTTTTTTCCTATTGTTTATTCGTTTATAACAAATTTTCTTTTTCCTTCCATTGTTCACAAAAGGATAAAGCGTGCGACCAAGAAATAAGAATGCAATATAGCAACTGTTTCCTCCTACAGGAAGCCGGGTTGCCTGTTTCAAGAATTCGTCAAACAGGCAACTTTTCAAAATCATTTCACATTTTAAGCAACGTACGTGTTGCCTACTTCACAATTCAGGCAAATTCACCGCCTATTTCATGACTTAGGTTTTACATTCTAGGCACGACACAATGCTATCCATGTACCTGTACAAGCTGGCTACCTGTCATAACATACATTGTCCGTCAGCTGGCTGACCGTTTTGCCAACTGTCCTGGGATTCCATTACCGAGCAGGAGCCACTTCATTCCTCTGTCGCTGGTCTCATTAGGACTGTTTGTATTTTATGCACTCGGTTAGTGCACGCAGAAAATTGCTTTACCATAAAACCAACAACTGCTGTCCGCCATAAAACACAACACGTATATCATGCATGGACATGACGTATTATGAGCATACGGTGTAATGGCCTCTAAGTGTGGGCCAGCCTGAGATTAGCTGAGCACCAGATGTTTCACGTTTACACATGACACTGTCTTGGGACCGGCACAAACATACATAGACACAGAGACACAGAGACAGGGAAACGGACCGGCACAAACATACATAGACACAGAGACACAGAGACAGAGACAGAGTGACAGGGAAACGGACCGGCACAAACATACATAGACACAGAGACAGAGAGACAGAGACAGAGAGACAGGGAAACGGACCGGCACAAACATACATAGACACAGAGACAGAGAGACAGAGACAGAGAGACAGGGAAACAGACGGGATGAGTACTTACCCACAGACAGAGAGACAGGGAAACGGACGGGCCGAATATTTACCCACAGACAGAGAAACAGGGAAACGGACGGGCTGAATATTTACCCACAGACAGAGAGACAGGGAAACGGACGGGCCGAATATTTACCCACAGACAGAGAGACAAGGAAACGGACGGGCCGAATATTTACCCACAGACAGAGAGACAGGGAAACGGACGGGCCGAATATTTACCCACAGACAGAGAGACAGGGAAACGGACGGGCTGAATATTTACCCACCGACAGAGAGACAGGGAAACGGACGGGCTGAATATTTACCCACAGACAGAGAGACAGGGAAACGGACGGGCTGAATATTTACCCACAGACAGAGAGACAAGGAAACGGACCGGCACAAACATACACAGACAGAGAGACAGGGAAACGGACGGGATGAACAGTGATGTTGCCAGGAATTTTTTTCTTCGGCGATTTAGCCGAAACAGCCATGAAAGTTTCGGCTTTTTACAGAAAGTTTCGGCTCTCTCTGCCGAAGTAACCTAAAGTTGCGTTCTCGTGGAAATCACTTGAAACCGAAAGTTGCGTTTTCTTGGAAATTAGTCCAGCCAGCACATGGATCTCGCAGAAACGGACATAATCGAGCCGATTCACTCGTGAAAACTTCGGCTCGGCCAGCCGACATGACAAACAGATTATCGGCTTAAAAAAAAAAAAATCGGCTTTTAGCCGAGATCCGACCCCAAACGACATCCCTGCTGAATATTTACCCATAGACAGAGAGACAGGGAAACGGACGGGCTGAATATTTACCCATAGACAGAGAGACAGGGAAACGGACGGGCTGAATATTTACCCTACCTGGTCACTTTTGATATGAAATACCACGACACCTCAACCTCCAGATGACCCTGAAAGACCCAGAAATGTTCTGAAAGTACAGTACTGGTTTTTGCCCCAAACCAAATACTGACCGACAGCAAATCTTTATTGTCAATTTGGAATGGCATGACTTCGCACTCACCAAAACGTTCAAACACGAACTACTCACTGAATCACTCATGTCGTCTGCCGAACCAGACTACATCCCAATAGCATGAATGTAATTATTTAGGAGTAAAATGGCTGATTTGATCACCAAGGCATTATCGTTGAAGGAGTTCTGGCCAAAAGCGTTGTAGCTTAGCATATCATCGCAAGTCTCAGTGCTTTCGCTTCCTGTCTCTGTCTTTCATGTCTCTAAGAATGGCAAGTTTCAACGTAAAACCGTTCTGCACTAAAAGAACCGAGTGATGTGAACTTTCGTACAGGACTACCCACTCCTATCATATTTATACCAGCGATGATGATGGCGATGTTCTACTATAGATAGTGTTAAGAAAAGATCAACTGAATTTTTTTGTATATTTTTTATGGCACCCCAGGCTCATTATCTATGTATAGTAGGAGCGATTTTGAGATCTAAAGTGTGTTCACCAGTACTTTCATCAGGTACGGTTTACGCCAAAAGTACAAAAGCGACAACCTCCAAAATTCACTCAGTTGAGAGTCCGTATTCATGCTATCTATGTCCCAAAATTGGAGTGGTTTAGGTAAATATTACGCCTTTAAACGCCAGAAAGCCACTTTTTTTGAAAAGGGCGATAACTCGCAAATCATGTGTGCAATCGTACCTGGATCGGGCCTTCTATTCAACAATCTTGATTCATTTAGAAACCCCAAATTTGAAATCGATCGGTTCAGTATTTTCGGAGAAATAGGCATCTGAACTGGGTTCACATGCAATGTCAACTCAGGCTCGGTTTACATGAAAACTATAAGAGCGACCATTTTCTAGTAGTGAGTCAATTCAGAGTCCGTATTCAAGCTATCTACTGCCAAAAAAATTGAGTGATTTAAATAAATATTACGCCTGTACACGAAAGACAACCAACTTGTCTCAAAAGGGCGATAACTCCCAAATCACTTAAGCAATCATCACACGCTTGAATCGTCTAATGTAACATTTTGATAAATTTGGATACCCCAAATTTGAAGCCATTCGGTTAAGTATCTTCGAAGAAACGGGCCCGGACACAATTCACACACGCACACACGCACACACGCACACACATCCGCACAGACGGCACTCACTGAGGAGGAGAAGTGCGTTCGGAACATCATACGCGTCAGCATCGATGACGCAAGTTTTCTTACGTCATTGTCAGAGTTACACTTGCAAAATCGTCTCTGCGGGAGATCGGCAGTGACGTGCGTTTGTACCACAGATGCTTGCCTATGAACGTGGAAATTTTAGCCCGTCCTATTATGTTGTTTCCATTACTATGGAAACAACATAATGAGTAATAAAAAAGACAAATCATTATTATATATTCGAAATAATGAAAGTAATAAGATAGATATCGTTATAACCCAACTCAGTATTGCTTCCTTCGTTCACAGACCACAGAGAGAGAGAGAGAGAGAGAGAGAGAGAGAGAGAGAGAGAGAGGAATCACACAAAATAATCATGACATTTACACCAGCAAAGTCTGAGCGAAACGAACTCTGCAAACGTTCATTGACCTCAAGTAACAGTTTGGTGTTTAACGTTCTTTTTCACCACATAAGGGTGTTATCAAAGACGGGACAACGAGAAAAAAGGCCGGCACAAAGATTTAGCCCCAGCCGGATTGGAACTCACGACCCGCGTGCCCACTGAGGGTCCAACGCTCCAGTATTCGGTGATCCCGTCTCGCCTTGTGAACAGCCTGATAGTTGGTGGTCTACTAACGAAATCAATAACAATGACCGTAACAACACTTTCTCATTACTTTCATCATTTCTGTAAAACAAAACTATATCGATATCAAATTCTTTGTTGCTTGTAAAGTTCACTATTTGTACAAGTATTTATATTTATATTTCATCCTATGTAGGGTCGTTATTGTCGCCATTATACCGTGGCCCAGGCAATTCGGCACGTCGCCATATTACCGGTTTTGGTTTTGTTTTGTTGTTTGATTTTTCCTGTATGCATGGTGTGTGATTGTTTTCCTGTATGCATGGTGTGTGATTGTTTTCCTGTATGTATGGTGTGTGATTGTTTTCCTGTATGTATGGTGTGTGATTGTTTTCCTGTATGCATGGTGTGTGTTTGTTTTCCTGTATGTATGGTGTGTGATTGTTTTCCTGTATGTATGGTGTGTGATTGTTTTCCTGTATGCATGGTGTGTGATTGTTTTCCTGTATGTATGGTGTGTGATTGTTTTCCTGTATGTATGGTGTGTGATTGTTTTCCTGTATGTATGGTGTGTGATTGTTTTCCTGTATGTATGGTGTGTGACTGTTTTCCTGTATGCATGGTGTGTGATTGTTTTCCTGTATGTATGGTGTGTGATTGTTTTCCTGTATGTATGGTGTGTGATTGTTTTCCTGTATGTATGGTGTGTGATTGTTTTCCTGTATGCATGGTGTGTGATTGTTTTCCTGTATGTATGGTGTGTGATTGTTTTCCTGTATGCATGGTGTGTGATTGTTTTCCTGTATGCATGGAATGTGATTGTTTTCCTGTATGCATGGTGTGTGATTGTTTTCCTGTATGTATGGTGTGTGACTGTTTTCCTGTATGTATGGTGTGTGATTGTTTTTCTGTGTGCATGGTGTGTGATTGTTTTCCTGTATGTATGGTGTGTGATTGTTTTTCTGTGTGCATGGTGTGTGATTGTTTTCCTGTATGTATGGTGTGTGATTGTTTTTCTGTGTGCATGGTGTGTGATTGTTTTCCTGTAT
Organism: Batillaria attramentaria; assembly: GCA_018292915.2. Taxonomy (NCBI): domain Eukaryota; kingdom Metazoa; phylum Mollusca; class Gastropoda; family Batillariidae; genus Batillaria; species Batillaria attramentaria. The sequence continues at coordinate 893,726 of JACVVK020000172.1, read as the reverse complement.
GTATGGTGTGTGATTGTTTTCCTGTATGCATGGTGTGTGATTGTTTTTCTGTGTGCATGGTGTGTGATTGTTTTTCTGTGTGCATGGTGTGTGATTGTTTTCCTGTATGTATGGTGTGTGATTGTTTTCCTGTATGCATGGTGTGTGATTGTTTTCCTGTATGTATGGTGTGTGATTGTTTTCCTGTATGTATGGTGTGTGATTGTTTTTCTGTGTGCATGGTGTGTGATTGTTTTCCTGTATGTATGGTGTGTGATTGTTTTCCTGTATGCATGGTGTGTGATTGTTTTCCTGTATGCATGGTGTGTGATTGTTTTCCTGTATGTATGGTATGTGATTGTTTTCCTGTATGTATGGTGTGTGATTGTTTTCCTGTATGTATGGTGTGTGATTGTTTTCCTGTATGCATGGTGTGTGATTGTTTTCCTGTATGCATGGTGTGTGATTGTTTTCCTGTATGTATGGTGTGTGATTGTTTTTCTGCATGCATGGTGTGTGACTGTTTTCCGTTCCACGCCCACGGAATGGGATGTTTAACGAACACACTTGATATCGTGTGTACAGGAAGGCGAGACGGGCATCGTAAACGAGTCTGCACGTGAAATTGACTCGATTTGGCAAAGAAAAATCCTACCAAATTCTTGCCCATCAGGGATTCGGATCTGAGCCTCAGGAACCGCAGCGGATGTCCCAACCACGAGACCACAACACCTCTTACACACAGTATCTGCACGTACCTGTAAATTATTCACTATATCGTATATCACGTGATGTCAACTGTGACGTACCGCGGAGTAAACAAGAGCCGCGCTTGAAACATTGTCATCCTCCGCCGAGTCAAATTTCATCACCTCACTTACAGGGTCACTCGCTGTGTTTTCGTGCGTGCAGTCAGACACACACAGACACTGAGAGTGTGAAAGTGCTCAGATTTTATTTTTGTTTCGTTAGAATTCTCATGTGAACTGAATGTGTTTTTGTTGCTTTTGTTGTCACGTTATCGGGTTTTTTTTTAAAGCTATAGAAAGGAGACAGGACTCTTTCCTACACAGCTAATTGTAACTAAACTGAACAGCGTTATTCCTTAACATGACTGTGAGCCACGGTTCTAGCTGTTATCAGTACCAAGGCCAAATCAAACAATTCAAACTAACAAAGTAGAAAAGAGAAAAGTGGACTTTGTATATAATTATTATCATCAGTAGTAGTGTGCTGGTCAGGGCGGACTGACGTCATCCGATTTGTTCATCAGGATTACGGGCCTTGTATGGAAAGATAGGGGCCGGGTTGCATTTCTTGTGGTATTACCAGCAAATCATTAACACCCCTCCCCCTCTCCCCGAATACACCCTTACCAACATCCGCACCCATACTCCAAATTGTTCAGCCAGAGTAAATCAGTAAAATGGGTCGAGCCTTGTATAAAACCCTAATAACCACAACAGTCAAGATAAAAGAGACACTAAAAAAGACAAACCCCACAAGTAAAAGAGACACTAAAAAAGACAAACCCCACAAGTAAAAGAAATGACCTTCCACATGCTGGTCATCCAGTTAGTCACTTTTATCTTATGAATGATTATACATGTATATATTAATTAGGAATGTTTTCAAATTATAGAAAGAAGGGGCAGAGAGTAAGCCTAAAACAGATGTAAAAGTCAAAGTATGATTATGGCGGGACCTTCATAAAATGGCAGCTGACACGGTAATTGATTGATTTGTTCTTCAGACACATACTTCATGGTCAGACACATACTTCATGGTCAGACACATACTTCATGGTCAGACACATACTTCATTACTTCATGGTCACATTTCCTACCAAGTCAAACAAAACGCCGGAAAGAAATTTCTCTGCTTATAAGATACAGCGAGAAACTATTTTTACGAAAAAAACAAGTGACTCTACTTTTGGTGAAGACTAACACGAGTTCGATAACGCGGGCATGTTTCATACAGCTGCTTTGAATACTCATCTTTGTAATGTTTGTTTTCATTTTGTCTGAAACAACAGTCTTTCAGAATGTCTGCTGTCTGATGACTGATTTCGTAACCCCCCCCCCCCCCCCCGCCCCCCCCCCCCCACCCCCCCAAAAAAATAAAAAATTAACAAACCCTAAACAAACCCTTATTCTGTTGTTGCAACAGCGATCCAAAAGATAAATGCGTATCAATTCAAGTTATGGGAAGTAGACCATTTTAATCTCTGACGTTTGTCTATCTTCTGCACTATCTCAAATAATAATAATAATAATAATAATAATAATAATAATAATAATAATAATAATTTAGGCGCTTTACACAACTGCCTGGCCCAAAGCACTTCGAAGTGAACTCAGCACGCACGCTCACGTAAATCACGCACATTCTCTCACGCACGGGACACCAGCACATTACAGTCACCCGGTCAGTACGAACTCTTGACTCACACTATTGACGGACGACTCCCTACCAAGCAACCAACCAACAGAGCAACTGATCATTATGCTGTTAGTGCTGCAACTCAGTTGCATATTGCCCCAGTGGGTGCATCACCCTCCCAATCTGTCTTACCTTAATGGTGCCGGTAGTTGTAGAGGTCCGTCCATCTTGCCACTTCTGTTGTCCGTCACCGCGGTGCAGTTAACGTGAAACTGATCGTTTGCTGATCAGACAAAGCATCCGTCAGTCAGTGACGATCTAAACACTCGTTGTTCCCGGAGCGGTTAGCCTGTGCAGTGTGTCACCCCGGTGTTGAAACCACATCGGGTATCCTCGCTATCTCTTTCCACCCAACCTCTTGTTGTGCTCTGAAAGTCGCCCGATTCCTATATTGCCTGCCTCTCCACTCCTCCTTTGCCAACCAGCTAAAGCTCATCTTGTATCTTCTTCTCCCCGTGTCGTGAGTAGGCGTGGCTTAGCGCCCGAAAGGCCGAGCCTAATGGGCGTCACGTGACGAGGCCGCGTGCTCTTTGCGGGACGTGAGCGAGTGTGGTTGGTCAGGAGGCGTGGCTCGCGGGGTGCACGCGAGGGGCGAAGCGCTTGTGTGGTGCTCACAGGGCGCGGTGAGAGACTAGCAATTAGCTCGTCCGGCTCCCGGAGAGTGGCCGCCCGGCGGGGAGGGGGAGGGGGGAGAGTGAGAGAGGGGAATAAGGGAGGGGAGGAGGGCAGGATCAAGAGGATGCAACTGCCGCTGTTTGTGATGTGACGCGTGATCGATTGAATGGTTTGTGGAGAGAGAGAGAGAGAGAGAGAGAGAGAGCACTTCAGAGTGGTGCTCAAGCTATTTATTTATTTGTTCCTTCATTTAATTAGCTATCAGACCACGTACCAGGGTCATCAGTTATTTATTCATTAGAAAAGAGTCATTACAAACTGTGTTCACCGTACAAACTCTCTGCTTGTTTAATCGTTCAAACCGGCCATTCCATAATCGACTTATTTTTTAACTACGCATTGTGCTCCTTTAGTCGGAAATGAAACTGAAAAAAGCCCTCACTGAAGACTTTTCTTTTGTTCAAGAGAAGATTCTCGCTAGGAAACCAAGAGGATGAAGTGTGTTTGCGGCTTTACCTTCTTAGTTGTGTGTCTGGTTCATTTTCAAACAATTTTCCTTTATTCCCTGACATGACGGTTTTCAAATTTATTTATGCAGATTAATTTCAACGAAAATAAACCGACCACCCACCGTCCCGATAGACAGTGTTGAAAACCCGCGGTCTGAAATCTTTTTTCAAAGTCGGATTTTATTGTGAGAGAAATTACCCTATTGAATCTCTGTTTCTTAAGCCCTAAAAACTCACTCACTCACTCTTCTTAGAAAACCAGCAGTCACTAATAGAGACTGAGAAAACCAACAGTCACTATTATAGATTGAGAAAACCAACAGTCACTATTATAGATTGAGAAAACCAACAGTCACCATTATAGATTGAGAAAACCAACAGTCACTATTATAGATTGAGAAAACCAACAGTCACTTTTATAGATTGAGAAAACCAACAGTCACTATTATAGATTGAGAAAACCAACAGTCACCATTATAGATTGAGAAAACCAACAGTCACCATTATAGATTGAGAAAACCAACAGTCACTATTATAGATTGAGAAAACCAACAGTCACTATTATAGATTGAGAAAACCAACAGTCACTATTATAGATTGAGAAAACCAACAGTCACTTTTATAGATTGAGAAAACCAACAGTCACTATTATAGATTGAGAAAACCAACAGTCACCATTATAGATTGAGAAAACCAACAGTCACCATTATAGATTGAGAAAACCAACAGTCACTATTATTGATTGAGAAAACCAACAGTCACTATTATAGATTGAGAAAACCAACAGTCACTATTATAGATTGAGAAAACCAACAGTCACTATTATAGATTGAGAAAACCAACAGTCACTATTATAGATTGAGAAAACCAACAGTCACCATTATAGATTGAGAAAACCAACAGTCACTATTATAGATTGAGAAAACCAACAGTCACTTTTATAGATTGAGAAAACCAACAGTCACTATTATAGATTGAGAAAACCAACAGTCACTATTATAGATTGAGAAAACCAACAGTCACTATTATTGATTGAGAAAACCAACAGTCACTATTATAGATTGAGAAAACCAACAGTCACTATTATAGATTGAGAAAACCAACAGTCACTATTATAGATTGAGAAAACCAACAGTCACCATTATAGATTGAGAAAACCAACAGTCACTATTATAGATTGAGAAAACCAACAGTCACTTTTATAGATTGAGAAAACCAACAGTCACTATTATAGATTGAGAAAACCAACAGTCACTATTAATTATAGATTGAGAAAACCAACAGTCACTTTTATAGATTGAGAAAACCAACAGTCACTTTTATAGATTGAGAAAACCAACAGTCACTATTATAGATTGAGAAAACCAACAGTCACTATTATAGATTGAGAAAACCAACAGTCACTATTATAGATTGAGAAAACCAACAGTCACTTTTATAGATTGAGAAAACCAGTAATCACTTTTATAGAATGAGAAAACCAACAGTCACTATTATAGATTGAGAAAACCAACAGTCACTATTATAGATTGAGAAAACCAGTAATCACTTTTATAGATTGAGAAAACCAACAGTCACTTTTATAGATTGAGAAAACCAACAGTCACTATTATAGACTGAGAAAACTCGAAAATTGCAGTGACCCTGGTCGTGTTCGGGAAAACTCGAAATGGCAGTGACTATAGGTGACTATAGCGTTCTACTGGGACACGAACATGGCAGTGACTATAGTGTTCCATTGGGACACGAACATGGCAGTGACTATAGTGTTCCATTTGAACTCGAACATGGCAGGGAAAATGTTCACTAAAACAATTCAGTGCAGTGCAGGAAGGCAGGATTTTGTTTTCTCCTCATGAAAGATGACGCATGCAACTTAGAATCACACAACAACAACAACAACAACAACACCCCATTTAGTTAAGGGGGAAGAACAAGAAAAATAAGAAGATGGGAAAAAACAACAACAACAACAACAACAACACTGAACAAGCTCACACAAAGTTTGATTGTGACGACATTGGCCATCAAGCCGTCACAGCGCACGAGAATGGCATCGAAGCTCAGAAGGTTCTTGTCCCCTGCTTGTGGAGAATGGCCAGGTAGTACTTGTAGCCTCCAGGCAGTGCACGACACGCTAGCTAGATAATGTGACTGTTAAGGACAACACAAACGCTGGCAGTTTACGTTAATTGTCTGATTTATCAGGGAGGGTAACCCAGTTTGTGTGGAGCAGTGGTCGGTAATTGTGGTCTTTCTGCGTTAGCAGGGCCAGACAGACGGTGACACGCTCCTAGCCCGACCCCTCAGGTGCAGCCGGGGACGATCCCACCTTCAGATAGGTTTCAGTCCCACTTCCGGTCTCGGCTGTAGATCAGTCTCGTCTCTGCTGACTTCCGGTGGAAGAGCCGGCTTCTGCACGCGACCGATCTGTGCCGTCATGTCCACAACGTCACTCCGTGCCCGATCACCTGCCTAGATAAATGAACGCTCCCTTTGGCACTGACCAACGCGCATGCGCGTTCTTCAAAGTCGGCCAGGCGCCGGCGTATAACATGCGTGCAGGTCGTCTTGCGAATCGTGCACACTTTACTTTACTTTAGGGCTTAAACAGCGGAACCGTTTGTCGTACGGTGTTCGATACGTCACGGAGATTACGTTCCGCGCTTCATCCCGTCAATACCAACATCAACCCAGTACCGCGACCAGCGCGCGTGGTTTCTTTTCCCGTCCGAATTCTGACCGACCACGGCCTGTAACAGTGGGGGGTGTTGGGTGGGTGTTTGGGGATTTAACGTCCTTTTCCACCAAATAGGGTGATATCAAAGACGGGGCAACGATGAAAAAGCCAGCACAAATATTTGGCCCCAGCCGGGATCGAACTCACGGCCCGAGCATTAGAAGTCCAACGCTCTACCATTCGACCACCCCGGCTCCTCTGTCACAGTGTCAGAGGTGATATGCGGGTGGGTGTTTGAGGGATTGACGTCCTTTTCCACCACTTATGGGTGATATCAAAGACTAGGCAACGAGAAAAAGGCCAGCACAAATATTTGGCGCCAGTGAGTGTCGGGATTCGAACTCGCGTGCTGTTTAAGACGAGCAGACAATCGTGGTTTCAGGGTGTATTGAGAGACAGACAACATAACATTACTCAGGATGTATTGAGAGACAGACAACATAACATTACTCAGGATGTATTGAGAGACAGACAACATAACATGACTCAGGGTGTATTGAGAGACAGACAACATAACATGACTCAGGGTGTATTGAGAGACAGACAACATAACATGACTCAGGGTGTATTGAGAGACAGACAACATAACATGACTCAGGGTGTATTGAGAGACAGACAACATAACATGACTCAGGGTGTATTGAGAGACAGACAACATAACATGACTCAGGGTGTATTGAGAGACAGACAACATAACATGACTCAGGGTGTATTGAGAGACAGACAACATAACATGACTCAGGGTGTATTGAGAGACAGACAACATAACATGACTCAGGGTGTATTGAGAGACAGACAACATAACATGACTCAGGGTGTATTGAGAGACAGACAACATAACATGACTCAGGGTGTATTGAGAGACAGACAACATAACATGACTCAGGGTGTATTGAGAGACAGACAACATAACATGACTCAGGGTGTATTGAGAGACAGACAACATAACATGACTCAGGGTGTATTGAGAGACAGACAACATAACATGACTCAGGGTGTATTGAGAGACAGACAACATAACATGACTCAGGGTGTATTGAGAGACAGACAACATAACATGACTCAGGGTGTATTGAGAGACAGACAACATAACATGACTCAGGGTGTATTGAGAGACAGACAACATAACATGACTCAGGGTGTATTGAGAGACAGACAACATAACATGACTCAGGGTGTATTGAGAGACAGACAACATAACATGACTCAGGGTGTATTGAGAGACAGACAACATAACATTACTCAGGGTGTATTCAGAGACAGACAACATAACATGACTCAGGGTGTATTGAGAGACAGACAACATAACATTACTTAGGGTGTATTGAGAGACAGACAACATAACATGACTCAGGAGCAGCATAACTGTAATACTTTGCTTTTCGAGAACAGAAAGAGTGTAACGGTGTAGACGTAGAGCTCGCTTAGCTTTCCAGTGGACAACACGAGCAGTTAGCAGTTTGTGCGTGTCACGTGTAAAGGGGTTAGCGCCATACTCTGATTCTTTTTGTAGAAGCAAAATGACGTCACTATGATACATCTCATTTAGTGCTACATGTGTCTTCATGGCCGCGTCAGCCACGGATCCACAGGCAGAAATAGAGCGGGAAATGTAACCACGCGAACGGTTCCTCGATCGACTACTGTAGACCCTCTTGTGTGCGCGCGCAGCAGAACAACGCCACTTCCGCCGGCGCTTCCTGTGCGAGGCTGAGGCGGACGATTTGGCGGGAAAATGAGCTGGTGTAATGAGGGCTGGGGGACAAGCGGCAGGCGGAAGACTGTGACAGCTCTGTGGACGACGTGCGTGTCGAGCCGCACCTTTCGCGATGGTTACCACTTCTGGAGCCGCCATTAGCACACATCACGTGACGTCACGCCAGTGATACAACTCACAAACCTGTGTCGGACCGACTGCCGGCCGGACTGCGGCGGATGCTTTGAAAAAGAAAAGATAATCAGTGTTTTAGAGTCAAGTCGACAGACTGACTTACAATGAGAATAGAACTTGATCGTGATGTGCCACAAAACGTTTCGTTAACAAAGATGGGAATGGTTGTAGCGGATACTCTTTCAAACAAAATATTGTAGAACTGATGGTGAGATCGACAGACCGGTTTGCAGTCAGCATGGACTGAACGTGTTACAAAGTTTCGTTGACAGTGTTGGACCTGGACCACAGTACCGTCTTCACGAGCACAGTACCGTCTTCACGAGCCAGCGGAACTTGAGACTACGATTTCAGAAAAGTGGCAAAACCATCACGGAATGCAACAATGTCGCATAATTATGTGCTTTTTTTTTTATATAGATCGCAACATTATTATCGAATCGTCCGTGTTTGTGTAGCCAGCACGCTGGCGGACGCTGTGTTTTACGGCTAGCGTTTCGGTTTCTGTTAGCACAGTGTCAGCCTTTTAAGGCTGTAACTTCAACATTTTACTTAACATACTTTATTGATATCAGGCCGCTACCATCAGGGTTAACACACTTAACGACCCAAATCAAGAGAACATGAAAACGGATGCGCATTGACTAATAGGAATGGTAATGATGTCAACATACAATAATAACTGTATAGAGATGGACTGTGACATGCATAATTGACAGCCAAAACCTACAAGTACTACAAGTTTTTTTTTGTTTTTTTCCTCCACATTAACATCCGACCCAGCCTGTGCGCCATCGAAGATACCAGGTCAGAGTTATCGCCCTTCCATTCCTGTGCTGATAGCTGCTGGGTGAGATTGATGCTGGTAAGCCGCGCTTTGTAGTGTCGTGTGTCGTCCGTGATCAGGTCTAGTGAAGTGGTTGATGTGCAGATAACGGCGGTAGGCAGGTTTTACGTGAAGTGGTGAAGCGTGCAAGGGACAGGATTAACATTCATTACCGTAAAATATCCCTCCATTTTCTGCAGTCACGCCGCTTATAGTCCATCCTCCGTTGCTCGGGGCTTGTACATGATGGGACCGACAGTGCAAAATAATCACTGAACCTCCTCCCACATAAGGCAAAATACAAGATGGCTGTTTTTATCCTACAGGAGCAATTTTCAGGCATCTGCTCCATTAAAAAAATGCAAACACGAAGACATAATATCGCAAACGACAACGTCAGTAACACGGCAGTAACACGGCAGTAACACGTCAGTAACACGGCAGTAACACGTCAGTAACCACAACAATCGCTCCAGTAGTGTATATGTAACAACAGGCGTAGAATCGGAAATGTCCGACCGCTCCCACAAAGTGTAAACAACATCGTATCGCATTAAGAGCTGTACTAATCACCAAGACAGAGTACAGGCGTACCCATGAGCGAAACCGTCCCACAACCATAAGTTGGCATAGCAAAGATGGGACTTAGCCCGTCAGTGTAAAGTGGCCATAACTTTGACAAGGCACCCAGAACGCAGCCCTCCTCATGTGAACAGTACCAGGGCTTCTCCAGTTCTAACACTGACTACAAAACAGGAGGAAATGTGAAACTGTCAACAAAAAGGGAACACAGTTTTGTGTGAAAGGCATTCACATCTCCACCACCACAGCGGCGGCATAAGGCGGCCATTGTCCTTCACACAAACCCCGTGTCTAAACTCGCTTGTCGGCAGACCCACATGACAGTTCACAGTCGGCCAATCAGCAGGCACCGGAAATAGCAATTCTATTAGCTCGTCATTTCCAGGTAATTCCGCATACGGGCAGGTAATCTTGCCCTCTTCCTCTTCCACTGCTTTTTGTTGTCTCCTTTTTTTTTCTGTCGCGAATTCCGCCTGTGGATGTGTGGCTGCTATTTCAGAGATGAAAAAGAAAAAAAAAATCGAAGTGTAAGCGTATGTGGTCAAGTGTTTAAAAGACTTTGCCACCAATGCGAGAGGTCAGGTTCGAGCCCCGGTGGGGACGAAAAAATGATTCTTGTCGTACGCGGTACGTTCATTCGGGCCGATCGTCGGGGGTTCTCTCCGGGTACTCCGGCTCACTTCCCCTCTGTTTTGGAAATGTTCAGCCCACATAAACCGAAAAGAAATGCAATTTCAAAATCCGATTCTTAACTAGCTGAGCTGACCCTTCGCACCACGAAAGCGGTTTATTATTAACTAGTCCAGTCCACCTTGAAGATACACACAGCTCGGAATGCGATACACTGCCGTCCGTGAGCGTGCGAACGAAAATTCAAACGATCCGAAGCTGTTCTACTCAGCGAGTGATGGAAGCACTTTGAGGAGACGCCTCGATTTTCACGTGGCATTGAGCCTCTTGTTGGCTCAGTGCCAGCGTCGTGTGGCCGGCTGTGACTGTGTGTATGTGACTGTGTGTATCGGTGTGACTGTGTATGTGACTGTGTGTATCGGTGTGACTGTGTATGTGACTGTGTGTATCGGTGTGACTGTGTATGTGACTGTGTGAATCGGTGTGACTGTGTATGTGACTGTGTGTATCGGTGTGACTGTGTATGTGACTGTGTGTATCGGTGTGACTGTGTGTATGTGACTGTGTGTATCGGTGTGACTGTGTGTATCGGTGTGACTGTGTGTATCGGTGTGACTGTGTGTATCGGTGTGACTGTGTATGTGACTGTGTGTATGTGACTGTGTGTATCGGTGTGACTGTGTGTATCGGTGTGACTGTGTGTATCTGTGTGACTGTGTGTATCAGTGTGACTGTGTGTATGTGACTGTGTGTATCGGTGTGACTGTGTATGTGACTGTGTGTATGGACTGTATCAGTGTGACTGTGTATGTCTAACTGGTACATGTAGGATGTACGACATCGGCCAGCTGAACAAGTGGCTTTCATCATGTCCATTACCATATCTGTCAGCTGACATGTGTTGGACCATGGGTACGACCAGATATTATCCAAGACTTTGTTTGAATAGAAAGTTTTATTTTTTACGCTGCACCGTCTTACGCTTCATGAAACTTGATCGTAACCCGGCTGGGGCCAAATATTTGTGCTGGCATTTTCACCGTTGCCCCGTTTTTCATATCATCCGTATGTGTTGGAAAAGGACGTTAAACCCCCCAAACAAACCCCTCCCTCCTCCACCCCCTCATGAAACTGGAGGTGTGTAAGGAAAACAAACTCGCTAATCGTGTTCAGTTTGGTGTATGATCGCTCGACTGACTCTTGATTCTCATCGTGCGCTTGACAATGTAGATAATTATGATATCGTGTACACAGCTGTGAGTGCGAGAGCGCGACAAAAACAATTACCAACCTATCTGGCCACTGGCTTTATCTTCACCCATTAAATTCTAAATACACACGCGGGGCGCTCAGGTGCAAATGAAACTAAAAGCTGTTGTCATCAGGACCGATAACAGTGGTTCTGCACAGACGATCGGGTGCCACGCTAGCTCAGCTGTTACTGCACATGGACTTTGAGCTTGTTCTCATTGTAAAAAGCTGATAATCTTTCCGTTGCAACCCAGCCGTCCTTCCTCCACGCTCTGAAAAACTCATAGAAATTACGGGCTCCATCCCATCTGCCATGCCTCTGCCTTGAAAATATTCAGCACGCAAAAATCGAAAATAAAATTTAATGCAATTCTAAATTGCGAAACTGAAATAGCTGAGCTGACCCTTGATTGTAATGTGGTCATGGCCAATGTGTGAGAAGACGCGTGTGATTCACGAGAGTGTGCGTTTTTGGGTTCAGTTTGCGGCGCTTTGACCCGATTCAAAAAAAAAAAACCCAAAAAAACCTGGGTAAAGCGCCTTTACAATACTCAGTCATTATTATTATTATTATTATCAGAGGTCAGTGAATTGTCGTCTGTAAGAGAAACTATGCGGGCTTTGAATGGCGGGAAAAAGACGAGTTACGAAGCGTAAGACTGTCCCCCGAATGAGCAGAATCACACCGGTGACGCGGCTATCCCGATTCTGACCGGCTTGCGGCGTTGAGCGCGAGCGTTGCTTGGCCGCACGCGACTTCTCTCAGAAAATCATCTGCGCTGTACTTGTGAAAGCTTGTCTCGATCTGAGGTTGGCCTGTCTTGTCGCAGAAGGTCTCTGTTCAACTCGTAAGTGGTTTTTGTGGTGCTACTTGCACGTACACTCACGTTGGAAGCAATTTAGTCTCGTTTTCTGTAGAAAATTCACTTTCATTCGCGATAATATAAAATTACAGAAAGGAAAGTCACGTTTATGAAAACGTCCCAGTTTTATAATATGTCTTGCGGCCACACCTTAAAAATTAGTGCAATTTGTGGCTTAGGTCGCGCGCAGTTCGAGAAAGAAAATTGGTAGTGAATATTTTGTGGCTATGAACCAGCACTCGCCCCGGCTAAGAACCAGCCTGTATCAAACAGACGGTTGGCCGGTTCTTAGCCGAGGATTTCGCACTGCTCTGATATTTGTTTTAAATTGCGAAAACACTAAAGCATCCTACGTCACAACAATTGGCATGCAAGTCACAAAGACATCACGGATACGTGTCTGTTTTGAAACTACTGGAATTAACGTGGTATTTTTTGTCAGCTTCGTGTTAAACTGCAAAATAGCTCCCGAGTCTCATTGCAGTCGAACAAATATGACTCGTGTCCTTACATGAATAAAATTTTCGATATAAAATCGCTTTGGGTGGGAAGATGAAAGTCTTACTGATATGTGCATATAACAATATGATCAAATTCATTTCAGTTCTTAGCTTTTCTGGCAGCATTCTTGCACATCACCGCATGCGTGTCGCGCTTTTCCGGCCTATAACAGTCACTGCGATCGACAGCCGGTCGGATTCGCGGCTTAGCCGCGTCACCGGTGTGAGAATGCACGCGCCGATTTCGCCTCTCGTCTCATCTCTGCCACAGTTGATAAGAAGATCCGTCTTCCATCAGTGCACTGCGAGCATGACTCGTAACAGAGAGCATATAAAATTATACTAAGAGCAGTGTACATACTCTCTGCTCGTAAGCCGCGCGAAACACGCGAAGTAACCGAACTGGAACCGAAGTACTACGTCAACGATTGATCACATCCGCAAAGTAGTTTACGGGAAACGTGAACCTAGTTCGATATTCGTCGACAGCCGAGTGGTAGAGTGTTGGACTTTCAATGCTCGGGTCGTGAGTTCGAATTCTGACTGGGGCCAAATATTTACGCTGGCCTTTCTCTCGTTGCCCCGTCTCTGAAATCAACCATGATTGTGTAGTGGGAATCCGTGATCGTTTTTGTAAGTTCAGGCTCCGCATGTAGAGGTTGAGGTTAGGGATCTTAGCCCCTCCTATATATATATATATATATATATATATATATAGATATATATAATTATATATATATATATATATATTTTTTTTTTTTGGTTTCTTTTGTCCTAGTCCGGGTTAGGCCCGTAGCCGTGGGTTATATTAACCTCGACTTTTACATTCGGGCTCAGGTCTTTTTAATATTAGACACGTGTGTTTTTCTGTGTTTTTCCTGTAGAAACAGCGCAGAAATTGTTCTACACATAGATCAACCAACCAGCGCCTTCCAGTGTTCCGGGTCGCTCCGTCGGTACAACAGCAATGTTTTCAGGGCAATATTACAGGGCAATATTACAGGGCAATATTACACCCGCCCGGGTCTTTAGTGGTCTGTGGTGTTACATCTTAACACGAGTGACTGTTTTTTGATTTTTGAAAAGTTTTCCACAAAGTTGCTGACACGCGCACAGACAGTTTAAGTTGTAAAGACGATGGCTGGTATGATGACAAAGACATTTTCCCTGAAAGCCACGTCCCCGATTTCTTACCTCCTCTGGTCTTCTTAGACGCAGGCCACCCACCATGCTTGCCCCGGCCAGCTAGCGAGGGTGAATTAATCACGATTAACAGCATTGTATTTAACGATACTTCAGCTCTGCCTGTAACCGTAAACTGTGCTGTATACGTGTGAACCAACTGTTGTCCACAGCGAGATGAGAACACAATACTTGTGTCTGATAGAATGTGAACAGGAGATAATTCCGCCTCCCAGTTACAGATTATCATTGTCATCACCAGGTGTCGCCACCACAGATATACGTACATATTCGTGTTTTCAGATACGTGGTCTGTACTGCACAGACTATCGGTACGACAATTGAATAAATCCCCATCTCCCGGGCTGCTGCCTCTGTCTGTCTGTGTGTGTCTGTCTGTCTGTGTGTGTCTGTCTGTCTCTGTGTGTCTGTCTGTCTCTGTGTGTCTGTCTGTCTCTGTGTGTCTGTCACTGTGTGGCTGGCTGTCTGTGTGTGGCTGGCTGTCTGTGTCTGTCTGTCTGTCTGTGTGTGTCTGTCTGTCTGTGTGTGTCTGTCTGTCTCTGTGTGTCTGTCTGTCTCTGTGTGTCTGTCTGTCACTGTGTGGCTGGCTGTCTCTCCTCATGTCTCTCCCAGTCTCGCCAGTATCAACAGACGACAAGCTTTAAACCCCTGGGCCGCTACATGTACCATTAGAAAAAAAAAACAGCTCCGTTTAAACAAGGGGATACTTGTTTACAACATCGTCCACAACACAGCTCAACCTTATCTATGTAGTGTCTTCCATAACACCCAGTCGCGATATGGAAAGCAAAGAAACAAACCTCTAGTAGTCTAGTGCTTGGTTTCATAGGTCAATAATTAGTTTAGCAACAGTGAGTTCGAACACAAAGCGTTGGACTTTCAATGCTCAGGTCGTGAGTTCGAATCCTGGCTGGGAGCGAAACATGTGTGCTGACGTTTTCCCCGTGCCCCGTCCTTGGTATCACGGCTATGCGGTGGAAAAAGACGTTAAACCTCATAAATGCCCACCTACTCGAACACTGGTTATCTTAAATAAAACTTCTACCGTTGTAAAATAAAGTGTCATTGTTATTGTGTACCCCCCCTCCCCTTCTCCCGCCTTCCCGATCCCTTCGTCATGTAACATCATAAAAGTTATTCAATGCTGGTTCCTTTCTTTCAACAACACTCTCCAGTTTTCCTATTGCCAAGAAACCACAGTAAGTTACTTTTACACGACACATTATCCATGTATGGGGGGAAACTCAAGTAGCGACCAGGTTTAAGTGCTGACTTGATGAACGGAAACGTGTCAATGCCACTTGACAGAGTACCTTTCCTCTGTCACCACCACAGACGTAAATATCTCTTTACGTCTGTGGTCACCATCTCCGCTTCCAGCAACACGCATCCAAGAAAGACGTGTGGACACACGGATCAAAACCGGAGGGACCGACAACAAAACTTCCTATTCACTGACCTGTACAAACAAACAAACAAACAAACAAACAAACAAACAAACAAACAAACAAACAAACAACGTGAAAAATACAGATACGCGAAGTTCCCTATTACTAGTATTAGTATTACTATTGTTGTAAGGTGGGTTGGGGGAACTTCGGCACCCTTGCGGTTCGGGGGAAATTCGTCACCCCAAGTTTCTTCTATAATTCAATGCACTTACTAAGCTTTCATCCCTCCAAATAGGCTCTCCCAAGTAACTACAAGATTCCAAACGATAGATGGAACGACCAGTGAAAATACTTGGTACAGCCAGACGCGTCAAATGATCGCATTCTGACTTGACTGCTTTTCTCGTCTGCTTCATAACTTCACGTGTCTTTTGCCGGTAAAGTCCCAACTTCACGTGTCTTTTGCCGGTAAAGTCCCAACTATCTTTGTATAGTCTTATTTTTATGTTTTTGAATGAAATCAAATATATTAAGGGTCTTAAACATAAACATGACTTTATTTTAAAGTTTAAATGTTTCTTTAGCGATGGCACACATCAAAACACTGCATAAACACGAAATTACTGAGGGTGACGAAGTTCCCCCGACCAAAAATGTACATGGGGGAAATCCGTCACCATCAACAGGGGAAATTCGTTTTAAGAGTAAGCTAAGAAGTTAAAATATTCTAACACTAAAATAGCCTTCCAGGATGGTTCTACCATAGACACACTCACATTCCCAGACTGGTCGATTTGCTTAGCTTAATGAATACACACAAAAATAACCTCTTGTTTTAAGCTCAGTTTTGCCTGAAACAGTCTTCTTCATTCAGAGAGAGAGAGGGAGAGAGAGTTGTTTAATCACACATGTTAGATAAAAATAAAGAAGAAATCTGACCTACAGTTTGTAGCACATCACATTTAAGGCACTGAAACCATGAAAACAAATACTCTCAAGCCTAGTGACGAAGTTCCCCAGGTGGTGCCGAAGTTCCCCCGAAGGGGGTGACGAAGTTCCCCCGAAGGTGTCGAAGTTCCCCCAAACACACTCACTTGTTCTCAGAACGATTTTCAATGCACATTTATGAGGTTAAAGTCGCAGTTTCATTGAAAGCAGGTCTGCGATTGGTTAAAGTATCCGTTGGCATTAAGCATGTTTCTCTCACGTGAACACGAAAAGGCGGGCAGCATGTTAAGTCAACACGCTAGTGGACGCATGCACGCAGTGCCGAAGTTCCCCCAACCCACCTTATTGCGGAAAAGAAGAGACACAGTATTGTTTTGCATGACACGGCATGAAGCTGACGCAATAATTGTGACGTAAAAGCCAGTGTGATGCCTGTGATGGCGTCAAGATTACAAGATTGCAGGTGGACCTTCTGACGGATGTCTGTGATCATGGATTCCGTCTTGAATTACGTTTCAGCTGAGAGTAAAACAATTTAGGAAATTACGTCATCTTATACTGTGGGCGATAGGCCTATTTCCGATTAGATACAGAAGCCTTTTAACAGTCGGTGTATGCCTGTCTCAGTAAGATGACAGAATGGTGTGAACATGACACCCACGTCTTCAAGACCCGGCTAAAAAAAATCACAGTTAAAACAACCAACACCAAAAAAACTTCCGCTGAAAGGAACCAATTCCAAATCTTGATGAACCTGTGGCGACATTGAAAAACTGATCATAATCATGAAACATGTGGTGCGTCTCGATCTGGTCGTGTTGGCGGCTACGCTGATGTCGGCCATGTGTACAAGAACCTCGAACCATCTGGGCTGTATGGCGGGAAAATGGGGCAAAGCGTGCGACAAAAACTGCCAGTGTCCAAATCCCCAAAACTGGGTGTGTGCCTGCCATACTGCAGACGGTGAGTTTCCCACATAGATATTATTCACTGGGACACCCCCCCCCCCAACACACACACACACACACACACACACACACACACACACACACACACACACACACACACACACACACACACACACACACACACGGGAGCATCGAGGGGGGACAAGTGTAACTAGGATGCGGCGTCGAGGTGGGACGGGTCTGGCAGGTAGACTGTGCGACACGAGGTGCACGCAGAATAAACCTGTGTGTCTGGCAGGTACACTGTACGACACGAGGTTCAACTCAATTCAATTCAATTCAAAATACTTTATTTGTCCCTCTCGGGCAATTGATTCGTGCTAAAAGGTAGCCGGTAACCGGACGGGCAATGACTAATGAATAACATCAACATTTCTGTGCGGTTTATTCTGCGTGCACCTCGTGTCGCACAGTGTACCTGCCATACACACAGGTTTATTCTGCGTGCACCTCGTGTCGCACAGTGTACCTGCCATACACACAGGTTTATTCTGCGTGCACCTCGTGTCGCACAGTGTACCTGCCATACACACAGGTTTATTCTGCGTGCACCTCGTGTCGCACAGTGTACCTGCCATACACACAGGTTTATTCTGCGTGCACCTCGTGTCGCACAGTCTACCTGCCACACACACAGAGGTTTATTCTGTATTCGGTGTTCGATGAGCAACTCAGATGGGACAATAACACTGAAACAGTTGTTAAGAAATGTCAGCAGCGTTTGTACTTTCTAAGAAAGTTAAATTCCTGTGCACGCAGAATAAACCTGTGTGTCTGGCAGGTACACTGTGCGACACGAGGTGCACGCAGAATAAACCTGTGTGTGTGTGTGTGTGTGTGTGTGTGTGTGTGTGTGTGTGTGTGTGTGTGTGTGTGTGTGTGTGTGGCAGGTAGACTTTGCGACACGAGGTGCACGCAGAATAAACCTGTGTGTGTGTGTGTGTGTGTGTGTGTGTGTGTGTGTGTGTGTGGCAGGTACACTGTGCGACACGAGGTGCACGCATAATAAACCTGTGTGTGTGGCAGGTAGACTGTGCGACACGAGGTGCACGCATAATAAACCTGTGTGTATGGCAGGTACACTGTGCGACACGAGGTGCACACAGAACGAGCTGTACGTGGAGACGACAAGCGAAACGTCACGTCAGCTGACCATGCTCATGACTGTCGTCATGGTGACCCTGTTTGTAGTGCTCACCACTGTCACCCTATGGGTCTACAGAAACACCCCACCCAATGACAGGTCAGTCCTCGTACCCAATGTCAGGTCAGTCCTCGTACCCAATGTCAGGTCAGTCCTCGTACCCAATGTCAGGTCAGTCCTCGTACCCAATGTCAGGTCAGTCCTCGTACCCAATGACAGGTCAGTCCTCGTACCCAATGACAGGTCAGTCCTCGTACCCAATGTCAGGTCAGTCCTCGTACCCAATGACAGGTCAGTCCTCGTACCCAATGTCAGGTCAGTCCTCGTACCCAATGTCAGGTCAGTCCTCGTACCCAATGTCAGGTCAGTCCTCGTACCCAATGTCAGGTCAGTCCTCGTGTTGCTGGCTGAAAAATCTGAAGCCTATACCTGTATACGTTTTGAAATAGATAAATACTTTATCAGAGCCTAACGCAGTCTGGTGTGTGTGTGTGTGTGTGTGTGTGTGTGTGTGTGTGTGTGCGTGTGTGTGTGTTTTGTCAGTACATACAACACCTCTCTCTCTCTCTCTCTCTCAAGCCCCCCCCCCCCCCACACACACACACACGGTTTTGTTGGGTCGTCGACCGCTGCCTCCTTGCACGTACACTTTCACACCTTGCCACAGAACCCACACACAATCAAACACCGTGCCACTCCAAACACACCGTGTGAACCAGCGAACTTGACTGGAGCCTAAAGCGACAGTGTCGCACAACCTTGCTGATTATCTATAGACTCTTGCTGATGTCTGTGTGGAACTTGTCTCTGACGTCAACTCTTCTTGTCACGTGAGCACTGTGTGTGTGTGTGTGTGTGTGTGTGTGTGTGTTGGCAGCATGGGAGCATCAATGTTGCAAGTTCCTGCATTCGGAACACCAGGCACTTCCGGCGCCCTCTCCTCTACAACCGGCACTTTGGAATCATCCGGAGCCACTTTGGAATCATCCGGAGCCACTTTGGAATCATCCGGAGCCACCGTGAGCATCCTCACAGACACCAGCACCACCATCAAGCAACAAAGGGTTGCCATGATACGCGATCGCACCGTGTCGTCGGCCACAGATCCCAGGCTCCCCGCCATTTGACGACAAGATCCCCGGCACTACGTCATTTGACGACAAGATCCCAGGCACTACGTCATTTGACAAGATCCCAGGCACTACGTCATTTGACAACAAGATCCATAACTGACGATACAATCCTGTGACTTGGCAACAAGAAATAACATGCACACTCTTGGCCAGATTGCAACCGTCGCTTAGTCCACAACACTTGGCCGTTTTAAACAAGTTGATTGCATTACAGGTTGTAGAAACGTACTAATACATTCATGAGCAATTCAATTCAATTTAATAAATCTTTATTATCCCCTTAGGGTAAATTAGGTTGTGGTGATCATAAAAACAGACAGACAGTACATTTAAAACACTTAAACAAAATAATCAATAACAAACCAGCATGACCAAACACAGCTTACGGTAATGCTCAGGGTGAACCAAATTTTTGTTAGTGAAGTTTAGATGGATGTGTGTGGGTGTTTGGGAGTTTAACGTCCTTTTCCACCACATATGGGTGATATCAAAGACGGGGCAACGAGAAAAACGCCAGGACAATATCTGGCTCCAGTCGGGATTCGAACACACAACCCAAACATCGAAAGTCCCACGCCCTACCAGTAGCCTATCCCCGCTCTCCGGTAAATGTTAGAAGCATTACGAACTGCTTTTCATTTCGTTCCGTTTCGGTTCTTGCAAGCTTTAAATGGCCTCTGTGTGTGTGTGTGTGTGTGTGTGTGTGTGTGTGTGTGTGTGTGTGTGTGTGTGTGTGGTGTAACGATGAAGGAAACCACAGTGATTATACCAGTTCCTTTCTCATTATCAATTATTTGCTTCCACTCTCAAACCTCTACAGAAGTGGAACGAAAAGAAATCAAACTCATTTACAATGCACAGCCGTAACAAAGACGGGAACTTCTACTTGTGTTGGCAAAGACATAGAGACGTCCAACTTGTGTAGAATGTGAATCCGTTGTCATCTGTTGAGAGATTTACACAGGAAGGGAACAAAAAGCTAACTCCGTTTATCGACCCTCGCCTGCAAGCAGACACCACAGAGGAACCAACCATTCGCGGCCATAACTCTCACAAACAAGAATCAAAATGATGTACAGGGAGTCTGCCGTGACTCCGGCACATCGTAGAAAAAGACGTGAAAAAACAAGGCACTACTGGACGCGGTCACACGCTGCAGAAAAGCCTGCCGAAGGGCGATAAACTAGGATTCAAGGGAAGACAACCGGACAAGTTTCTCAGCACGTTGTCCGCTGAATGCGTGTACGTCACACGCCTCGGGCAGCAGACTCGGACCTGGGCGAACAACGCTCAGACACCATCGCCACGCAATATGGCTCCCCCGAGATGCCTCGTCCCATCTGGTTCTGCGCCTTCTCACGTAGGAGCCTCGTTTTAGCGCTTCTTGTCACGTGAGCAGTATGGGTCCTCGTCAAGATGGTTTTGTCAGAATCGAGGCTTCAAAGAAGGAGAACTCGTTAGGGGCCGAGTTTAACTCTCACTCGGATGCAAGACAACGATGTCGTCGTCCTGTGTCACAGTTCAGCTCGCTACCTCTACAGTATGAGAACGTGACCAGCACTTGGCCCCGTTTTTCACTGATTCTCCTTTTCTCAGTCCCGCCCTACCATTCCCACCTATATGCAGCCACAAGACCAGCGAGAAGTGTTCAGGCATCAGATCCTTCAGAAATGCTGGCCCCACTCTGTGGAACTCTTTGCCAGAACCTCTTCCAAAAGCTAATAACATCCAGCCATTCATTAGAGCCCTAAGAAACTCATCTTTTCCACTCAGACTTATTTACAGTTACAACACAGCAAATCTCTCTCTCTCTCTCTCTCTCTCTCTCTGCTGTATTCCTAAATGCAACGAGCACGAACTTTCTTTATGGAGTACGTCAGACTTGATATTCCCCCGTCATCCCTTCCCGCCCCCACCCCCCTCACTCGCCCCCCTCCCCCTTGTTGTTTTATTTCTCTCGAGCGATTGACCGTAGGTTGCTGGTAAATATATTGTGATTCCAAGGAGGTTGCCAACAATGTATTTCGCTCTGGTCTTCAAAATTTTCCACAGAAGCAAATGTATTTCGCCATGTCCCGTCTGATTATTAGTTTTCGCAACTGTCGCGAATGAGTGTTTCGGATAAAGAGTTCCTGTTCCTGATTTACGACATGGTCCGACACGGCTTTACGACATGCCGACAAGCGGCGCGTGTAAGGTTACGACAAATGGCGGAACTGTTCATCTGGCCTTCTTCTCCTCAACAGCATTTCACACGTAATGTGACGTCCCTCGTGCCGCCCCAAAAACAATGGCCGAATATTGGTGACGGAATTAGGTGTTGGATTTATGATAGGGCGTCACTGAGCTTGTAATACAAGGTTTGATAACTCCAGCTCATGTACGCTTATCTGCCCCTTCCGCGGTCTCGTTACGGCACAATCTCCACCCACCGTGGCACATTTGGGGAAAACAATCTCAGTTATCTCACTCACGTTCGAATCTAAATGTTAAACCAAAGAAAAACCAGACATGGCCTAAAATCATGAATAGTCTAAAATCAAGACAAATATAGATTTCAAACGTTGTATCAATCAATCAATCAATCAATCAATCAATCAATCAATCAATCAATCAGTAAGTTTGTTAATCACGCAATCACCTAGGACTCTATCGAATTAAGCAGAACTGGAGGAAGCAATTTTTTTTCTTGCGGCATTCAGTTAATGTCTGCGAAGATTTCCCGACAGATATGTTGTTGTTGTTGTTGTTGTAGCTTGTTCTTGTTGTTGATGATGATGATGGTGATGATTTGTTCATTAGCGACCTATTGCTGCACACTTGGATGGTTTGTGCTTGTGTGGCAGTTGTTTCATACATCAACACAGTACGTGCACGTATGCTGGGGCAGACAAAAATGGCGACGGGTTTCTTCTATGGACTACTCCATTTCATTTCCGACTCTATCCCCCCCCCCCACCCCCCTTCCCCAAGACCTGCACAGACACAAGCCCATGAACGAGAAAGGTTTTTAAAGAGCAGTTTCATACTGGTTGCAAAGCTCACCCCTAGAGCCCAGCCCCCCTCCCCCCTCCATCTCCACCCCATCCACCTCGTACAAGCCTCGTTCACCAAACGCCTTCTCCCCGCCATTCGGCATTGTTGGGGCGAGATATCGTTTGCTAAACCAGCTATCTTGACTACAAGGAGGAGGCGGAGGCTGATACAGACATCATTATTAAAATAAAGGGCAGATAATCGACTCAGCAGGGGATGTGATTATACAGTTAGCGCCGCGCGTGTTTGGAGGCGCCCCCTCGCGGATCGCGCCCCAGAGAGCGATTTATCTCACCCTGCCCCTACCCCCGGCGCCCGGGACTGCCGTGAGAGGGCGCTGTCCTCGTCTCCAGTCGCCACCAGCCCGTCCCGGCCCATCCGTTACACGCTAATTTCCTGTCCGCCTCCCCGCCACTCGGCGCTCTAACCCAACACATATTTTCCAATTACTGCCAGCTGGCCCAAGCGAGCCCCGTCTCCTCCTCCTCTCTCTAGAGGCGTGCACGAGCGCGAGCGCTCTCCCGAGGCAGGTCCGAGCCGTCCCCAAGCTGGGCCGCGTGGTGCTGGACGCGCTGATCGCCAGGCGGCGCCACCAGGAGGCTGCCCGCATCAGACCTCGGCTCCAATTGCCGCTGACAGGCTGAGCTAGCCCCGGAAAGGGAGGGAAGAGGGAGAGGGAGGGGAAGGAACTGGCCATGGATCATCTCGGAGCGGGCTCAGTTGCTTCCTCTTGCATCTGGATGTGAAACCCATGGGCTTGGGCTTAGCGCTGGGTGACATTTCTCACCAACCTGGTCCCGTCCATCCGAAAGTTTTGAATTACATTTTACAGCAGGTAAAAACAATCCCTGGTTAACGTTGTCGGTTAGAAACACTTCTACGCTTTGGTCAATTCTTTCAGATTGCTTGTCTCCATTGTCTTTTTCGTTTTTATTTCTTATAAACGTCTAAATGACGACACCAAAAGAGAAAAAACTTCACAAGAGAAGTGAGGTGTGGAAAAGAGGTCACGTTCATCACGCTAAGTCGTGTGTACCATGTGGTCCAGCGTGAACATCTTGTCCTGACAGATACTTACAGACAAAACGTGCAACATCGTGCCCTGACAGATACTTACAGACAAAACCTGCAACATCTTGTCCTGCCAGATACTTACAGACAAAACGTGCAACACCGTGTCCTGACAGATACTTACAGACAAAACCTGCAACATCTTGTCCTGACAGATACTTACAGACAAAACGTGCAGTATCTTGTCCTGCCAGATACTTACAGACAAAACTTGCAACATCGTGTCCTGACAGATACTTACAGACAAAACGTGCAACATCTTGTCCTGCCAGATACTTACAGACAAAACGTGCAACACCGTGTCCTGACAGATACTTACAGACAAAACCTGCAACATCGTGTCCTGACAGATACTTACAGACAAAACGTGCAACATCTTGTCCTGACAGATACTTACAGACAAAACCTGCAACATCTTGTCCTGACAGATACTTACAGACAAAACGTATAACATCGTGTCCTGACAGATACTTACAGACAAAACCTGCAACATCGTGTCCGCAAGGTTCCAATTGTCCGCAATGTGTTCACGGGAGGCAGAACCACATCCACAGCACAGATCTGCCGCTCGGAGCATTTATTTCATGGTCGAGATAATAAAGATGACAGATCACTGGACTTGCGGTGTTCGGGTCGGCAGGTCGAATCCCGCCTGGGATACAGCTGTATTAGCATGTTCCTCATTTGCTCCCCCCCCCCCCCCCCCCCCCCCCCGGTACTGACTTGGTGGAAAAGGGCATAAGCCCCCGTACAACCGACCAACCAATCACAGGCAAAGACGTGCAAGACTAAGTGGGTCAACTACATACAGCACGTGCAAGCCCAGATGACCTGTGTTCCCAAACGTAAAAAGGGTGTCAACAATAAAACAGAAACAGTTTTCTACGTTCTTCCGTGTGTATCGTGGCTGCAGGGGGCTGGACCCGACTCGACTGCATTCAATGAATCACTTCACAACACACACACACACACACACACACACACACACTGCCCTGTGCGACCCTAAGCTGCTATGTGCAGCTCCAGTGGGTCCCTCGAGAAGGTAAGATGGATGAGCGATATGCGCTATGACCCGAGATACACAAAACCCTCTACATCTCTACATACAGAAATGACGGAGGATAGGAGCACAAGGTCCAGTACGCGCTGCCAGACAATTTCGAGAGTCCGGGAGGGACTCGGAACTGGGAGGATTTTGTCTTGACGCCGTGAATTGAAGCTGCGCTAGTTTCCTTTGCTTTGTTCAAAGAACTGTTTCGTCTGTCTCACGGAAAACTAGACTCGAGTAAGAGAGGAAATGGTGCTAGTATTGAGGTTTTCAGGACAATACAGCAGTCCTAACCATTACCACCAAGGATGGTACAGCAGTCTTAATCATTACCACCAAGGATGGTACGGCAGTCTTAACCATTAACCATGACTGTTGGTTAGTTGGTTAGTTCACACATCTATTTACAGCCCGATCTTGTAAATTAGGGGTGAAGGTGGGACGGAGATCCTTGTGGAAGGAGAACACCCCCCGGCCGCCCCCCCCCCCCCCCCAACACACACACACACACACACACACACACACACACACACACACACACACACACACACACACACACACACAAGGAACAAACAACAACAACAACAACCAGTCAAACACGATAAAACGAAAAAGAGAACCCCAAACAAACAATCTAAAACACACACACACACAAAAAACAACAACAACAACAACAACAACAACAACAACAACAACGACAATAAACTGAACTGACAGTAGTGAAGTACACATTTACGAGAAGCGATGTCCCGCAGAGTCTCGTTGCAAACTAACTTTTGCTAAACGAGATTTTATTAACACCGCCATTATTCCGACACAATTCGGTTATTCTGTCGGCGAGCAGGCAAGCGTAACGGCACGTGTCGTTTATAATCCGTTCCTTCTTTTGTAATCACTCTCGCGGTAGGGCGCAGAAGCATTGAAATGAGCATGCGCAGTGGGAATGAATATTTCACGCGGCTGCCTGACGACGATCAGTCGTGAATGGTCGCGCGAGTAGCACGTGCCAAGGGACGCTACTCTAGCAGGCAATGGGCCGTGCTGGTGAGGGCAACACACAGGGGACATAAACTATAGACAGGGGAAATAACTCGTGAGTCTACTTCAGGAAGGTTTGATTGGTTGTATTTGGTGTCTGCGACCTTTGTCCACCGCCAGCTACTAAAAGTCTTATCAAATACGGATTGACGAGGAAAATTATAGGAGATTTTGGGTCACAGTTGGGAATCAAACTCATGACCCGAGAACTGACAGTCTAAGAGCTCTAACAGTTCGCCCATCCGGGTGTCCCAAGTGGAAAAGGGCAGTGACTCGTGTCGTCAACCGAACATGAACAAGTTTGTCAAGGAGAGAATATTACGATACAAAACGAATAAGGGAACACACACATTAAACGCTTTTACAAAACATTGTATGAATTTATTTTAGAATTTGGAAACGAACATGTTCTTCATAAACAATACATCGGTTACTTGCAACAACAACAAAAAAGAAAAGAAAAAAGGCCCGTTTTTCATTCACCCAAAAGATTCAGTGTGGTTTATGTTAGATTGTAGTCGTGGAACTTCAGTTTTAGGAAGAGAAGGGAGCCTGTGATACAGCCAGAAATAAAATCTAGTGAACACGCAAGGATATTAAAATGTTAATCGCCGCAGTTTCGCTTGCTCGCCCACTCTGTTCAATCAACGGAGTTTCACACGTGAGCGCACACCACTTGCCCAATCAGAGAGCAGGAAACATGATAAAGAGCAAGAGTCGATTTCAATGGCCAGACCGTCAAACTAATGGAGTTCTCAAACAGTAACGCACCAGGGGAACAGATTAGGGCAACAACTATAAACGAACCCAAATGCGCTTGTTTGCGCATGCGCGAGTAACAAACATTTTGCGCATGCGTGTACTGTCGAGTGGACCTGCTTGTTAGAGGAACATGGGAAACGTATTCACAAGTTACATATCACATTGCTGCTGTATTTCGGCCTCTCAGTACAGTTTAATTCAGTGTTGTAAATAATTAAAAACAGTTATGGCCAAACGCCTATCAGTATTAGTGGGCTAATTTATCCGTCGCTTGTGTAATTCACCAGAAGATTCTAGTTAACATAATTATGGCAGCTGATACGAACAGACCGCGGATGGGTTTTAGGCAGTAAAACCAACTGTCGTCATGGCAACCTTGTACGTGTAATGCCTCCACATTGCGTCACCAAGCTGCAATTTAAAAAAAAATCTAATTAATAGGACGACCCCCCCCCCCCCCCTCCCGACCCCACTCCATGCGATTCATCTCTACCGTACCCATCACGAGGAAAGTTTATGATGACTACAAGCCTGTCTGATAATCTGATAATTAAAATCATGACTCAACAATGCGAATCACAGTACCAGCACAATTGACCAGTGAGTCATAACCAACCTTTTATTCTTCCCCCCCCCCCCCCCACACACACACCCCTTCCCCCACCCCCTGGTTTGACAGAGCTGGTAGCCGGAAAATCATGACACTGGTGAAAAAGGTTTAAATTTTATCAAAATGACGAAAGACGCATGTTAGAGGCGTGGGGTAAACAGTACAAGCACAGTTCGTTACAGACAGACAAATAGAAAACACTATACATTGTCTAGAGAATAATGCACGTGTTACAACACTCAGCACAACTGATGAAAGGCGTCCAGGCCACCTGCGCGCGCGCTCTCCCCCCCCCCCCCCCCAGGAGAAAGTGTATGAATTATAAACACGTCTTTGACTTTAATCTTATATCCTTGGAAATAAAGTGTGTCGTTTGGCATTGTCGTTGTCTTTTTCTGGTTTCACGATAATAACAAATCAAGACAGAAACTTGTAGAGAAGCACTTGTGGCACTGTGCCTTCACCCCCTCCCTTCCACCCCCCCCCCCCCACTCCCCCCCCCCCGACCCCACCAGTATCAGACTACACATCACTTGTTTTTGTTGAATCTGATTTTGAGGATAATCTAATACGCGCAAAAATAAACCAAAAGAAGCCATTGAGAAAAACTTTAATTGTATTTATTTAATTATTTTTTTTAATGGAATCCTGAATTTTAAGGTTAGCGTTTGTCTGAACAGTACTCCCCTTCACCGGTCGTTGTAACCTTGTCCCACAAACACGTCATTGTGTGGGGAACACCCTCCCCCCCACCCTCCCCCCGTATCTGTATTCAGTCCAAGGTGATACTTACACTTTTACGACGCAAGCACAAAGATTATGTTCGACACTTGAATTGCACATTTCGCACCCCGGGTATTAAACAAAACCTCACCGCTGCCGAGGCGTCCGTTCACCCGAGTACGGGGTGGGGGATACATCTGGTTTTTGTCACGGGTAGCACCCGGTTTTATCGCGGGTAGCACCCCGTATCCACTGTGTCTCCGGTGGGTCATGGTATATGTTTATGCTGGCAGTGGAAAGTCAGGAATGAAGGCGGAGCGTTGATTTCTGTGAGTTTTGATATTTTGTTCCACGTGCAATTTCTTCCCGAGTTTTTAGCAACAAGTACTCTCCAAACACAGCGTATCAGTACTCTCCAAACACAGCGTATCGCTGTTGATGGATCGCTCGAGGTTGTCATTGTGGAAACTGCCCGATTAACTGTTTTAAGTCAACAATTCTACCACAGACATTGACAATATCGCCACTGTGACTGTGTCATTCGCTTGTCCAGCTTCGTCACGCGTGTAGGTTCCAACGTTTCTAGTGTACAAGGACAGTCAGAGCCAGCAACCCCCAGGATGACGTCACTCTCATCACCTGTCCTAATTGCCAATGTACCTCCCGTGCACGGATCAGCCACCTCCGCACAGACAGACACACACACACACACACACACACACACACACACACACACACACACACACACACACACGTCGTCCAACCACCCGCCTGATGTTTTACGTGATTCTTGTTGACGGACAAACACCCCACCTACCCGACCTTACCCTTACACTAGCGACCCCTTACCAGTGTCTTACCATACCCTACCGTGATTTACCTACTACCCGTGTGGGCTTCATACGTAGTTCTGACCATAGTCTACCCTACTCCAACACTTTACCGTACCCTGCCTGCACTCTACCGTACTTTAGCTGCTACCCGTGTAGCCTTTCTCATGGTAGTTTTGACCATACAGTACGGTGTAGCCTTTCTCATGGTAGTTTTGACCATACAGTACTTTTTTCTGGCCTGCATCTTACCATACCCCCACCCTGACTTACCATCTACCCGTGTAGGTTTCAAACGTAGTGTGGACCATACTCTACCCTACTTTTAAGGCCTTAATATACCCTACAGTATTTAACCATCTACCCGTGTAGGTTTCAAACGTAGTGTGGACCATACTCTACCCTACTTTTAAGGCCTTAATATACCCTACAGTATTTAACCATCTACCCGTGTAGGTTTCAAACGTAGTGTGGACCATACTCTACCCTACTTTAAGGCCTTAATATACCCTACCGTATTAAACCAACTACCCGTGTAGCTTTCCAACGTGGTCAGTTTCGACCCTACCTTCCCTTACCCTATCTCTTTCCTATCAGTACCTTAGGCTACATGTACCATAGCTTAGTCTACCATAATATTATCTTGATGTCTGTAATTGACTGTATTATTATGTGCTACAAACGTTATTGGTGTTGTTTCGAATGTCTGTCCTGGTGGTCTTACCTTACTGGATCGCAAAGTTGCCTCTATTTACACGATTCTATCTTGCTTTACCGTAAGTTACCTATTTCCAAGCACATCTGCCGAAACCAAAGTTTTCTGTTTTCAATAATACTCAAAAAGACCCCCACGATTTCTTGTATTTATTTGGGATGCCGTGTGTTCGGATTTCTCAAGTTTACATGATATGGTGTGATTTCAAATGAAATCGGTTGTAGCCTAAATCTTTTGTCTCACAAAGACACGTTCAAGATTTGCATAATAAACAACCAAAAAACAGCATTTATTTTCCATTCTCTTTGCGGCACCTGTGAAGGCGGAGCGATAAAACTAAATGAAAGTGGTGGCGTATTGGCCAGGCCTGATTGTGGTGCGTGAAAAGGCTTGCAAGACGAGCACGTTTCAAGCCTGGGTGTAAAAGTGGTTGTGAAAGGTAACTGCCACCCGACTACCGCCTTGGTCGTGATTTGCGACATCTGGGTGAGAAGGGGAATGCGCCCAAAGCGCCGAGACACGGATCATCTTTCGCTGCTCGGCCTTTGCACCTGTGGCGAAGTTTTTGCAGTTTTCCTTTAAACTTTGCCTTTGCTTTCTTGAACCACACGCACGCATAAGAGCCCAGTTGTACTGACGACATCTGGGAGTCAACCCCCCTCCACCCCTCCCCCCACCCCCCTTGACAGAATTAGTGTTTCAGAACGTCCTTCTACCGTCAAGTGATAAGGGGTGTAAGCGTTATGGATTTGATAGGCGTTTGAGACAGTGTCACCGCATTCGTGAACACTGCATGTTCAAATTCTTCAGCTGAGCTGCCTGAAGATTCTGTCGTGGTTCAGCTTCAAGACTGAAATAACGCCCACTGACAACGCACAATTTTAAAGTTGTAGATAAGACTTACGAACTGAAGCAACGAGGGAAGAACTTAAAGATGACAAAAGTCAATGCAGCAGGAATGGAGAATCTGTACACATGTACTTGGCCGGACTGTATTCTCCAGATGGCCGGACTGTATTCTCCAGATGGCCCAGAAGCCTCAATACATTACAGAAATCTTGAAACAGTTCATTATACGTGGACAACGCAGACAGCGGGCAAGAACTCGAGCAAGAGAAAAGACTATGCACAGGAAGATCATGCAGCAACATATTCTTCGTTCGACTGTCTTTGTCATTGCAGAAACAGCAAGGGAAATATTGCCAACAAGGACAAAAGTAGGGGTGGTGGTGGTGTGTGTGTGTGTGTGTGGGGGGGGGGGGGGTTGGGGGTTTAACGTCCTTTTCCACCACATACGGGTGATATCAAAGACGGGGCAACGACGAAAAAGCCAGCACAAATATTTGGACAAAGGAAAAAGAAATCTAAAAAAGGCCTAAGCCACAAAGGACCTTATTAGACAATGTGAATCATGAAGGTAAAAACAACAGGTATAGTTTGCAAGAAACAACAAAAACAAGAAGAAAAAAATCTTACAACAGGATTTCAGCATTAACAACAACGACGACAACAACTACACCATCACCGACACCGACAACGACCCCGACAACTACTGCAACAACAACAGGCGGCTCTACAGAGGCAGACCATGGCGAAATTTGCCAACAGTTCTCGACATGACTGAGAGAAGCGGACCACACCAAGAGCCGAGTGCCCACGCCGCCTGCACACGAACAATGGCGGGCGGTAGTGTTGACGTAATTGGCCAGAACTGCTGCACGTGCACCGCACGCGCACGACATCATCGCCAGCTTGCTG
Source organism: Batillaria attramentaria (assembly GCA_018292915.2). Lineage (NCBI taxonomy): Eukaryota > Metazoa > Mollusca > Gastropoda > Batillariidae > Batillaria > Batillaria attramentaria. Next base: position 862,517 of record JACVVK020000172.1, on the reverse strand, counting down.
ATCGTCGCCCAGCCCCGCCTGCCTGATGGCCTTCTCCCTGCCGTCGCCATCCACAACACGCACGTGACCTGCTCGCGCGTCAGCCGGCGGTGCACGTGCTGCCCGGACTATGGGCTTCAACAGCAGCTCGGAGCAAGCACTAATTGTGTCGGTCCATATCAGACCGAGCGGATGAGTGGGTGGATGGGTGTTGTGGAGGTTAACGTCCTTTTCCACCACGTATGGGTGATATCAAAGACGGGGCAGGGAGAAAAAGGCCAGCACAAACGTTTGGTCCCAGTGTCGGGATTAGAAGTCTGCAGCATGATCTCAGTGACAAATGCTAAATACTTCGGCTTACTAAAAATCCGAAATACGTTTGCTTTTTTTTTTTTTTTTTTTTTTCTCCGTAGCACTTTCTTTTGTTAGTTTGTTGGTCAGTTTTTGTTTGTTTGTTTGTTTGTTTGTTTTTTCTTTGGTTGATTTAGTTGCCATTGGCTTACTTCAGTTCATGTATGTTTTTTTGGTTTACGGATTTTTATGTGTTTGTATGCATGTATGTAAATGTATTCTCGTATGTTTTTGTTTATATATGTATAATTGTCCACAAAAAAAATTAAATTAAAAAATCCTAACTACTTTGGCTTACTATTTAGTGGTTGTTAAGCAAAGATGAGGACAGTTTACTTACTTTGTTGTTGCTGTTGTTGCTGTTGTTGCTGTTGTTCAGTTGATTTTTTCATTTGTCAAAACACAGAACACAACACGATTCTCCGCTAAATGAGAAATGTTTATCACTGTATTATGAATGTTTATCACTGTATTATTGAATGTTTATCACTGTATTATGAATGTTTATCACTGTATTATGAATGTTTATCACTGTATTATTGAATGTTTATCACTGTATTATTGAATGTTTATCACTGTATTATGAATGTTTATCACTGTATTATTGAATGTTTATCACTGTATTATGAATGTTTATCACTGTATTATGAATGTTTATCACTGTATTATGAATGTTTATCACTGTATTATGAAATGGAAATGAAGAAGTGATTCCACTCCTAGTCTCGTGTATCTGTCCAAATCACTGTAAGATTTTCCTTGGATCAGTGGGTGTTCACATCAGTGGGTGTTCACATCAGTGGGTGTTCACATCAGTGGGTGTTCACATCAGTGGGTGTTCAAACCATCAGTTTGTATTGTGAACTGTTTTTCACTGCAACCATTTGAATTCCCTGAAAATTCCCGAAATTAGCAGCATCATGATTGACAAAATTAATGGGCAAAAATCAAAGCATTCTAGATATCATGTTGCATCTCGCGGAATCGCTACTTGCGTGTGTCAGTCATGATATCACTAAAAACCCTAATAATAATCAGTCATGATATCACTAAAAACCCTAATAACAATCAGTCATGATATCACTAAAAATCCTAATAATAATCAGTCATGATATCACTAAAAACCCTAATATCAGTCATGATATCACTAAAAACCCTAATATCAGTCATGATATCACTAAAAACCCTAATAATAATCAGTCATGATATCACTAAAAACCCTAATATCAGTCATGATATCACTAAAAACCCTAATATCAGTCATGATATCACTAAAAACCCTAAGATCAGTCATGATATCACTAAAAAACCCTAATATCAGTCATGGGCTTCATTATGTCGCTTGCCAGGTTTTCCTTTTTCTCTTTTCCTTGGAATTGGAGCGGGGAGGGGGAGGGGGGTGGGTATAGTCGTTCTTGTCGTCTTCATCGCTCACGACAGAAATGAGAAGTTGAATGCCGCACGCATCAATGCTGACCAAGATACACATCACTGATGAAATCTGCATTGTGACAAGGCACAGCCATGTCGGCCGGGGAGATAACCCATTCATGGCCGGCACGTCTTGTTGCAGTGTGTTGGGAAATCTGACTGAGTAGTAATGTGATAACGTGCAGCCATCGCCGATCACGTCATCACATGACCAGCCGTGCCAACGCGACGACATGCGCATGCGTAGACGAGCTGATTTACGAGGGGCCTTTGTGGAGGAGCCGCCATTGAAAGTCACGTGACCTGCGCGCGCGTGGTGCATGCTGGATGGATTGTATGCGCGTGCGCTATGCCGGAATAACTTCCCGCACATAATTAAAAAGCCGTTTGGGGTTGGCGCGGAGTTCATCAACTTTTGCACTGAGTACAATGTCACCGTAAACCAGGAGATAGTTTGGGGATGAAGGCAGCACACACACACACACACACACACACACACACACACAGACACACAGACACACGCACACACACAGACACACACACACACGCACACACACAGACACACACACACACACACAGACACACACACACACACACAGACACACAGACACACACACACACGCACACACACAGACACACACACACACACACACGCACACACACAGACACACAACACACACACACACACACACACAGACACACACCCACACACACACACACACACACACACAGACACACACCCACACACACACACACACTTCTCTTCCCGACGTCTTTGGTGTTCTACAAAAAGAACAGCTTCTTTACAGTTTACCTCCCTTTTCAACATGTCTGTTGCCAGGTTTCCTTGGCAACCCGCTGGTCAAGAACAACATGGAAGCAACACTGCCCTTATCATGACCTATATATCATGACCTATATATCATGACCTATATATCATGACCTATATATCAAATCCCTTGGCCCACTCGGTGCAATGTCAGCACGGGACGCGGGCGGGTGGTGCCAGACCTATAATGGTAGTTTCAGTGGAGAAAGAGTTAAATTAACATCTCAGGTCCACTACAAATGTGGTTTGAAAGGCGAAACGAACTGAAAACAACAACAACAACAACAACAACCAAACAAACAACTGTATCCATTTTCACTGCTTTCAACTCTTGGTGTGTAATATCAGCTAATGAGATGAAAGAGTCGAACCTTTTGCTGTCGTCACGGCTTCTGTAACTGGAGGGGGAAGATCTGCCGACCAATGGCTAAAGTCCAACATTTCTGCGATAGTTTGTAAATTGTCTTCACTCCCAGCTATCCCAGGATCAAACCTTTAACCTTCCGATTTGGGAATCACGTGCTTGTACAAACTGGCGATAGCAGGGTTTATTTTGATCAGGTCAGTAGCACTGAGTTCATCTAGATGCAGTACATGTATTTTCACGCAAAACTGTGGGAAAAGTGCCGGGATCGGGATGCTGTGTTGCACTGTGGGAATGAAAAGATATAAAATTGCTTTCAGATTCCCATTTGTGCCCTACAGTGAATTTGAGTCAAAGGCTGAGAATCCGAGACACTAAGTTGTTTGTCGGGGCAACAGAAGGAACGTTCACGATACTAAGTGAGTGTTTGGGGCAACAGAAGGCACGTTCACGATACTAAGTGAGTGTTTGGGGCAACAGAAGGAACGTTCGCGATACTAAGTGAGTGTTTGGGGCAACAGAAGGAACGTTCGCGATACTAAGTGAGTGTTTGGGGCAACAGAAGGAACGTTCACGATACTAAGTGAGTGTTTGGGGCAACAGAAGGAACGTGCACGATACTAAGTGAGTGAGTGGGGCAACAGAAGGAACGTTCACGATACTAAGTGAGTATGTGGGGCAACAGAAGGAGCGTTCACGATACTAAGTGAGTGTTTGGGGCAACAGAAGGAGCGTTCACGATACTGAGTGTTTGGGGCAACAGAAGGAACGTTCACGATACTAAGCGAGTGTTTGGGGCAACAGAAGGAACGTTCACGATACTAAGCGAGTGTTTGGGGCAACAGAAGGAACGTTCACAATACTAAGCGAGTGTTTGGGGCAACAGAAGGAGCGTGCAAGAGAAGGTGAAAGGGTCGGGAGGAGGAGGACAAACCTTTACTAACCCTTGACCCACACATGTCGGAGACTGAAGGGGGGGGGGGGGTCCACACGGGACACAGCAATTTGTCTGTAGGGACAGTCGGACGGCCGGAGTTTCCATATTATGGAGGTCCCTCAACCCCGTCACTGGGGCACCAAACCTTTCTGTTAGAAACCCTCTACTCGTGGTTAGACACTACAAAGTCTATGACAACTGAGGTCCCGCCCGAGTAAAATTATCTTTCTTGCAGCCAACCGAACATTTTCTGTTGATTTGGCGCTGCACAAGTCACAGTTTTTGTTCTATAAAGAGGAAAAAAAAACCCACCAGCATCAACAACAAGAAGTACGGCAAACAAACGACTAACTTGAATTCTGTCGTTTGGAGCCTATCTCGACGTTTAGTGGTGGTGAGCGGATAAACACCAACCCTCTCAGTTTGCTCGGTGTCTGATTTCCCTCACATGCTGCAGATGATGGCTTTATAATGAACACCACTAGTGAAAAGTGTCACCGGAGGACCTCACATTTTGAACCGAAGCACAACAAGCAGACGCTGAAAACGGTTGACAGGTGTTAACCCTGCTACTGGTGTTGTTTTAACTCGGCCACGGTGGGCAGTGGCAGACTGGGAAGAATGGGAAGGGAAGTGGTTAATGATCACGTTGTGACGGCCACAGTCATAGTGATGGATGGACCGACCGGGTCTGTAAGGCGAACTGTTCTCTCCACTTGCCACAGGAAGTGAGGCAGGTGGCTGTGGGACTGGTAACTGAACAAACAAACAAACAAACAAACAAACAAACAAACCCATAAAATAGTGGTTACAGCTGGCGTGTTCTAGTGTGAGGACTACAACTGGGCTTTATATATTATTTTGCGGGGTCACTCGTAGTACAGGAGACACCATCACTGTTGAAGGAGTTTGAATGGGTGATGTCCGGCTCAGGAATCACAAAACGATTGTTGGCTTTATACGATGTATCTGTTGTTTATTTACTTGTTTGTTTACAATCCCAACAATCACAGTCACACAAGTTTTGTTGAGCTCTTCCCCACTGAATTCCTAAACTGACAAAGTCATGGTTTCGTGGATCACACCAGCGGGAAAGATGACGAAGCTAGGAATGTTCGAATAAAAGTGTGGGTACAAAATCACCCACGACGTACGGTGACGGTTAAAACCATCAAACAGTTACTGTTACTGCTTCGGACTAATGATCAACTTTAGAAGTAATCCCGGAATTTTCAGTCGTTTTCGTTTGGTTCTTGACAACATCTTTTCGGCCATATTGAAACAGAGAGACAAATGGCGGGCCTTCTGTCTTGTTTAACCCCTTCTGTCTTGCTTAACCCCTTCTGTCTTGTTTAACCCCTTCTGTCTTGTTTAACCCCTTCTGTCTTGTTTAACCCATCTCAGCACTGAGTCCAGCAGTTCACTAAGACCTGTACTACACAAATAATAATGACTACACACTTCATTCTTATAATAATAATAATGATAATAATAATAATAATAATTATCATTATTATTATTACTAATGACAGGAGTAATGACTAATGACTACACACTTCATTCTTCACAATGCCTCAACATTCCCGCCCATCGCATCAGTCCAGAATTTCACCACTCTATACAGTGTGCATGTAAATTATACACAAATACTCACTTCCTTCTTCACACTCCCTTCTTCACACTCCCTTCTTCACACTCCCTTCTTCACACTTCCTTCTTCACACTTCATGCCTCAACATTCCCGAGTGTACAGCTCCAGAGGTGTGATCGTGGACTCAGGGCCAATAACTCTCACACTCCAAGGCCAGTAATTCACTCACCCGCTTAAACCGGGATAATAAATTCTACAGTCAATAACCCACACACCTCACACTACTCACAAACATCACACAAAAAGCAAACCCCCAACCAACTGCTTCCACACGTCGCCACCATCCTGATCGACCAGTTGAGGGAGCGGGCGACTGAGTGAAGGGCGACAGTGGAAAGCGACCGTGTGTGTGTGTGTGTGTGTGTGTGTGTGTGTGTGAAGGGTTTTCATACTTTTAGAGCTACAATATTTCTGAAATCATCGTCATCATCATCATCATCACCATCATCAACAACAACAACAACAACAACAACAACAACAACAACAACAACAACAACAACAACTTTTCTACATATAGCCAAACACAATCGTTGATGCCACAAAAGGTGACAAAGTCAAACTGCCAAAAGAACCACTGATACAGTCTTCGTCCTCTCTCTCTCTCCTTCTCTCCCTCTCTCTCTCCCTCTCTCTCTCTCTCTCACACCATGTTTTTTTCTAAGGAAAGTGGGGGCGGGCACTAGAGGGTCACTGACAAATGACGTGTGATTGTTTTGCAAATCTTGCAGCCTGAGTGGTGAAAATGCTAGCAGTTTGACGACCACGCCTCCTGCACGACAGATAATGAATACTCCCCGTGGGGCCCTTTCTGGGATGAGGAGGCATCGAGTTTCTTCGCAGGCAGGCGAAAGGTCTTGTGGGATCGCCAGCAGCTCAGCTCTTTGTTTGTGCAAGCAGCGAGGTGCGAAAGGGGCGCCATGATCCCCTCTGTCTTCCCATCATCCTTTGCGAGTGACGCTTCCTGATTGTGTCTCGCCGCGTGGAGGGAGTCGTGTGCAGACTCAGCCAGACCTCCCCGCTCTCCATTCGATTGGCCTGTCACGTGACGACTCAGTGAAAATAGAGTTATCCCCCTGTTTAATTGACCTCTCGTCGCGATCCCGACGATCAGTGCGGCGACCGCCGTTGGTGGACTGTCAGAAGGCTGTGCTGATTATTACTCTTAATTAATTATGCACCTGCCATTGTGGACGCGGTGCTAGGGGAGTCGGTGGTGGGTGTTGGGGGGGGGGGACACACACACACACACACACACACACACACACACACACACACACACACACACACACCGATCATACATTTCAACTCGATTTGAAGAAACCGAGAAAAGTGTGCTGTGTTTGGTGCTGTCGGTCAGTCGGGGTTGAAGAGATGAGTTTTTGAAGTTCTTCTGGCTGACTGGATGTTATAAGCTTTCCGAAGAGGTTCTGGTAAAGAGTTCCACAGAGGGGGATGGGAATTTCTGAAGGGTCTGGCACCTGAACGCTTCATACTTGTCGCTGTAGCTGGGAATGTGAAGGCCGGACTGAGACAAGCGAACAGGTCGGGAACTGGCGTTGGGAACAATCAGTTCTTGAGGTTGCTGTGGTACAGATCCACGGAGACGCTGGAAAAAGTTAAAACAGAGAATGTTCAATCCGTTGTGAGCTGGGAAGCCAGTGAAACTATCTTTTGGTGTGGGGAGAGACGTGGTCGGGCAGAAGTATCACGCTGTGGAGGCGTCACAGAGTCCAGGACTGACGGTCTGCTGGATGTTTGTCTGTTGTTTCCGAGCGCCCTCCTAGAGGTCATCACAACACCACTCCAACACGCCGCTCCGTCATCTTTACCACAGTCCGCCATCTTTAGCAGGACAATAGCACAAGACGCATGCTGACAATGGCGGAGACGGCAGCATTGAGAGATCGTTTAGTGGACAGAAAGGAAGCAGAGACCGCGGGCGGTTATTAGCCGTTGACGGGACCCGACTAGCGGACGCGACTCTTATTGTGTGGCTAATTGTACAACAACACGATCACGCTACTCCTCCCCGACACTCCAGCGTGGAGCACGAGATCAGGTTCCAGCCTTGTCCTGTTCTGAAGGGGCGACAATTTTACACGCTTGTCCTCCCTCCCTGTCTCCATGCCTTCCTCCTCCCCCGCCCTGGGCATCTCTCAGTGTCGTGTTCCCTTCACCCCCTCCCTACCCCCCACCCATCAGCCAACTGCTGTGTCCAGGCGGGCCTCATGGGGAGAACTCTTGACCAGCTATTGACCTCAGTTATCAGATCGAAAAAGGTTTATTTTCATTAAAAATCTGCCTCACACGCGATTCACATTTTGGTCAGATTGGTTGGTTGGTTGTTCGTGATTTTAACTTCCTTTTCCGTCAAATGAGGGTGATGTTAGAGGCAGGACAACGGAGAGAAAGTCAGCACAAAATCTTGGGACTCAACCGGGATTCGAACTCACAATCCGAGCTCCAACGCTTTATTATGAGCAGCTCGGCTGACCGTGCTCCCGCTGTGGTCCAGAGGGTTGTTATGTTGTGACGAACCGTCTGTGTTATCTTTGTTTATTTGAAGTTCTGCCATTCACTCCAATAGTTGCTTGCAGGATGGTCAAGGCAAAGACTCTATATCCCGGGAGTGTTTTAAGGGAAAGGAATAACACATTGAAATCCAGACACTCCTCAAGGTCAAGGTGGGCTACATTGGATATTTTCTTTACTTGACTGTGGTGTAGACTTTACAATGACATTCAGGTTCAGCTCACAACCAGAGGAAACGGGCCCCGTGATGAGTCTGTACAGTTTTATGATAGTTACTTGTACCTCGGGTTGTCCTGAAACTGACGGCCTTTCCACATCTAACGCAAGAACTTCACTCTCGGTGACTGAGCCAGTCCAGACTTGGCGACTGTTTTGGTATTCAGATCAGCGCTAAACTCGTCACATAATTCGGGAAACATATCATAACAGAAGTTGTCTTGCGAGTGGTTTGGGGGTTTAATGCTTTTTTCCGTGACATAAGGCTGGTGATGTCAAAGACAGGGCAAGCAGAAAAAAAGAAAAGTTCAAGTTTTTGTTGTTTGTTTTCTTGCTCCTAGTCGGGAGTGGAATTGACGACCCTAATATTGACAGTCCAAACATCATAAACAAGCTGCTTACAACTGAATACTTCTGGAGTTAACAAGCGCTGTCTTTGATATGCTCCACTGAAGCGAACACTCGATTTTGCCCGAGACATTATGAGTTAACGGACTTGAAATGACGAATAACTTGTACGTAAGGCAGCTGTAGTGCGCATTGCTCACTTTAGGCACGACATCACATGACCTCCAAATCGAACAAAATGCGCAAAACATGACATTGTGCACCTCGTCTTTTTTCAGCGGTAAAATTCTGCACAAGAGAAAGAAAACTAGGCGTCGGAAGCCAGCCCCAACCATGTCTCGTATTAATCCAGTCTGCGTGAAATTTTACACCCTTTTAACTGAAGCCTACAGCGAGCTGAGTGCAGATTTGAATACCGGCCACTTTATTTGTGCATCTACACGGAAACGTGAATCTCACAGACTGCTAAACGACCAGGAGAGAACACTCCACCAACTAACAAGGCGACAACAACACGGGAGTCTATAGAGAGCACGGGTGGTAAGCAAGAAGGCGGATTTTTCCTACAGCTACTCACATCGGACAGGTTTGGCGACAGCAGCTCTCAGCTGAGGCCACGAACGTATTGTACAGTGACCTCTTTACGTTGTCATAATGTGTTGGTGAAAGTTGTCTCGTTGACAGACTGTTGCTTTTTCACATACATTAACCGCAGCTCCAGGTGTGTTCCAGTACTACACTACTTACGTTTGAGTTCAAGGTGATATTATTTCTGCGCTCGGGAAAACCCACACGCGCTCCACCGCATCTCTCAGTAAACTCACCGGTGTCGACTGTGAGAGTTTTTCACGTTTGTGAATGGAAACACTCGGTGCTACTGTTTAGTGGATTTCGGTTTGCTGTCGTTAAAGTAAAGGGCAGCGTATCAACCAATGGCTTAAAGTCTCTATGTTCGTGATGACTTCGCCGCTTACAAAGCTCTAGGGCTGTTTGCCAAATGAAGATATATACAGATGTATAGACATAGATATATAGACATATAGACATATAGATATATAGAGATATAGACGTATAGATATATAGACATATAGATATATACACATATAGACACATAGATATATAGACATATAGACATAGATATATAGACATATATACATATAGATATATAGAGATATAGACGTATAGATATATAGACATATATAGAGTTTTCACAATGAGGTGCCCCCGATTACGGAAAATACACCACACGAGTTTGTTGATTTCGACCGTAAAACTGCGAGTTTTAACGAGCAGTTTTACGGTCGAAATCAACAAACGAGTGTGGTGTATTTTTCGTAATCGGGGGCACCGAATTGGGAAAATTATTTATACCACGTCCCTACCTGCATTTCAAGTCTTTGATTTGAAAGCTGACATCGGCAATCCAAATGCTTCACGCGACATCACTGACTGAGGTGCTTTACCTCGCTTTGTCCATAGGCTTTGAGAAGTCAGCTTTTCCGTTTCGAAGCCTCCGTCTTAGTAGAGAACTGGAACTAGGCTTACGCTTGTCACAAACACGACCGCTTGTTGATAACACCTAGCAAAAGATCAACAATTCCACGTCAAGCGACTGGCAAAGCTCCTTCGTCCCCATTTCCGTACGAAGTCGAACTAAGTCATGTCGTGACGTAAATTATTCCTTAGTCCCTTTTCGCGTCATATTGTGACGCAAATCCTTTCACCAGAACACACTGCTGGAACACTGCTAGGGGTAATACCTGTTCACTCTTTAAGGCGATGTCACACTGAAAACAAGTTTCCCTGCTACGGTCAAGATATTCCTACCTTACTAGACACCCTTTTCTTGTATGTAGAACTTCAATGCGTATGAAATACCTCTGGATGGGGTGTCTGGGTAAAGTCGATGTCTCTTTTCCTTATACATACATGTTGACTGAGCGGATACGGGAAGGTGTCACTTGACACTCCGCACGGCGGCTTTCATTGTTTGAAACACAAAACATGTTTTCGGATTTTAGGGCAGGCTCTTAAACTGAAAACACGATCGAAACAGTGTTTTGAAAACATTGTTGTGAAGTATGTCACACGACAAAATACACTGTTTCGCAGCGAAACATCTGAAAACAATGTTTTCAAGTGTTTTTGCCCTCTCGTGTGACATGGCCTTTAGGTACAGCCATAAAATACACGCGTGGTTGTCATGGGTACAATATTTATACCACATGTGGTGAATTATGGATTTTATACCATGACTTGTAATAGTGGTAGAGTGGTATAAAGATATATACACATATAGACATAGATATATAGACATATAGATATATAGAGATATAGACGTATAGATATATAGACATATAGATATATACACATATAGACACATAGATATATAGACATATAGACATAGATATATAGACATATAGACATATAGATATATAGAGATATAGACGTATAGATATATAGACATATAGATATATACACATATAGACACATAGATATATAGACATATAGACATAGATATATAGACATATAGATATATAGAGATATAGACGTATAGATATATAGACATATAGATATATACACATATAGACACATAGATATATAGACATATAGACATAGATATATAGACATATAGACATATAGATATATAGAGATATAGACGTATAGATATATAGACATATAGATATATACACATATAGACACATAGATATATAGACATATAGACATAGATATATAGACATATAGATATATAGAGATATAGACGTATAGATATATAGACATATAGATATATACACATATAGACACATAGATATATAGACATATAGACATAGATATATAGACATATAGATATATAGAGATATAGACGTATAGATATATAGACATATATAGATATATACACATATAGACACATAGATATATAGACATATAGACATAGATATATAGACATATAGATATATAGACATATAGATACATATACATATAGATACATAGACATATAGACATAGATATATAGACATACAGATATATAGACATATAGATATGTAGACATATAGACATAGATATATAGACATATAGATATATAGACATATATAGACGTAAAGACATATAGATATACAGACATATAGATATATAGATAGAATTAAATGTTTTTGCCGTTGCCGCCGTTAACGTGACTTTGCAGTTCGTAAGAGTAGAGAAATGTATTTTTTTTTGGGGGGGGGGGGGGGGGCGCTAACGCCTCCATACCTGCACGACACACCTGTCGACAAAGTCACTAGAATTTACCGCCAATCAGCGCCGTTTATATGCTCCTCAGTCCGCAACTGAAAAAACACACAAACAAAAAAACAACAAAAAAACCCCGTAGTCTGCTCAGTACGCGGGGCACTTCTTTGTAGGTAGATCAACACACAGGCCAACCCGAGTCACCACAGAGGTTTCACGTGCTATACACTGTGTCCCACGTGACTGATTCTGATGTACGGATTAAGCGTAATCCATGAAACGTTTTCCGTCATCCCGCGAACCTTGCTGGCGAAGATTTGGGGCAGCAAAAACAAACCCGACTTAAAATGCCCACTAGAATTGAAATATTTTAAAGACAGGTATTTGCTCATATTTTAAACAAGTGAGTTTGCCTCAAAGCTATTGTTCTGAAACTTTTGTTTCGTGCTAGCACCAAAAACACTCTCCGCCCTTTTGCCTACCCTCCGTTGGAAGGGAAGGGTCGGGTTACACGGCGTTTCTTCACCTCGCCTTGAAACTGGAGATGGTGGCGACGTGGTGGCGGCGATGTTGGAGCGGTAGTGGTTGCCGCGGGCGTTACTGTGTTGAAGACTGCTCACGCTGACGATAGCGACACCATGATCACGTCACATCAAAGGAAGGACACGTTGTATCTCGTGTTTACCTGTACGATACGCGCGTCCTCTTCTTGTTGTGTTTATTTTTAAGGGGAAAATGATAGTAAGAAAAATATCTGCGGTTCTGCTTATCACTACGAAACGCAATTCGGCATTTTTATTTATTTATTTATTTATTTTTTTATTTTTTTTTTTGGGGGGGGGGGTGGGGGTAGGGGGATCTTTTGCTTTTGTTTTTGTTTGTTTGTTTGTTTGTGTGTGTGTGTGTGTGTGGGGGGGGTTCTTTGGTGGAGGGGGGGGGCGTTGGTTTGTCAGTTGGACTGATGGCTGGCTGGTTTGTGGTGTAGTTGGCTGGACTGGTTTTTGGTTGATTGGTTTGTTTGGTGGTTGGTTGGATTTTTTTTCCCTGTCTTAAGGTTTGAACCCCGAGACAAGGAGCCGGCTGTGTGATAACTCAGTCAAGGAAAATGCAAATATAAATATATACATTGGATATGTCCAATGGCAAACAAAGCACACATCTCCTAGATCTAGGGAGCGCTCTCAGCTTTACTTACTTCCCCTACTTTCAAATTGACCTGATTGAGCGCATGTTTTCGGCCAGATATATACATATATCTGCTTTGCTAGTTCAGAAAATGTAGGGTCGGTGATGAAAATTGTGTAACCGGAACCATGCGGGTTTTTTTTCCCTTTTGCCTCACCTCTTTAACTCTCATTGTAGTTTTTACGTGCCTCTCATAATTTTCGGCGTCGTAGTAAAGTGTTTGAAAAACTCCTTTGGTGTTTGAAGAAGAATTGAATTTTAAAACATACGTGTGGGGTCATGTCATCTCACAGGAACCGTTGATAACATTTAGGAAATAGTTTACCTGGAGTGGGGCCTGACTGAATTCTTTTGCCTCTTTCACGCGTCTAGTGACACTTTCTCACAGGAACCGTTGATAACATTTAGGAAATAGTTTACCTGGAGTGGGGCCTGACTGAATTCTTTTGCCTCTTTCACGCGTCTAGTGACACTTTCTCTGATGTCAAAACAGTTTCTCTTGGTTTGGTCCCTCATCGAGAAACTTACTGAAGCCGTCTCTTATTTTCGCAATCATGCTATGTGCACAAACAAACAAGCGAATGAACGAAGTTTTTGGTGTAGTGGTTAAGGTATTCCACTTCCGATCCTGCGCTGCTTGGTTCGAATCCCTGGTGGGAGGGAATTTGTAGGATTTTTCTTTTCCCGATCGAGTCAAAATCACGTGCAGACTCGTCTCCCCCTCGCTTACACACACACGCACAATACCAAGTGTGCGTCAAACTTTCATTGCTCGGGTCGTGGGTTCGAATCCCGGCTGGGGTCAAATATTTGTACTGGCATTTTCTTCGTTGCCTCGTCTTACGTGGTGGAAAAGGACGCTAAACGATAAAAGCAACCAACCAACAAAGCATATTCCTATTATACTATTCCTATAGCGGGATTTGAACTCACTGAAGCGTGGCCCCCCAAAGACTGATTTGGACACGTGACCTGTTTATCCCGAGGTGTTGTGGAGATGAAGACTATCGCTTACCGCTATCGGATGTACGCGTCGCCGGAGTGTCAGTGAAGCGTGTCCAGTTGGCTCTTCCCGTGTTGACATTCCCACTTCATACCCGTCCGCCAGGACTCGGCACTCGAGATCAATTTTCTACCCGACTACACCCGCAAAATGCTCGTCCAAAGACATCAGGGGCCATCGCCACCAGCTACCCGCTACCCTCCCCGCCATCACCATTTTATTTCCCGCTTGGGTTCTGCCAAAGACTCAATAACTGCACGATCCTGGCGTTTCCGATACTACTACTACTACTACTACTACTACTACTACATTGTGGAGGGCTTTATGCCATTTTCTTGGCTCACAACGCCGCGAACTGAACCCAACGGGTCCTCTCACTTGAATCACACGCATGCTCTCACACACCGAACATCAACACATTATAATCATGGGGATGGGGTGCGAAGGGTAAGTTCAGCTTTTTAAGTTTCGGAACATTGCGTTTATTTATTGCGTTTATTTAGATATTTTTTCAGGGGGGAGGGGTGGAGGGGGTGTTGCGTCATCCCATTAAACTCCCTTGGCATATAGGCATTGGACACAAGTCGAGCGGGAAAAAGAAATCACGTTCCCCACTGCGCAACTTTGAAAAGGGGTGGAGTGTGTGTGTGGGGGGGGGGGGGGAGGGGTGGATGCGGGGGAAGATCAAAGTGTTACTTGGTCTAACAGGAGCGACAGCACAATCAGCAGAAGTAGAGAGAGGATTCCACAGGAATTTATTGTAAGTAAGTAAGTAAAGTAAGTCAGTAAGTAACACCCATTTTGTGTGGTGTGGTGTGGTGTGGTGTGGTGTGGTGTGGTGTGGTGTGGCGTGGCGTGGTGTGGTGTGGTGTGGCGTGGCGTGGCGTGGCGTGGCGTGGTGTGGTGTGGCGTGGCGTGGCGTGGCGTGGCGTGGCGTGGTGTGGCGTGGCGTGGCGTGGTGTGGTGTGGTGTGGCGTGGCGTGGTGTGGTGTGGTGTGGTGTGGTGTGGTGTGGTAACATCAGTATCTTTAAGCAGAGACTTTTACTCAACTCCCACACAAGTCTCAAACACAACATGTGCGAGCGGTAGTGGTGTAAATGGACGTCGCTAGAGAAGCTGAAGAAACTGTGGAACTCTCCAGTTATAACAGTTTGAATGATCATGCACAGAGTTACTGATGTAACATGTACCGGAAAACGCCTGAGGGCGACGTTGTGTTGAACGTTTTACTGGCGTCGGCCATGTATGATAACGATGATTCCATGTGATTTGATCATCACTACATGCAGACAAATGTACAGGTCTGTTTGACGCAATCATTTAGAGTTTGATGTTTGAGAGAAGTGACATCTATGCCTTTCTTTACGGGTCATTCCTATTGCGATGAAGTGAGGTTGTGAAGTGGTGACATTGACGTAAGGCTCCTGTTGTGCACTCTTTATCTTTCCGGGTGAAAGAACTAACATGCAGGGTGAGTGGTTTCTTTTTTAGCTGTTGCAGTGGAGCTGTCTACTTCCTTCACACACACACACACACACACACACACACACACACACACACACACACACACACACACACACACACACACGCGCGCGCGCGCGCGCGCGCACGCACGCACGCACGCACGCACGCACGCACGCACGCACGCACGCACGCACGCACGCACGCACGCACGCACGCACGCACGCACGCACGCACACACACGTTGACCAAAAGTACTAAAATGTTGCTTTTGTCTGGGAACACGTTACAAGTACAGCTTTGTTATGGCGAACATCTTAAGTTTAGGGTTATTTTAAAATTTGTCCGCTAAAAGTAGAAAATTGAACTCAGAAGTACGTGAATGAATGAATGAATGAATGAATGAATGAGGTATGTGCAGATGGCCCATTAATTTTGCTTCATAAAATTCCAACATTTCTGACACAAATTACACAACACTTTCACCCCCAATGACAGGCACCACACTTAAGGCTTTCTACCCTGAGGGGACAAAACTCCTATGTGCTCGTTATCTCCCCTTATTTTATATCATGCATACCCGATGGATATCAAAGACACACTCAGCAGCTCAAATGGATCTGGCGCCGACTGTATGGAAAATCATACTGCAGATCTCAAACACAAAATAATAACTGTTTCTTGCAGACGGTGGCAATGCATCAACACCGAGGTTTTTTTAACTTTAAATTTTAGTTTTTAGTTTTGTCGATAGTATCTTCATTTTTACCATGACCCTGGAGAGAGAGAGAGAGAGAGAGAGAGAGAGAGAGAGAGAGAGAGAGAGAGACAGACAGACAGACAGACAGACAGACTTGAGCGACTTAAAGAGTGAGACAATCCATGTTAAAAACAAAAGGAGGGGGGGGGGGGGCAAACAAATGAATGTTCTGTAATGGAAAGGTAAAATCGAAAGCAAACAACTTCTCTGTTTCTTTTTTCCTTTTCTTGTTTTGTTCTGCCTCGGTGAGAAAATGTCTGCACAAAATTTCAAAACCAGCCATCAATAAATTAAATTCCTTTTAACGACAATACAAAGAGAAACCCCAAACCGTTTGAAGCATCTACTCGGTCATGTCTTAATCCCCTGTTAGTCGCCCCTCAAAGTTCGTGAACTTCTCCACAGTCGTCAAGACGTCAACAGGGCTTTACGTATTATAACGTCATACTGCTGGTTGTGGTGACAGCGTGGTAATCACACAACCTACGTCTACAATTCCATCCATACAAATAAGCACGGGGCTAGACGATATTGCTGCGGTCAAACGAAGTGCTACTCCCGTTTCAGTACCGCGCTTTCGACAACGATTCCTCTGAAATGGTGTCCTAGTTGTGAAACCTGAGCGTACACGGCTGTGTGCAGTATTGTGGTGTGTTGGTAACAACAGGTGGCTACTCCATAAATTGTCCCTTTGTTTTTAAAGCAAAACACCCAAATCCACTGGTCAAACCAAGTGTCACTCAGATTTTAAAATGGTCAAACGATGTGCCACGTTTTGGTCAAAAGAACAAATGAGAGTGCCACTGTTTGGTCAAACGAAGTGCCACTGGTAACGAGTCGGAATGGAAGAAACTCTCTCTCTCTCTCTCTCTCTCTCCGGCACGGGTTGGAGGAGGGGGGGGGGGTACTCAAACTGGACGACCTTTTCCCGTTGCTATGCCGCTTCAAACGTTTCCACGACCATCGCTGTCATGTAACTCCATTAGGATGGCCCATATCAGACCGTTCCTGTCAGTCGAGGCGACGAAAAAGCTGATGTCAGCCTTTGTCTTGTCTCGGCTTGACTACTGCAATTCTTTGTTGTCCGGCTTACCTGACGATAAAATCAACCGTTTACAGAGGATGCAGAACAACGCGGCAAGACTAGTCCTCCGCAGATCCATGCGAGACCATGCAAAACCTCTCCTGAGAGAGTTGCATTGGTTGCCAGTGAAGGCTAGGATCGAATACAAGGTTGCCACTCTATGCTACCGCACTCTGCAGTCTAACACACCTTCATACCTTGCTGAGCTCCTCACTCCATACGTTCCTACCCGATCCCTGCGCTCTCAGGAAGCAGGGCACCTCTGTGTCCCTCGCTTTAATCTAAGCAGTTTCGGGAAACGTTTTTTTTTTTTTTTTTTTTTTTTTACTCTGGTCCTGCTACATGGAATACTTTACCAAAGCCCCCCAGAGATTGTCCCACACTGTCGTCCTTTAAATCTAATCTTAAGACACACTTGTTTTTAAAGCATCTGGACAGATCTGCGCGATCACTCCTATGAGCTGTGACCTCAAAATGCGCAAGGTCCCATCTTTAATGTCTTACATTTTCCTCACCGCTGCTATCTCTTAAGGTTTTATCTGGCTCATTCCGGTCTATCCTTTTGTTTTGGGTTTTATCACTGGTATTTGTTCTTGGTTTTTAATTGTCTCTGTCTATCCTTTATCATTTCTGCTCCGTCGTGATGTGTGTGTGTGTGTGTGTGTGTGTGTGTGTGTGTGTGTGTGTGTGTGTGTGTGTGTGTGTGTGTGTGTGTGCCTATTTACTTTTTTAAGTTGATTTTACGTAGTGTACACGGAGTGAATGCTTTTTTTTAACTTTAAGCTCGTTCCCCGGGGATAGGCGCCCTATAATAATAATAATTATTATTATTATTCTAAAACATGAGCATATCGTGTGCACGTGTGTAGATTGTGAGCATATCGTGTGCACGTGTGTAGATTGTGAGCATATCGTGTGCACGTGTGTAGATTGTAGTAACGTATTAGTACATGAGCATATCGTGTGCACGTGTTCACATTGTAGTTACGTATCAGTACATGAGCATATTGTGTGCACGTGTGTAGATTGTAGTAACGTATTAGTACATGAGCATATCGTGTGCACGTGTTCACATTGTAGTTACGTATCAGTACATGAGCATATTGTGTGCACGTGTGTAGATTGTAGTAACGTATTAGTACATGAGCATATCGTGTGCACGTGTTCACATTGTAGTTACGTATCAGTACATGAGCATATTGTGTGCACGTGTGTAGATTGTAGTAACGTATTAGTACATGAGCATATCGTGTGCACGTGTTCACATTGTAGTTACGTATCAGTACATGAGCATATTGTGTGCACGTGTGTAGATTGTAGTAACGTATTAGTACATGAGCATATCGTGTGCACGTGTTCACATTGTAGTTACGTATCAGTACATGAGCATATTGTGTGCACGTCGGTAGATTGTAGTAACGTATTAGTACATGAGCATATCGTGTGCACGTGTTCACATTGTAGTTACGTATCAGTACATGAGCATATTGTGTGCACGTGTGTAGATTGTGAGCATATCGTGTGCACGTCTGTAGATTGTAGTAACGTATTAGTACATGAGCATATCGTGTGCACGTGTTCACATTGTAGTTACGTATCAGTACATGAGCATATTGTGTGCACGTGTGTAGATTGTGAGCATATCGTGTGCACGTCTGTAGATTGTAGTAACGTATTAGTACATGAGCATATCGTGTGCACGTGTTCACATTGTAGTTACGTATCAGTACATGAGCATATTGTGTGCACGTGTGTAGATTGTGAGCATATCGTGTGCACGTGTGTAGATTGTAGTAACGTATTAGTACATGAGCGTATCGTGTGCACGTGTTCACATTGTAGTTACGTATCAGTACATGAGCATATTGTGTGCACATCTGTAGATTGTAGTAACGTATTAGTACATGAGCATATCGTGTGCACGTGTTCACATTGTAGTTACGTATCAGTACATGAGCATATTGTGTGCACGTGTGTAGATTGTGAGCATATCGTGTGCACGTCTGTAGATTGTAGTAACGTATTAGTACATGAGCATATCGTGTGCACGTGTTCACATTGTAGTTACGTATCAGTACATGAGCATATTGTGTGCACATCTGTAGATTGTAGTAACGTATTAGTACATGAGCATATCGTGTGCACGTGTTCACATTGTAGTTACGTATTAGTACATGAACATATTGTGTGCACGTGTGTAGATTGTGAGCATATCGTGTGCACGTGTGTAGATTGTAGTAACGTATTAGTACATGAGCATATCGTGTGCACGTGTTCACATTGTAGTTACGTATCAGTACATGAGCATATTGTGTGCACGTGTGTAGATTGTAGTAACGTATTAGTACATGAGCATATCGTGTGCACGTGTTCACATTGTAGTTACGTATCAGTACATGAGCATATTGTGTGCACATCTGTAGATTGTAGTAACGTATTAGTACATGAGCATATCGTGTGCACGTGTTCACATTGTAGTTACGTATTAGTACATGAACATATTGTGTGCACGTGTGTAGATTGTGAGCATATCGTGTGCACGTGTGTAGATTGTAGTAACGTATTAGTACATGAGCATATCGTGTGCACGTGTTCACATTGTAGTTACGTATCAGTACATGAACATATTGTGTGCACGTGTGTTGATTGTGAGCATATCGTGTGCACGTGTGTAGATTGTAGTAACGTATTAGTACATGAGCATATCGTGTGCACGTGTTCACATTGTAGTTACGTATCAGTACATGAGCATATTGTGTGCACGTCTGTAGATTGTAGTAACGTATTAGTACATGAGCGTATCGTGTGCACGTGTTCACATTGTAGTTACGTATCAGTACATGAGCATATTGTGTGCACATCTGTAGATTGTAGTAACGTATTAGTACATGAGCATATCGTGTGCACGTGTTCACATTGTAGTTACGTATCAGTACATGAACATATTGTGTGCACGTTCGTACATGTCGGTTTCTGGGTGGTAAACGGCCCCTTTCTGTTGTTCTAACCAACAATTGAAAATCCAAAGCGTTTTTCCAGTGCTATGGCGTTTTGAATACGGAAAAACGCGGTGCTGTGGCGTGGGAGCCTGCTGGTTGACGGTGTCATGGTTTGGAGCGGCAGAGCACCCGAAAAACGCCCGCCCATTTTGTTTCAATACGGAAAAACGCTGTGCTATGGCGTGGGTATCAGAACGTCATTTGAGAGGTATCATCGTGGAAACTTTCGAATTGAGGCTGGCACTGTGTTTGACAAAAGCCGGTTAGTTTAACCCCCCCGTGATAAACCTGGGTTTAAACTCACCTGCTGGATTGGAGAAGGTATAAAAGATATTGAGCGAAGCGCAACAGATGGAGTTCGTAATAGATGCACACGAAATGGCCCTCGATTTTAACGCCTCGTCAAGTGACGAAGTGGGAAATGGCTTGTCACGTCGAAACGGCATCTTACGAGTGAAGAAACTGAAGACATCACATCAAGGAAAATAGATTTTTTGTCGTGTCTCTAACTGCGTGTGGCTTGATGGGGGTGTAGGTCCTGATGGCTCCAGGGTATCGACACACACACAGACACACACACACACACACACACACACACACACACACACACACACCTGCGAGTGAAGAACTTGCTCCTGGTGGCGGGTGATGGCAGGTGGAGGGACGCAGGCTCTGGCCTGTGTGATGGTGAACGTCTTCCGTCTCGGGAACTTACCCACAGTCAATAGTTTTGTCATTCTTTGTCTTTGGGCATTTTCTGTTTGTTTCTTTGTTAGTTTGTTTGTTTCTTTGTTGATGTTGCTGCTGCTATTATGTCTGTGTGCAAATTACAGTTTTAACAAGACGGCTCTGTGGGGAGTTAAACTTCACGGAAACTGCCGCTTCCCAGACAACACTAAAAGAAAGAAAGAAAGAAAAAAAGAGAGAGAGAGAGAGAAGAAAGAAAGAAAGAAAGAAAGATATTGTGTAGTAGTGGTACAAGTTTTTTTTTTTTTTTAAGTTCAAGTTCAATTTCAAGACTATGCATCAGTCGAGGGACAATTCCCGTTAAGTTTCATTTC
This sequence comes from Batillaria attramentaria, assembly GCA_018292915.2. Taxonomy (NCBI): domain Eukaryota; kingdom Metazoa; phylum Mollusca; class Gastropoda; family Batillariidae; genus Batillaria; species Batillaria attramentaria. The sequence continues at coordinate 841,100 of JACVVK020000172.1, read as the reverse complement.
CTTCAGCCATACCAGCTCGCTCGTCTCGTCTCGTCTCACCTCGTCTCGTCTCGTCTCGTCTTGTTTCGTTTCGTTTTGTTTCGTTACACGTTCGGTTCTGTTTTGTTCGGCTGGGTTTGGCATGGTTTTATTTTCTTTTAATTTTGACAGCAGCGGAAAAAACCCATTCCACGTATTCAATCCGCTCCCGTAAGTCGGTAGGCATGCACACAGTCACGATAGTGCTGCCTTGAGGATAAAAACTATAGTTTGCCGGCGTTAAAAAGAGAGGGAGGCACGGAGCGTCAGAGTGTGGCTTGCACGTGCAACACAAGACGGTCGTACACTGTAGATCTGTCACCAGGGGCTGGCTGTTGTGAGGACACGTGACCTCGAGAGCTGTTAAAGGCAGCGCGGCAAGGGGAAACGGCTGAGGGGTGCGAGGAGAAGGGGGGGGGGCGGGGGAGGGGGGAATTTGGATAGAACAGACAGTCGTGGGGAGCGCCTGCATCACGTGACTGACGTCACAACACGTGACGCTTGTGGGCCAAATGTTCACACCCTGCTCAGTACACGTCTGCCCAGTAAACTTCCACACAAGAGATCTGAACAGGGGAGGCGGTTCTCTGCAGGCGACTTTTGGGGACAGACAGTAAGTTGCAGACATTCAAACCCGCTACTTCCATTTTTACTAGGCTTCAAAGAAGTCGACTTCCTTTCTGGAAAAGTTTGCCTTGTAAGTGCACCTGTCAGTTCTAAATGATCTTAATGATGAGTAGAGCTCTTAATACAACACAATCATATCTGCACTCCGTGCCAGCGGTCGAAAAGTCATTATTCTCCTACCAGCAGTTGATCGTGCCCACAAGCCTCCCGCCCAGTCCTTGTGTTCGCCGCATCATTGTGTACCCGTCTGTTGGCTCAGTGCCAGTCTTTGAGATGCTGTCACTGTGCAGGTGACTAGGTGGTGTGATGCTAGATACGGGGGTGAAACAAAATGGAAGGTCGTTCTTCTGGTGCTATACCGCTTCAAATCATTTCACCGCCAATCAGTGGCTTAAGCGCTTCCCTCGCCATAGCACCGCGGGTTTTTTTGTTTGTTTGTTTGTTTGTTTTTTTTGTTTTGTTTTTGTTTTTGTTTCCAAATTCAAAATGCCAAAGCACCAGAAAAATTCTTTATACTTTCAGTTGTCGGCGACAACCCCACAAACACCGACGTTTAGCAGACAGAAGTAAACACGCACAGCGTCTGCCACAGTCTTGTTACACGGCTGATTGGGAGAGCTTCAGGTCTTCACAAAGCTCACAGACAGAGAGAGAGAGAGACAGACAGACAGACAGACAGACAGACAGAGACAGACAGACAGACAGAGAAAATGATTATTCCACAAAGCCAACGTCTGTTATTCCCCTTGTATTTGTCAATTTTCAAACCGCTAATACTCTTTAAGTCCGGTAAGCTCTACTCCTACAGCGCCACCTTGTGTTGGAGGACACGGTTATACGCGGCTCTACACGGCTAAAGAAAAATTAATGAAACGGTCGCCGTAAGTGTCCTTCAGACAGTCGTTCAGGTCGCTTGTGAATTAAGGCAGATTTCTTGCTAAGTCCGCGCTCTTTTCCGGCTTGAAACCTAATTCCACCGTGTGGGGCCATTTCCAGTAACACCTGTTTCTCTCCCACCAAACACGCCACACTCGGCTTACATCGACAGGATGAGTGTCCAAGAAAAAAGTGCTGTGTGGTTGTCGTCCCTTAGGGTGTTTTATTTCCCCCTATATACAGAGCTATATTCATCCCTCTACGTCGTGACCACACGGACGACAAGCAAGCCAAGAAAGTGAAATGGTCCGCCCTTGTCAGTCTCCGGCGTTGGAATGTCCCATACGGAATCGTTCGCGTGTCGACTCAAATCCAAATCATTTCTCCCTCACTCACTGGGCCGTCTTCTCCTGTGTAAGTTGCTTCGTTTTGAGCCGGCTCACGAGATGGCGAAACCCAGACAGTGGTTGAAGGCCCGGCAGTAAGGGGCAGCAACTCTTGGTTCTGTTAGAACGACTGAAGTTAGTTGGTTATTTAGGGTTTATTTAACGCCGCGCAAGCTAGAACGACTGAAGAATCCGCATGAAGTAACCAAGAACGTCCGCGTGGGCTACGAGTTTTGTTGTTGTTGTTGTTGTTTTGTTTCCTTTTCCCACCAGAGGTGTTGTTACCGACCTCCACGGAGAGTTTACTCATGAATTGGCAGATCACTCTGTGAGACAATGACTTGGTGCAAACTGTCAATAACAGATTCTACTCACACACACTGACGTACATACAAAATGCTATGCGATGTTCTTTGCATTTTCATGAAAATTTTCATATCTCTCACATCATATTTAGAACTCCTCAACTCATTCAGTTTTGCAGCGTCGTGTTGATTTCTGTGCTGTCTTTCATTTTGGGCTATCATTTATCTCCCTGCTAGTGGCCGCTGTTTGGAATGCGAAACTGAGGCACAAGCCACCCGCTTCACACCTCGCCTTGTACCCGCTTAATCTGGGGCTCCTACCCGTTTCTGGGGACTGCCAGGTGGGGGTAGGGACACGCCATCCATCTCCTGCTTTGGCAGCGTGTTATTAGCGAGTGAGCCGACCAGAAACCGGAGCAATGGGTCCTGTCAGAACGCCGGGTTTCACGTGCAACTAGCAAATTGCTCCTGTGCCACCTACAGCGTGACGAAGTCTACACGGTACTGGGCTGTTCCCATGGTGATCGGTTACGGGACGACACTGAAGGGGTTATCGGAGTGTGCGGAATTTAGCTCGGAAAGACTGTTCATGCAGCGAGTTAGGAGCACACACACGCACAGACAGGCTTCAGACGGGCTTGTGTTCACCTGATTGATAGCAAAACACAGTAGTCTGTGTCAGTGTGCCTGTGTGATTACATGTACCACACTCGCACCTGTAACTCACCGGGTTCACTTGTAACTCACCGAGTTCACCTGTAACTCACCGGGTTCACCTGTAACTCACCGAGTTCGAGCAGCCGACACGGGCAACATGACGGGCGTCGTTTGCGGAGGGCTGACTTTCTCTCGTTTTAGCGGCCACCAAACGTCAGAGTGTTTCATTCGGAGCTCTACTAACCTGTCTGACTGTTACGAGAGCACAACGGTAGGCACAAGAGCAACAGTTACTTACCGTTCCAAACAAGAGTTGTCCCTACATATGGTAGCATTAGTGTCTGTAGCTATTACCACAAGTTATCATGCTGCACAACTCCGTTTTTATTTTCCACGCACGTGTAAAACAAGAAACTGGGCCCGTATATAAAACTCGAGGTTAAATTAACCCACGGCTACGGGTCTAACCCAGACTAGGACGAAAGAAACCCCAAAACAAAATTAAATAAAAAAGAAGCGAAGAAAGAAAGACAAAAATCCTTCCATATAAACGGCATAGGCACCTTGCTGGAATGGACCCGCTTCCTGATTTAAAACAAAAAACAACAGAAAATGTAACCCTAGAGCTAGTTTATTTCGAGGTTAGGCTCTAGCCCGGGGCTAAACTCACTAACCCCGACTTTTACATGCGGGCCCAGAATATTACCAGAAGTTTTATAATACTACACAATGGCTTGCATGTTTTTATTTTCCACGCACGTGTGAAACAGGAAACTGAATATTACCAAACGTTTTATAATTTTACACAATTGTTGCATTGTTACGGGTGTGATTGTGTGTTTTATGCCGTGTTGACAGATAATAGCTGTTTTGTTGTTGTTGTTGTTGTTGTTGTTGTTTTTAGAAGGTTGAGTGAGACAGAGAAGGTGCCTCGTTTAGTTCATATCGTTTTGTTGTGTTATACATGTAGTAATGGAGATCTGTTTTCCGTGATCCAGAAGTTTCTATTTTTTTCACGAAAATTCTAGAAGTGGTGACCTTGTTTTGACTGTAGCTAATTTTACCACGGGAGCCGGTACGCGTTTAGGGTCAAGGTCTGAGTCCCCCGGAAAAATCGCTTTATTATGACTTGTTTACGATTAGGAGGAATTATATAACGCGCCTAGATTTGACGGGCAGGTACTCGATAATTCTGGATTCTTCTCAGTTTTAAAATAAAAATGAGGCGATTATTTTATGTTCTGATTTTGTATTGGTTCCTTTATAATAGGTCAGTCTAGAATGTGCGAGAACGCTAGGAGACTATATAAAGGCTCTGAGATGTGTGTGTGTGTGTGTGTGTGTGTGTGTGTGTGAGAAGCTCATATGTGCGAAGCTTGAGAGACGTGAAACTCCACACAGCTATAACTTCTCTACACGCTCACGAGTCTTTTTGTGAGTGAATGAGACTTTCTCCGCAGCCAATATCAGAAAGCGCTACGTGAAGAGTGTGCTCCTGACTGTCACCGTATTCCTCGGTAAGACGACGGGCTCTTCGAACATTCACCACATAACATGCATGCGTTGTTATTTTCCAAGTACGTGTAAAACAGGAAACTGAATATTACCAGAAGTTATAATACTACACAATGACCTGCATTCGTTTGTGTGGGGTGTGAAATGTGACTGGAGGGTTTCATGTAACATTTCTATTACCGGCATCACACCACGACAGCTGTGTATAAAGCCAGCCTGTCAAACTCTCTAGCGACATACGACACTTTATGACATACAAGGCAGGACTAGTAATATGTCTGATATTACTGATACAGGGTGAAATATTACGCTGTTAGTATTGCGGCAGTTTAGTTTACCCTTAAATGACACCAATATCCCCCCTCACTCCCCCCCCCACCCCCCACCCCCACCCCCTTCCCCTCCCCTCAATTCTCCCACCAAGAAAAGAACGAAAAGAAAACTGTATTACAAGGGTTGTTCTGAAACACAAATTGTTCCTCTTGTTGTGGGTTCGACCCGACCCGAGACAGGAGTAAAAAAAATAAAATGTTCTGCTTCCAAAACGACGTCCGCGCTATTTTGACTGACCCTCAAGTCTGACAGACTGTGCTCCTCGTGTTTCACGTGGCGAGGTTACCCCCCCCCCCCCCCCCTTCTGTAAATCATATCTTGTGGCATGGAACGTTAAACCCAACTAACCAATCGACTGACGAAGTCACAGGCAAATGAGGACATCCAGTAAAAAGCCTCGGCTTGCCCCAGGTTAGCGTTATCCAACCTTGTCACGAATCCTATCCCACATTGCACCAGCAGGCCATCACACGGTGTAAAGTAGACAATCTGGTGGGATTAAACTTGTCACAATTTGATACATATACAACTTTAATGGCCTGCATCTCGCCTTTGGGGTCCTGAGAAGGACAGGGAGAGGGGTATGTGTTACAGAGAGAGGGGTATGTGTTACAGAGAGAGGGGTATGCGGGGTGTGATGTAACCTAATCTCTATCAAAACGAGGCAAGATGGCGGTCGAGAATTTTACATCTGCTTTCGTTACTATTGTTGGTGCTAATATAAATTCTAGGATTACCGGGAAGTCGTGCGTGCGTGCGTGCGTGCGTGCGTGCGTGCGTGTGTGTGTGTGTGTGTGTGTGATGTCTGATACGTCTACATTGTTGCTTTCTTCACAGTTCCCGGCCTGTTGTTTTGTTTGTTGTTTTTGTTTGTTTTTAGGCCACTGATATATATATTTACACACCCAGGCCACTGATATAATTATATTTCCACACCCCTTCCATCTCAGTATCTTTTAAACATCAAACTGCGTCGACGTTTGGCATAATTATCAAACAATACCGAGACATCACCATTCCTGACAATACATGAATTCAAGACCAGAAGATCCGAAAGAAACATACTGGAACTCGACTGATTAATGTGGGAAGGGTGAAAGATGGGGGACGTCGGGTGGGGGAGGGGCGTTTGAGGGTTCAACGTCCTTCTCCACCACATACCTGCGATACAAAAGACTGGGCAAGGAAAAAAGAGCCGGCACAAATATTCGGCCCCAACCGGGATTCGAACTCACGACCCGAGCATTGGAAAACAGGACTGGGGGGAGGGGGGGGGAGGGAAGAGGGTACGTGTGGCGTTGATGACACATACCTAAGGCGGGTACAGGTGGGACATAGTTTGGGTGCGGGTGCCAAAGAGAGAAGGGGGTGGGGGGGGGGGTTGAGGGACAGAGGTACGAAGCGATTCTCTCGCCAGCATTGTTCCCGTAAAAGACAGGATGGTAGTTTATGAGTGGCAGCTCGATTGCGGTGTAGGGGAAGACAGAGCCGCTCTCCCCTATACGTCCCCTTGTTCCTGACGCTACGATTGTGCTCGAGAGCGCTCGTAAACCCGGAGCGGGTAACGGGACACCAGCACGCCACAGGTGCACGTGCAACTCTAGCCGGGTTTCGTCAGCTCGCGCGCTACCCCGCGCTGCTCGGTGGTCCAACACGGGACCAGGGCGACCTCGATTAATTCAGGGTGGATGACGAAGGGGCGGGTGGTAATTCAGGGTGGATGGCAGGCTAATTTCGGATAGTGCACGTTAGGCAGTCTACGCGAGTGGAACGTCTTGTGTAGTCGTGAGTCGTATCCGGCAGAATACCCGTTCTCGCCTGTATCACGGCGCTATGCATGTCGGCCTTTGACACGTATGTTCTCACACACCTGAAAATTCAATAAGCACACTGCAGGGTTGGTTAATTGGATGGTTGGTTGGTTGGTCGGTTGGCTGGGAATTTAACGTCTTTTTCCACCACCTACGGTTGACTGATATCAAAGACGAGACAACGCAGAAATGAGCACCGAACTGGTATTTGAGCATTGGCAGGGTTTACACAGGGAAAAACGGTACATTTTACTGGGGTTTACACAGGGAGAAACGGTACATTTTACTGGGGATTACACAGGGAGAAACGGTACATTTTACTGGGGTTTACAAAGGGAGAAACGGTACATTTTACTGGGGTTTACACAGGGAGAAACGGTACATTTTACTGGGGTTTACACAGGGAGAAACGGTACATTTTACTGGGGATTACACAGGGAGAAACGGTACATTTTACTGGCGATTACACAGGGAGAAACGGTACATTTTACTGGCGATTACACAGGGAGAAACGGTACATTTTACTGGGATTACACAGGGAGAAACGGTACATTTTACTGGGGATTACACAGGGAGAAACGGTACATTTTACTGGGGATTACACAGGGAGAAACGGTACATTTTACTGGGGATTACACAGGGAGAAACGGTACATTTTACTGGGGATTACACAGGGAGAAACGGTACATATTACCGGGATTACACAGGGAGAAACGGTACATTTTACTGGGGATTACACAGGGAGAAACGGTACATTTTACTGGGGATTACACAGGGAGAAACGGTACATTTTACTGGGATTACACAGGGAGAAACGGTACATTTTACTGGGGATTACACAGGGAGAAACGGTACATTTTACTGGGGTTTACACAGGGAGAAACGGTACATTTTACTGGGGTTTACACAGGGAGAAACGGTACATTTTACTGGCGATTACACAGGGAGAAACGGTACATATTACTGGGATTACACAGGGAGAAACGGTACATTTTACTGGCGATTACACAGGGAGAAACGGTACATTTTACTGGCGTTTACACAGGGAGAAACGGTACATTTTACTGGGGATTACACAGGGAGAAACGGTACATTTTACTGGGGATTACACAGGGAGAAACGGTACATTTTACTGGGGATTACACAGGGAGAAACGGTACATTTTACTGGGGATTACACAGGGAGAAACGGTACATTTTACTGGGGTTTACACAAGGAGAAACGGTACATATTACTGGGGTTTACACAGGGAGAAACGGTACATTTTACTGGGATTACACAGGGAGAAACGGTACATTTTACTGGGGATTACACAGGGAGAAACGGTACATTTTACTGGGGTTTACACAGGGAGAAACGGTACATCTTACTGGGGTTTACACAGGGAGAAACGGTACATATTACTGGGATTACACAGGGAGAAACGGTACATTTTACTGGGGTTTACACAGGGAGAAACGGTACATATTACTGGGATTACACAGGGGGGTCAGGGTCAGGGTTTTAGGGCTTAAAGACGCGCAAGCCACAAAGACTAATTCGCGGCTGAGTGTGCCTGCACTACATGAAAAAAACAAAAATGTAACGTTGGACAAAAGATGCAAACTGGTCTACGGGGCAATATAAACCTAGGACATACAGGAGACGCTGCACCTTCATGCTAATTTCTCGAACTCCCGGTTACAAAAAAGCGTAGAACACAAATAACAATTACAACTGGGTAAAACAAAGATAAATACTAAGCGCATATACAGCAAATATTGCAACTTATCATCTCCTAGGCGCAATAAACCAGTTCGCAGCATATGCCCAACATCACTTATTCCTAACCACTGGTAGTGCAGACGTGAGTGAGGGGTTAAAAAGAAGAAATATAGATGAAAGGGCCGAACTCAGAAATCAGCTGAGAGAAGAGAGGAAGGACAGAGCGGGTAAATTCGGGAGGTTTTAAAGAGAAAGATACAGGTGAATGGGCTGGTGAGGGATAGACAGAGAGGTAGGAAGGAAAATTCCTTAGTTGCCAATGAAGACAACATGCCTGGGAGGCAGTTGGAGAAAAGACCGCTCCAACACGGAACCTCCCCGCCGCGAGGCGGTTTGGGAAAACAACGCACCAGAGAGGGGTGCGTTGTGAAGGTCTTCAACATGACAGGTGTTCAGCAGCACCAGCAGGGCACTGCGGACAAAGCCCGCCAGGCTGAAGACCAAGTGGGGGGAATCCAGTGAAGTCGGCCTTCAGAAACGACCCTCAGATGTCTCACTGGACCAAGGGTCAGCAGACACCGGGAGAAACGGTACATTTTACTGGGGTTTACACAGGGAGAAACGGTACATCTTACTGGGGTTTACACAGGGAGAAACGGTACATATTACTCGGATTACACAGGGAGAAACGGTACATTTTACTGGGGTTTACACAGGGAGAAACGGTACATATTACTGGGATTACACAGGGAGAAACGGTACATTTTACTGGGGTTTACACGAGGAGAAACGGTACATTTTACTGGGGTTTACACAGGGAGAAACGGTACATTTTACTGGGGATTACACAGGGAGAAACGGTACATTTTACTGGGGTTTACACAGGGAAAAACGGTACATATTACTGGGATTACACAGGGAGAAACGGTACATTTTACTGGGGTTTACACGGGGAGAAACGGTACATTTTACTGGGGTTTACACAGGGAGAAACGGTACATTTTACTGGGGATTACACAGGGAGAAACGGTACATTTTACTGGGGTTTACACAGGGAGAAACGGTACATTTTACTGGGGTTTACACAGGGAGAAACGGTACATTTTACTGGGATTACACAGGGAGAAACGGTACATTTTACTGGGGTTTACACAGGGAGAAACGGTACATTTTACTGGGGTCAGTCTTGGGACCAACTCGAAAAATCACGTGATTTTTTTGTAAACAGCACAGGTTAGGGACAGTTCTCAAGCTACCTCACGGCTGAAGTGGATGTTTCGGTTTAGTCTCTATACTGGAGGTTGCCGGTTGCTCAGTAATATTTGTCCTTTGGTCTCGTAAACGCCTGCGGTAATTGGGGGGGGGGGGGGGGGTAAGGTGGAGTCCGTGCATTGACTGTTATTTCGTGTCGTGTGATGTGAGCCTTTGTACAATCGACACTTGGAATGAGGGCCATTATTACGAGGTTAAGTGTCCCTACATGCTTCGCGATAATTGTCTCCCTTCCTCCTTGCTGTGGATTGTTCTCTCAGTCAGCTGCAGCTTGGTCTTGTCTTAGCGTTGGACTCTCAATGTCTTCGCTCAAACCACGCTCCGGATAATTTAGGGCAAAGGCATATTGTAGCCGCATGTCGCACGAGAAACGCGGAAAGATACCTTGTTCATTGTTTGTTCGGACTAAAAGCACTCCCGTGTGGTGTCGGCCTTAGCCACTTGATTGAGCAGTTCCATGTTATGTGTCTTTTTTTTTTCTTTTTCTTTTTTTTTAACTCACGCATTGTTGTGTTCCACGTTAAACACAAACTTTGATGTTTTGTTAAAATTGTTTTTATTTGTTATTGTCTTGTTTAGTGTCATTGTCGTCGGTGTCAGCGTTTTGTTACTGACTTGGGGAAGTAGCTCAGTGTATAGGGATTTTCCCCTCACCAAATCGAGTCAATATTGAAGCGCACACTTGTCTACGGTGCCCGCCGCTTTCGACCACCAGTGCATGTGAGAGATACCACTCCTTACAGTCCATATAGATGGAGTACATATCATCCAAAACGTGCAGACAAAAAAGACAACAACAAAAAAAACCCAAACGGGCGTCGCTGTAAATAAATTACGACAACCCCCTCCCTCCCCCTCCCGCTCCTTCCCCTCCTTTCTTTGTTGTTGTTGTTGTTGTTGTTGTTTACCGTATTTTTCGACGCGGCACCAGCCAGCAGTGACAAACCAGGCTTTGAGTCATGTTCAAGTGGCGGAGGATTTAAGCGCTAACAGTACAAACTCACCATGCCTTGTACGATCAGCCACGGCAAATTAAGCACGCCACCCTTCTGTGGCCCACAAGAGGGAACTGGAAAGGGTCATGGGTTTAACACGGTCTTCTATGTCGTCTTCAGGCCAGTCATTCACCTGCCTTTTCACCTAGTGGCCCCGGAAAATGACTTGTCTCCCGCTAGTAACTCTCCTTCTCTCCTTCACTATCAATCACAACCCACGGACTATCAAACTCGGATTAGCAAGGGAGACAGTCGTCGGAGAGGGAGACTACCCCGGGTATATGTCTGTATATGTGTCTATGGGCTTAAGACGCCGTGAACGTTAACAGTTGTCCTTTTTTTCTCCCTCTCTATATATCTCTGTCTGTCTGTCTGTATGTCTCTGTCTAAATGTCCTGTTGTGTCGCCGGAGCGTTACCGCAGTGGGGCGGACTGCTAAAGGTCACTTCACACGTTGTGTTTCTGTCCTCACTACTGAAGTTGAGAGTCACTCCTTGCGGCTGAATAACACTGTTAGACAATCTGATTGATTGATTGATTGATTGATTGATTGATTGATTGACTGATTGATTGATCGATTGATTGATTGATTGGCTGATGGCCGGGGAACGTTGTGCGTTACAAAGCGTCAGTAAGCGTCGTGCATTATTAATAAATTTATCTGCTCCTCAGTCCCGTCTGGCGCAGGCCACGTTTGATGCTCGCCTCGCAAAACACGCCTTCGATCCCGGTAAAACTTTGCCTGATGAGGATTGACCGTTTGGGAGGTTTTTAAAATTTATTTCTTTAGCGTCGTGTCTCGCTGTCCCTCTATCCTGACTGGCTCAGGCCATGTTTGATGCTTGCCTCGCAATACAGATTCTATCAAAAACTTCGCCTGGTGATGACGTAGCTTTTCGAGGGGAGCGCTGCGTATTACTTACTGTCTTTGTCTCTCTGTCCCGTCTGGCACAGGCCATGTTTGATGCTTGCCTCGCAGTACAGATTCTATCGCCGGAAACCTTTGCCTGGTGAGGACGTAGCTTTTCGGGGGGAGCGCCGCGTATTACTCACTGTCTCTGTCCCCCCCCCCCCCCCCCCGTCCCGTCTGGCGGAGGCCCGACCCCCGAGGAGCAACTGGCGCTGCCAGATCATTAAAAGGCAATAAGGGGAGATCACTCTATTGAACACGGGCGACACGGCAAGCCGAGTCAACTAGAGCGCGTTCCGCAGCCCAAGTCCCGCGACGGAGAGGCAGGGTTTTGTAGCTCTCGCGCTTTGTGCGCGCTTGATGACGCTCAAAACTCCGTACCAGGCCACGAGAGTGACGGCAAAAACAAACCTGGCAGGGGACCCTCGTTTTGGGTCCGAGGTTTTCTTCTTCTCTGCGCGCGCTGGCGCCTCGGTGACTGGGGAGCCGAGTTTCTCCTGTGTCGTCTGCACAGCCAGGTCAGGCGGAGGAACACATTACGTCATGGCGGATAGACGCGTAGGTGTTAGGGGCTTTTGAAAGTAGAATGATTGATGATTCCGGGAGAGATTTATTCGCTATGCCGGGGCGCCATCCATTTTCACAGCACACAGAGAACGACAGTGGAGAGAACCCACCCCGATCTGTTCAAGTTGGCACTAGGTTTCCTCTATAACACGTAACGGGGTATCTGTAGGCAGTCCGCCAACAGTCCGCCAACAGTCCGTCAATAGTCTGAGACACCGGTTTGTTCAACAGTCTGGTTTTTCGTCAGGGCGTTCAGTTGTGGATTATGTTATTGCTGTTATTGATCCACTCATGGCGAGAGGATGGGTGTTTGAAGGTTTTGCGTCGTTTGTCCAGTGCAAGAGTGATTTGAAAGAAGGGCGCCCTGAACAAAGTGAATGTAAATATTGCTCCGTCGCTCACAGTGAGAGGTATATGGCGTGGGTGTGTTTTTGAGAGATTAACGTCCTTTTCCGCCACATATGGGTGATATCAAATCCGGGGCAACGAGAAAAAGTCTGGCACAAACATTCGGCCTCAGTCGGGATTTAACTTAACCCGAGCCTTGAAAGAGAAAGGGATCAGAAGGACATGCGGTAAACCTAGTGAGTTCATTACGTAAGAAGAGTCGTGTGAAAGGACTTGTGGAATGTCCCCGGGTGTGGTATGTTTACAGACAGGATGATAAGACGGGCTGAAGTCAGTATGTACGCCAATGTTTCCAGTGAACCTTAGCTTTAAACGTAGCATGGCCAAGACAGAGTGTTTCCACACAGTATCACTGAGTGTTTCCTTTTTCAAATTTGAGTAGCACCGAGTGTTTCCATTAGACTTGGGTCTGTCGGTGTGTAAGTGAGAAAGAGACTGTATAGCAACCAGACAACGACTGACTAACATGTGACTACGAGGCAAACACTGACGTCAGTGTGTTATACTCATATTTTACACTCACAACGTCTTTCCGTGACAACAACCAGCATCGAAATGTATGCGGAGTAGCACCAGAAGCACTGGCGACCATTTTGACTTGCATCCCCTGGGCCCGTATGTAAAATTCGAGGTTAATTTAAGGGAAGCCGTAGTGGCCGAATGGTAGAGCGTTGGACTTCTAATGCTCGGGTCGTGAGTTCGTATCCCGGCTGGGGCCAAATATTTGTGCTGGCTTTTTCATCCTTGCCCCGTCTGTCATATCACCCGTATGTGGTGGAAAAGGACGTTAAACCCCTAAACACCCAAACACCCACCCACGAGGTTAATTTAACCCACGGCTACGGGCCTAACCCAGACTAGGACAAAAGAAACCCAAAAGCAAATTTAAATACAAAAGGAAGTGAAGACAGGAAGAAAAAATCCTTCTATAACGGCTTAGGCACCTTGCTGGAATGGACCCGCTTCTTGATTTAAAACAAAAAACAACAGAAAATGTAACCGTAGAGCTAGTTTAGTTCGAAGTTAGACTCTAACCCGGGGCTAAAAGCCCGGCCTAACCTCGACTATTACATACGGGCCCTGGACAAAACGCACCGGCAGATTGACGCCACCAAAAGGTTTTTTTTTTTTTTTTTTGGCTGGGAAGCTAATGAGACTGAACGTAAGCTGTTTGTCCCGAACCACCAATGCAGGCGGAGACGTGAAACCGTAAGAAAACAGACTTGTGGCTACAACGTAAGATTAGCTTCTGTCGTATAAATCTCATTCCCGTCTAGAACTAATTATGATCATCCGCCCAAAACTTGTATATTATTCGTTTGAAGAACATGTTTAAAAGGTTTTGCAGTAAACGGGCTTACAAAAGGTGCCTTTATGGCCATCATTTACAGCCGACAGGTTAATGGTGGTGGTGGGGGTTGGGCGGTGGGGTGGGGTGGTAGTGAGTCGAATGTGTCTTATCATGCTTTCTTAGTGCGGGCGACTCTCTCTCTCTCTCTCTCTATGTCCGCGCTGAAAAATTGACTACCTCGGTCTCAGGAGAAAAAAAAAAAAAAGAAGAAAAAAAGAAGAAAGAAACAGTTTATACGAACAAACTTCTTTCTAACTGAAGCATTGTGTGACTAACGTGGCTTGTTTGTCGCATTGGTAGCTCAAAGGTAGCGCTTTGGTAGAATCTGTACTTCCCAGAGCCTCGGCGATATAAAAGGGATTGAATCAAATTCAGTTTACAATCCAGTCGACAATATTCAGTCATCAAATCAGCTCTCCCTCAACAGTGCGAATGGGCGCTGTCGTATGTCACCTGTATACAAAAGCCGCGTCCACTGTTTGAAGTCGAAAAAGCCAATCCGAGCAGGTCATTCACAGGTGTCTGGTATAAAGGGCAAAATCGCAGCATGTCCGACATTGATGCCTGCACCTCATCAACCCAAATCGTCTCTTCCCCCGTTTAAATAGAAACAGGAAAATTACGCTGATTCTACAGTCCGATTCACTGAGCCATGAAACCACCCACATCAGGCAAGGCTGAGTGACCCCCCCCCCCCTATCCCCCCCCCCCTCCAAGTTGAATTACAGAAGGTGTAAATAACGTATTGCGCCCCTCCCCCCTTCACACCAAAGCCCTCACTGTCCGCGGGCTGGGTTGCCTCCCGTGACGCAAGCGGCTGTGTCGGCGACCATTAGCCTCGGCAGGACCTTGATCGAACAGAGGGGGAATCAATCACTGTATGGTCATCCGCTGACCAGGGAACTAATCGTCTGTCTGTCACATGCACCTCACGGTCGTCAGCGGCTCTACAGTCTTTCTCTGCTGCAGTTCTCTCATCTCCAGCCCGGATTGCCGCCACTTCTCGTGCTCGGCGAGAAAATGAGCAGCGTCAGTTCTCCTTCCTTCCTCCCCCACCGTGCACCATTCTCCCTCCCCCTGAACACACCCCAGCCTCTCAGCTCCCTCCCTCCTCAAAGCAGATTGTGGCCAATCGGAGACGGGGTAAGTCTGAAACAGGTGGCCGCGACAGCTTCGCGAGTTTCAGGATGACATCTTTGGATCGGTACAGTGCGTTTGGTCAGTCGCCAACGATTTACAGTGTGAACTTTGTATGGAGCCACTTTTGTAGACCTATTGTGGAGAAAAGGTTATTCAGCAAGTTGTGACCTAATACATTCTATAACAGCCAGTGTCCTCTAGCTTTCCGTTTCTGCTCGGCTTAAGTGAAAGCAACCTAAATCGATATTTTGATTTTTTTCGCTCAAATTTTCACTTACGTCCTTACCTATATCAGAATCATATCTATGGTTGATGAAAAATTAGGTCACAAGTTTTCAAACATCTATTTCCAATAAACTGTACGCACAAAATGAAAGTTTTACCAAAAATAAAAATAAAAATAAAAAAATTCCCTGAAAGCTTTGGCGACTGTATTACTAAATGCACTGTCACATGATAAATTTTGTGGCTGTCCGCAGCTTTAGAAAGACTTGGATCTGACTTGGGAAGAAATCGATTTTCCACGTTTTTGTCCATGTTCCATCGTACTTTTCACAACGTGTACATCGTCTTCTTGATTTTTTTTTATTTGTTTGGGGGGGGGGGTGGTGGTGGTGTACATTTTTGTTTTTGTTGCTGTTGTTATAGTTTTCACTACTTTTACCCAGCTTGCTTTTGTCTTAACCTCCCACCTTCTCCATTCACTTTCTCGTTAACGTTGGCAAAAGCGCACACAACAGTCAAAAATTTAAAAAGAAAAAAACCCAAACAAACAAACAAACAACTACAAAAAAACAGACTTACAAAGAGATAAGCAAACAACAGCAACAGCTTTCAAATCAAATCGCCACTTCTTTATTCATCCCCTAAGGACAACTGCAACCGACCTCTGAACGGGCATGGGTATGTTGTAAGACTAATCATTGTGTTTTTCACATGACAACGCGAAAAGAACTAAAATTAAACAAATTAATCAACAGATGGTTAAAATTCGGGAAAAAAAAACCCTTCAAACTCGTTAGTTATGTGGCTATTCACACGTCTTGGTCATCAGGAGAAACATGGGAACCAACTCTAGTATAGGTGTGGCATAGATGGCCTTCAGAGTCCGCGTTCCACATCCCTCAGAAACTGGAATTTCCAGTCGGTGACCTGTCTGTGATACACGTACCAGTCGGAGACAGATGACCAAGCTGTTTTCCCCTGTAAATACAACCCCGCTGCTTTTCAGTCCCAATATCAACAAAACTACGTAACGACAGGAAAGGCCAAGTTCTCCAAACATCGCATTAACTTTGGTCAACCCGCTGAGCCGGAAAATCATCTTGCCTTCACTACAACTGCCCCACCCCTCTCTCGTGCGGTCCCCTGCCCCCAGGGCCTGCCAGTGGGGGCGCGTGCAGGAAAGGTGGGCGGGGCGAGGAGGAGAGGGTGGGGGAGATGGGGTGTAGATGACGCAGGGGGTTACCTGGCACTGATAACCGGCGGTGCCTTTGAAGTGTTGAGTGACCAGCACTAGAGTGGGAGGAAGGGCTGACCCAGGCTTTGTCCAGTGCGGAACTATTGACACAACACTGGCTGGACAAGGCGATAACAAGGTACTGGACAAGAAGCTGATCGCGTGCAGGGCATTGTCCACTGATGTTTCTCATTGTCCCCACCGGACACTAAGCGCCTGTTGTCCAACCCGCCAAATGACCACTCGGCTCAGTCATCCGGGCATTTTCAGGATTAGCTAACTGCGGCTTTGCCTCTGATTGTCGTTCTTGGTATGATGGCCCCTGTTGGTCCCTGTCTCGCAGATCAAACGTGCTGACTGACTGATTAGTTTTATGGTGGCATAGTGCATGTAGTGACGTCATACGCTGTCATTACGTCAAGGGATCGGAAACAGGCTACACACAAACAGTGCATAGTTACTGTCACGAAAAGAAAAACGAAATGAACATTTAAAAAAAAAAACAAGGAGGAACGGCCCCGTCCTACAAAGTTGTTTCTTCAAACTTCATTTTATTTTGTCTGTTTTGTTGTTATTGTTGCCGGTTCTCCTCTCTCTACCAATGACACTAGATCCTCTACGACCTCGACCGATTAGCCACGTGACTGGGGGTGGGGCCGGGTGGGGGAAGAAGGGAGAGAGAGAGGCAGAGAGAGAGGGTGGGTGGGTGGGTGTTTAGGAGTTTAACGTCCTTTTCCCCCACATAAGGGTGATATCAAAGACGGGGCAACGAGAAAAAGGCCAGCACAAATATTTGGCCCCAGCAGCCGGGATTCGAACTCTCGGCCCAAGCATTGAAAGTCCAACGCTCTACCATTCGGCCACCCTGGCTCCCCAGAGAGAGAGAGAGAGAGAGAGACGTCAGTTCCGTGAACTAAACATTTGACGTCAGCCTCAGGCAGGTCGTCATACAGAGAGAGAGAGATGACGTCAATTCCGTGAAGTAAACTTTTGACGTCAGCCTCTAGCACTGAGATCGTCTGAGGATGCTTGTTCATGTCTTGTGATTTCCCTGTTGGCTTTGTGACTTCTCCGACGAATTATTTTTCACATGAAATCTGGAAGATCTAGAGGGCTGATGAAATGTCGGAAGCAGTGACGATACTTGCAGATTTTGTCTGTGAACCAAACATTTGACGTCAGCCTCACGCTGCTCGTCTGACAGATGATACTTCTACATATCTTGTGATTTCCTTGTTGCTTTTGTGACTTCCGTGACTGAATTAATTTTTACATAAAATCTGGAAGATCTAGAGAGCTGATGAAACGTGGACTTAAGTGCCTTGGGTTGTACTTATGAAATTGCAAAATTGGAACTTTTTTGACCGGCGCTTCTCGCAGAAACGTGAAAAATGTATTTATCTAAAAGCTCTGCTATTCTTAATACTAAAGCTATAATAGTGCAGTAGTTCATGTCATATGTGCAGTTGGCACAAGTGACAAAAATACCGGAATGATGAGTAATTTGAAGGAGTCTTTTCATAGATATTTGGCCTTATATGCAAACCACCCCTACCTCGGAAATATTTTTCTTACACAAAACCTGTCAGAGCTATAGAGCTGTGCTACGAAAACAGGCAGTATAATTGGATGATCTTCCCAATTTCAGAAAATGAAGCCATTTGAACATTTTTTGCGAAAAAATTCGTAACATGACCGATTTTTAAAAATCGGCGATAACTCTTCTGAAAATGCAGTAGGCTAAAAATCGTGAAAGGTAGGTCTGGAGAAGGTGAATTCCCATTTTATCTCAAAGTAAAAAGGCCTCCAACGAGGTGGTTTAGGAGATAGCCATCATTACATCCGTCCACACACACACACACACACACACACAGACACACACACGTCTCACAACTCCCGCTAAAAAGAACGCAGCAGCATAGTGTGCACGTAAGGTGTCTATGACGCAGATTTCGTTACGTCACTGTGTGCGTGAAAGTAAGTATTGTGTGGAGAAACGTCACAGTCTTGTTTTGTATCACTGAAACTTGCTGCTGCGCGTAGCAAAATCTGCCCCGTCTCATATAGAGAAACAACTTAAAAAAAGGACGACTAGGTACACCGACAATGTCAAACAGTCTTTTTGTGTCTTTTTTCCCTCCTGAAAGACGACGGAATGTCCGTTCAGTGCAGTTCGGTGAAAGTTCGGCCACTGAGTGTGATTTAAAAAACAAAAAACAACAGTCTCACTAAATATTAAATAAACACTCACACGAGCGAGCGAGAAAAAATAAGAAACAAATATTGTCAAAATCCGAAATAAATAAATAAATATTAGAGGACTGCATACTCTCCAAGGTCCTTTCTCAGTCATCCATTTTGAAGTCACTAAAACAGCCCTCCCCCACTCCTTGTCCTGGCCGCACTATATAATATAATGATATGTATCGCCGTCTGGCTACAGGTGTGCTTGTTTTACTGCTGTCTCGTCTGGGAACGTCCATACTTACACTCCCTTATTATTACTGCAAAACGCGGGAACGACCACGCCAATCTCCAAGGGCCCTAACCTATTCGGACACTGTTCCTGACACTGATCGCCTCGGCCGTTATCCCTTTCAGACCCCAAGGTGGGTAACTCGCTGTTGTTTTAGATCTAGGCGGGTGGTAGAGGAACAGTTAGACGAACCAGACTGTAAACTGAGGGTTAGCGGTCATCTGTGTCAACACAAATAGGTGTGGGAGGACCGGGTTGTTGGGAGATGTCCGGAGTCTGGTCTGCCTGATTACAGTCCAGCTTCACTGGCAGCTTGTCCCATGGCGGACATTAGCACCAGACGTTACACGTGCCTGTAGACTAGGTAGGCGGACAGCAGCGGAACGCGACACTCGTGAGTGACAGGTCCAGATTGTTCATGATCCGACAGGGCTACCTTCAGTTTAATGATCCTTCCAATGATCCGACGGGGCTGCCTTCAGTTTAAGGATTCGATATGGCTACCTTCAGTTTAATGATCCTTTCAATCAGTCGAACTCCCCAGTCACTCTTGTAACGGAGACGTTCAGCATTAAATTCAAGTTCAAGATTCGATCGAAATAGAGGACAGGCAACTGACTGTACGTAATGCATTGTATTTGTGCGAACGACTGGGTGCCAGCAGGAGACTGTGTATTGTATGCGTGTGTTTGTGGTGTCTCTATCTGCTCTGGTTGTCTACTGTTATCTACTTTGGTTATCTACTGTTGTCTACTTTGGTTATCTACTGTTGACTACTTTGGTTTCAGATACTGTACCTCCATTCGTGACACCAAGCGCTTCTTTCACTCGCTGACAATACAAACTATTGCATCATTGAAGTAGACCGCAGATAAGATGACAGAACGTCCTAAAAATGTTACTCTTATTGATCGTGTCACTAATGTACTTTCTTGCTTCTCCCCCCTCCCTCCCTCCCCCCCCCCCCCCCCCAGTTCTCATCAACCTCTCTCCCACACAGCATGGTTGTTCTCACAACACAACATGTTCCACAATACCGTTACGAGATAAAACGACAGAGGGCCAATCAAATTAACTCTTAGCAATCGTTTAACTACTTTACTTACTTATTCTCCCACACAAGTTTGCTTTAAGGTCTACATGAATAGTTATGGAAGTCTACCCCCCCCCCCCCCCCCACACACACACACACGTATACCGCTATATCCGTGACTACATAATCTTGAAAATCGTGAAAATCAACTTGAAATAAACGTGAAAATCAGCGGGAAAAAACAGTGTGTGTGTGTGTGTGTGTGTGTGTGTGTGTGTGTGTGTGTGTGTGTGTGTGTGTGTGTGTGTGCGATGGTCTAGATATGAAACAGAACCTACTCTCCTCGAACCTACTCTCCTATTCAGTTTCTATGCAAATTTATCAGAAATGAAGGCGGGAAAAAGAATCATCATAATTTCTCTCTGCCCTGTCAGTAGCCAACTGGAAAGGTGACTAATGTAATTACTGCTGAAAATACCTCTCTCTCTCTCTCTCTCTCTCTTTATCTCTCTTTATCTCTCTCTCTCTCTTTATCTCTCTCTCTCTCTCTCTTTATCTCTCTCTCTCTCTCTTTATCTCTCTCTCTCTCTCTCTCTCTCTGTGTGTGTGTGTGTTCCACAGCCGGCCCGGGCTTACTATTCAATTACCAAAAGCCATAAAAGAAATGGAATGGCAGTATAACTGTAGTGTCGCACATGGCGGGCACCTCTGCCTTTGAACGGATGCTGACCACGTGGCTGGCGACACCTCTCACAGCTGCTGTCTGGGGATGAAGGGGGGGGGGGGGGGGGGGGGGGGGTGGGGACGGTGGGGGCTGCACGTGATCACTTTGTGCGAGTTCTAATTTGGTAAGACATAGTTAATGGCAAAACAACACACATCATTATGAGAAAGCGCGCAAAGATACATTGCACGTTGTTCCGCTAAGATAACAGAAAAATTTATTGATCAAATCAGAGATCATTGCAGGGAAGGAAGGGGGGGGGGTCAAACCCGAACTGATAGAACGTGGTGGGACTTGTGGTGAATTTTGGTGGCGAGTTTGGCAGCCCCCCAAAAGTGTTTTTTTTTTCTTCTTCTTCTTTTTCTTTTTTCCCCCACGTTACTCAGTCTTTGGTACCATCTGCATGTGGTGGAAAAGGACGTTAACCCTCAAACAGCCAACAGAAATTCCTGCGTAAAGGACGAGAATAACTGCCAGTGTGTCCGATACTGCCAGTGTGTCTGATTACTGCCAGTGTGTCCGATACTGCCAGT
>JACVVK020000172.1:722500-815000 GCA_018292915.2 Batillaria attramentaria | reverse complement strand
GGACACACGCACTCCCACGCTCTCTCTCTCTCTCTCTCTCTCTCACACACACACACACACACACGTATACAAATGTTAAACATTTAGAAGAAGACAAAAAATAAACCAACAAAAATAATAAAATAAAATGAAATGAACAGAAAAGAAGGATATGATAATGATAATGAGTATTGTATAGGCGCTTTACCCAATTTCATGAATCGGCTCAAAGCGCAGCGAACTGAACCCAACACGCACGCTTACGGGAATCACACGCATTCTCTCACACACTGGACATACACACATTACTATCACGTGGTGCGAAGGGTCAGCTCAGCTATTTAAATTTCGGAATTCAGAATTGCATTTATTTTTTTTTAATTTAGTGGGTTGAACATTTCCAAGGCAGAGGGGGAGGAAGGCGGAGTACCCGGAGAGAACCCCCGACGATCGGCCCGAATGAACGGTGCCACATACAAGAAGGAAACAAATCTTTGCCCCGAGTGGGACTCGAACACCTGACCTCTCGCATTGGTGACAAGTCTTTTAACAACTAGACCATCGACCGCCCCGAAGGAATTCCACTCATAATAATATTGGGGACAAACAAAACTAATTTGTATCGTGCCAGCAGCCGGTAACATGGGGGACGATTTTCATGCAGGTTCATGGATGTAGCGGTTTGGGGGCGCCGGAGAGTTTAAACCACCACCACCACCACCACCACAACCAAGGCAGAGAAAGGTTGCGAAAATGGCGGGCACACTTATTCTTTGATAAAACAGACAAGTAAATCAAGAAAAAATAAATGTCAGCTTCAACAGGAGGGTATGTGAGGTGGGGGGTGTTAAAAGGTTTAACATCTCTTTCCACCTTATATGGGTGATAGGGGGCAACAAGAAAAAAGCCGGCACAAATATTTGGCCCCAGTCGGGATAGGAAGCACAGGAAACTACCTACGTAAACTATTCATGGCCTACTGCCTACAGATAGTGGTTGACTCAGTCATTCCTTCACCATTACTTTATTCAAGATTACTCTAGAAGCATCGGCAAAGATTTCACAGGAAAATCTCAACTTCTGTACCGACATCCGATTTTTGACCATAAGTGAAGACAGCAACACGAATTTAGGGCAAGTCCGCCAATCAAATCCGGTGTTCCAATCAGTTTGGGGTGTGAAGAAGGACTTCAGTGTCCGCATCTCTCCCGCACTGTGACCCTCTCAAGAAACCAACACAAAAGTCGGGCTTTTCATCTCACATGTTCATCCGCTGCACTGACAAATTACTTTCACTGAATCTCAATCAGACACCTACAATTTTCTGGGCACTGCAAAACTCCAGGCAATTTCACTCTCTCACAACGCCTGAGATCAGACCAAAGTCTTCATTGACCAGATCACAGAGCAAGTTTAACTTCTTTAATTTGTCGGATCAGTTGACCGTAAGCAACTGTTTACACGTGGACGGCGGTCACTGTTCACAGTCATTTGCACCTTGGTGTCAGCGCTGTGAACATCAGTGGTCGTTGGACAGCAACCGCCTTCTTGAGGGAAGGGGGCAGAGTTGGGGAGGAGGGGGTGGGATGGCCGATTCTGCTCTTAACAATGGCGGCGAGCTCTGATCAGGACTTTGATTTAAACAGTTGCTATGTCCCGCCTGCCGACTTTCTCCTTGTGTCACGTCAACCAGCGTGCTGCTTTGTCATTAAGAAATTAAAACGAACGGGAACGAAGTAGGGCGGCTTACAAAGGCG
Source organism: Batillaria attramentaria (assembly GCA_018292915.2). NCBI lineage: Eukaryota > Metazoa > Mollusca > Gastropoda > Batillariidae > Batillaria > Batillaria attramentaria. Next base: position 813,264 of record JACVVK020000172.1, on the reverse strand, counting down.
GGCGGTGTCCATTCGATTGCTCGCCTGCATTACTTTCCGTTTGGTCAGGTCCAGATTCATATTAAGAGAGACAAGATAACTCTCTCTCTCCCCCCCCCCCCCCTCTCTCCCCCCCCCCCTCACCCTCTCTCTCTCGCAGGAAAACCACACAAAACTCATGCCTCTGGTAAGTTTATTTATTTATTTGTATTTTTATTCGGATGTCAGAAACGTGTGCTACTCATGCGCGGTACGAAATGTGTGAAAATTCCTCTGCCGCCTTTCGGCTGAAACTAGAATCGTTTCTTTCTTTTCTGTTTGTGTATGTGTATGGCCGTTTGCTTGTTCTTTCGTTTCTTTGTTCATTTGTTTGTTCGTTTCTTCTTGGTTTTTTGTTTGTTTGTTTGTTTTGGTTTGATTGGTTGGTAGGTTTTTTGTTTTCTCCCCCCCCCCCCTCCCGATCACCATGTCGCGCACACCACTCAAACAACGGGTCGAAACCGCCAAACACTTCAAGTACAGTGCACTGAAGCTGTGGGCAGAAAACTCCAGGATGAAGAAATAAACCGACAAAGTTCTCCGCCCCTTCTTTTCACAGAGAGTGTGTAATTGATGAGGTGAAGGATCGAAAGTTGGCTTTTGACTGTCGCCTGCGACACGACACACAACTGAGGGGGCGGGGACGGGAACATAGTTACCCGGTAAGAAAACGAGAGGGCGAGAGAACAGATCAAAAGATGGCGAGGCGACTATTTTCCGCCTTACCGCCTCTATACTGCCTTGAGTCAACACTTCTCATGGCTGTGTTTGCCGCTCAATCAAACGTTTTCTATAGGAATCCCCCTTCACCCTGCTGCTAACCCGATTTCGCTCTTACGAGGTTGTGGTCCTGGCTGTGGGCAGGCCACTCTATTATTTCACCATTTCGCCGCGAGGTGGCGGTGCAGCCACAAAGCATGCGGCGGGTGCAATGAAAACATGGAGCGGTAATAAAGTGGGCATAAAACAACATGTTGCACCGTGACGTGGATGTCCCCGCTTCCTTCGCACCCAGTCGCTTCCCCTTTGACAGTCACGGGGATTTCCTGAAAAGGAGACAGCAAAGATGGGACCGGTGACGTCATTTCGTAACACCAGCTCGCAACAACCGGTGATGGCGATGAAACATGGGCATTGGACACCCAACTGTTTCCTTGGCAACGCGCATGCGCCGTCTTTGAGCTCAGCAAGACTTGCCGGCTTCCCACTGGGCGTAAGACAGAAGAGTAGTGGTCCGGAACCAAGGTGTCAAGGACTGAGCTGAATTTATCACATCCCTCTTCGCTTTACTGCTGGGTTTGAACGACATGCTCTGCGCATCGCAGTCCGTGCTAGACCCAGCATCAAAGAGATTGTTAACCCCCCACCCGCCGACTGGGAGATGGGGTGTCTTGCTCGCTTGCAGAATTGGAGCCGCATTTGAACCGAGACAAGTTCAATTTCCGACAGAGCTGAAAAAAAACTTTCCGATTCAACTCGATTTTCCCACTCAGTGACAGAATTCTTTTCTACAGGGACAATGCTCCGAGTCCGAAACAGTCGATAATTTTTATTAGATGCATTCAATTTGTGTTATTGGTTTTTGCATTTCCAAAAAAAAAAAAAAGAAGAAGAAAAAAGCATACACCCATCTTGAGTTGCCTCCCTTGCCACAACAAGCACGCATTTTTCGCGGCAGGACACAAAGTTGCCAAGAAAATGCATGCATGCTGCGATTCTGTATATGCACGGGGGACAACTCATGCAGACAATAATCTCTAACCAGGCTGAAAATGCACTGTGCTGGTGAATGCGACAGAACTCACCGCTTCTGTGCACACTGTAAAATACCACGTTGACCACAAAGTTGTTCACAGCTGTCCACTTTCCTTGTCACGGAGTATTTTGTGGTTGCCTTCTTAGGTATCACTTGTCTCGGGGCAGGTCTCGGCTAGCCGATTTCGGGTCAGTGCAGAGGGTAAACGTAGCGAAGCCCGCTGGTACAGAGTTGCTCCATTGGTTACCAGTCTATTTCCGCCGTCACTACAACATTTCCGTTTTGGCGTATCGTCACTTTGATGACACCCTCCAGTTCCATCATACCTTTCAGCTTCACTCGTCACCTAGCAACCGCCGAGAACCCTCCTGTCGTCGTCCGAGAGGCTTCTCAAACTTCCCCCACACAGCTTGACATCTTATGGCGAGCGTTGTGTCAGTTTTGTCGCACCAACCTTCTGGAATAGTCTCTGTCTGTCAGTCTGAGAAATGCGCCCACTCTGTCTGTGTTGAAGAGCAACCTTCAAACGTTCCTATTTCGCGAAGCCTTTCAGTCATTTCCTATGTAACTTGTCAGGTTCACCAGTGTTCGTCTGTCCATCTTTTTAAAATGTGCGTGAGTGTCGGTTAGTGATTGGCGTATTGACTTTTAAGAAATACACCCTATTATTATTATTATTATTATTAAAACGGCTACATTCAGCTGAACAGTGTTATAATTGTTTACCAGAATTATGTTTGATGTGGTGAATTATCAAGTTTAATGATACAAGAATTAACACACAGTTATAATTACTATGTCGTTAGAGAGATAATCTTTGCTTATTCTTCAACAAAAGACCTTTGTGCCAGTAGAAAGACATGAGAGTGTTTACCTTTTAGCCGGATCAAGTAATAATAATAATAATAATGTCAGTTTGACTGTTTCCTGTAACAGCTCCAGTGATAAAGACCGCACTCAGTTTGACTGTTTCCTGTAACAGCTACAGTGATAAAGACCGCACTCAGTTTGACTGTTTCCTGTAACAGCTACAGTGATAAAGACCGCACTCAGTTTGACTGTTTCCTGTAACAGCTACAGTGATAAAGACCGCACTCAGTTTGACTGTTTCCTGTAACAGCTCCAGTGATAAAGACCGCACTCAGTGGTTACACTCGTTTTAAAGCAGACACGTTCAGCTACGTGCAGACACTGAAAATGAAACATCGTGGGATTGAACCCAAATTGGCATTGGTCTTACCCGCACATCACCCTGATGTATACCAATGTAATGGATACGTGCATTTTGTAATTTAACCCCCCTCCCTCCCAATCCCAAACCCGCCCTTTCTCCCTACACCCCCCTCTACCCCCCCCCCCCCTCTACCCCCCCCCCCCTCCACCGCCCTCCGAGAGCGTGAAACATGTGACAGGGAAGGGTTTAATCAAGTCACCACTCGTATCCCTTCCTCAAATGACAGCGTCTCATCTCGAATTAATCCCTCTCATACCAGCACCCTTTGTGACGTCACCTCTATATCACCGCCGCTATCAAGGGAGACAATCGCCACATGCATCGTGACGTCACACGACTCCCCGACCTACCACCTCTGGCGCGGGCGACAGAATCCTCGCGCAGGGTCGAATGTCGCTGCTCGGTATCGTGTGTCGACAAATGTCGAGAAATAAAACGTAAACAAAAGGTGTGTCTGGCTGAAGATTTGCGACGCGCGATCCATGGAGGTGTCTTTTGTCGGATCAGTGTTGTAGTCTCGGCCTTGGACTAATTAAGACAGCAGCTCAGCTCTGTTTGTCCCTCTCCGTCCGCTCGGTTAACAGGATTAAATGTTGCTTCCCCCCGCATTGTTCTCTCCCCCCCCCCCTCTCCTTCTACCGACTTCCCAACCCCCCTCCCCGACACAAACTCCAATGTCAATAGTTTGGTTGAGTTGTGTTTTGTTGTTGTTGTTGTTGATAGATTTTTTTTGCTGTTTTTTTTCCGCGTGTTTTGTTTAAATGTGTGTGTGTGTGTGTGTGTGTGTGTGTGTGTGTGTGTGTGTGTGTGTTGGTTTTTTTATTTTTCTTGCGCGTGTGTGACCATCTTTGAATCTGGGAAAATACGACGGAAACAAGAAAAACAACAACAACTGCTGTAGCAGCAGCAACAACAACAACAACAGAAACAACAGCAACAACAACAACAACAGCAACAACAACAGCAACAATAACCACAAACCGCAAAAAGCAGCGAGGCCAGTTACAACTCTCTACAGGCTCAAAGGAAAGTATGAAAACCTGATGGACTCCAGTGTGTTCTCCACGTCTACTGACGTCACAGCTACTTTGTCGTAATTGGTTGTTTGTTTGTGTGTTTTTTTCTCCCCGAGGTTTAATTAAAACTTTTTTATGAAAATTGTTTCGGAAAAGGGGAGGATATTTTCCATCTATGAATTTTCTAAGGCAGATGTTATTTCTTGTATCCATTGCATTTCAAAGTCCATTTTATGCTTGAGAGGAAGCAGCATTCATTTTTTTTAAAGACAGGATTGCTCCCTAAAATGTGTGTGTGTGTGTGTGTGTGTGTGTGTGTGTGTGTGTGTGTGTGTGTGTGTGTGTGTGTGTGTGTGTGTGTGTGTGTTACAAACAAACAAACGAACAAACGGCATCCACGCTACCGAACTTAATTAAATCACGCAAAAACAAGAACGAAATGTCGCGTTATGCACTGTAGTTTAATTCGTTGGATCATTGTTGCAATGTATTTTTCACAGTCAAAGTGAAAATAGTAATGATCTCTCTCTCTCTCTCTCTCTCTCTCTCTCTCTCTCTCTCTCTCTCTCTCTCTCTCTCACACACACACACACACACACACACACACACACACACACACACAGAGTTTAAGTCAGAGATTACCGCAAAATAACTTAGCTACATTAACACAAATCGTGTATTTGTATAACACTGAATACAGCTGGCATCATCCAATTGTCCAAAATCTACATCATGTCTCTATTTTTCCCATCATGTCTCTATTTTTCCCAGTACAATGGCAAATCCAACCGATGCACGATTCCAAGACGCTCATCTATACCAGGGAATGTGGACGAAGGTAAGTATGTAAGTAAACATACAGAAACTTTAAACAATACAACACATCATCAAATGACTAGAAGTCGGTATTGTGTCAATGCAGCTGCTCTCTCTCTCTCTCTCTCTCACACACACACACACACACACACACACACACACACACACACACACACACACACACACACACACACACACACACGAGCGCGTAGTTTTATGATGTAGTTTTAGTTAGCAAGGGCAGATTGTCAGACAGGTTCTCGCGAACCTACAATCTTTGAGTAAGCAAGTTTCATCATCATCATCATCATCATTAATTCTCTCTCTCTCTCTCTCTCTCTCTCTCTCTCTCTCGTTGGTATACCTTTTTAAAATACTGTCACGTGTTGAGACCTGGAACACAGAGAAGCCATTTTTAGTTCAACCGACTTGAACAGATGAAAACTTCTCGATTTGAAAGTCAAACATTGTTTCTCACAGAAACTCTCGTCAGACAGACTTAGTCACTGTGCACGTTGATCTCTTCATCTTCGTCGTCAGAACACACGGACAGTTCGTCACAGCTGACGTCAACGTGCGAGTTTGATTCACTGGTGTTAGATCTGACGTCATCACTGAGCGGTCCGATGTCATCATGCAGCTGCCTGACGTCATCATCGTTCTCCTTATCGCCGTCCTGTCGTGCGTGCACTCGCCTGTGTCGCTCGAGGTTGCTCTTGTGACTGGTAGCGTAGTCACACACGCTACAGATGAACTCCTTCTGTCCATTGTGTACCGACAGGTGGCGCTTGAGTAGCGCCTTGCGACAGAAGCGGCGTCCGCAGTAGAAGCAGGTGTAACCATGGTAATGGAAGATGAGCGCGTGCTCGCGGAGCGCGGCCTTGGTGCGGAAGAGGACGCCGCAACACTCCAGCATCTTGGCCGACACCTGGTGCATGGTCAGCATGTGACGTTTCAGGTTATTGCGCCGGTCTGTCGTGTAGCGGCACTGGGGGCACGGGAACAACTTACGTCCGTACGGGGACGTGGCCGACCCGGGGGGAGAGTCCACACACACGAGCGGGGCAGGGGCCGCATGGGCCGAACCCCCCAGTCTCTCCTCCACCACCCCTCGAGGCGAAGCAGTCGGCGTGGACAAAGGGAAAAAGTTCTGCAAGCCGACTGGAGCTGGAAGCGCGGGAAGAGGTGACGTCACTGTACAGGGCTGACCAATCACGGGTAGCGGTGGTGGTGACGTCTTTGGTACTGTGACGCTAGCGGCCAATCTGTCTGACGTCATGAGGTAGTGCTGGCGCCGCAGATGCTGGAAGAAGGTGAAGGGGTAGGGGAGTGAGTGGAGGGACGACAGCAGGTCGGAAGAAACTTTCTCAGGGGCTCCCAGTACAGGCGGTTTCCACGGGATACGAAGGTCAAGCCCGAGGGGTGGGGGAAGGCACATGAGTGGGTCCACGGGGGCTGGGGCTCTCTGACAGTGAACAGGTATTGGCCTGAAAAACAAAGTAAATCGTTATTTCTCGATACATGTATCATCTTTCTATCAAACGAGAAAAATTCTTTATGATCAGTGAAGCATGGAAACACCTTTACGTTATGTTGACAAAATGGGTTTGCCCCCCCCCCCCCAAAAAAAAAAATAAAATAAAAATAAAAAAAATCCAAAAAACAAAAACAAAAACAAACAACAATTCTACTACTCTTGGTGCCTTGCCGTGTGTTTCAAAAACAACAAAACATGGGAGTGTTGTGTAATATCGGGTTAGGGTTAGGGTTTACACATAAAATCTCTCACACAACTTAACACGCACAAGACCGCAGAGAACAAAGCATTAATAATAATAATATAAATAATTATGAATAAGTGATTAACAAACCCAGAAGCCAAAATATAGATTTTACTATCCCAAGTGATTGTATTCCGAAGTAAGTTCTAAAATCCAAGCAAGGATTTCAAAAGAACGTAAGTATTTTTTTAAAAAGGAAAAAAAAAAGACTGGTAGGAGAGCTCTAAAAATAGTTTTTGGATGTTGGGGAGGGGGGGAGGAAGGGAGGGGGGGGATAGTGACTTACTAGTAACAGTTTCTGTTGGAAACATGACACTTTTCGAGTGAAACTGTGAAGGTTGCTAACCCTAATCCGGTCCATTTTAACCCGCTGTTGTCTGTCACACGCACATGCACGTAAACTGCGACTGAACCAAGCACAGAATCACGTGATGTCGGGATGACCCCGGCTGTCCGCCGCGCGTACGAGAGGCTGGCAAGGGGAGATAACACCAGGGGACAATGTCATCACCGGAAAAGGAAGGGGCTGTTGGTGCCGCTCGTGGAGTGCTCGCTACCACTCCGACTGACACTAGCGCCTCCTATCGGCCACAACTGCGTATGAATTTAATTTTATCCACTTCTTGTTCCTGCTCATCCTTCCGCAAAGGTCATCGGTCTATTTCTGTCTTGTGTCAGCTTACGTCATACTCACAGTGCGCCCAGTTCAGTGGGACTGCCAAGATTGCTCGTATGTGATAGATTGCTTGGTTGATTGGTCAACGGTTTGAACGGGCTCTTTCATGCTAAGCCAACTTATACCGTGAAGCAGTTTCGCTCGAGAGTGCGCCTGCATGCTTGAAATACTCTATCTTGAGGATTAGTGCAGCTCTTAATGCGACACAATGATGTTTACACTTTGCGCCTAGCGGCCGAACATTAAAGGCCGACGACTGTTGTTGCACTACTGCGCTCAGTATGGTTGCAGCGTCATCGAGTACGCTTCTGTTGGCTCAGTGCCAGCATTACAGACGCTGTCACTGTCCAGGTGTCTAAGTGGTGTGGTGATAGATACAACTCAGAACGATCTGTGAGCATGAAAATAGTCGCATTAATCCCTTCGTCTTCGCCACGTTCGGGTGATATCAAAGACGAAACAACGAGGATACTGGTAGCCAGCTAAATAGTTTGGCCCCAGCCGGGATTCGAACTCACGACCCGGGGCCCGCTGTAGGAGTTGGGTGGACCCGGGTTCCCTGGCAGATGAGAGGATTGTCAATAGTGAAATGTCAAACACCAACCAATACGTTCTAAAGTTTAAATAATTATTAATATGAGAATGATACTGTTATGATCATTATTATTTCTTCTGCTGGCAGAGAACAGAAAAATCACGTTTTCCGAAACAAAGATTGAAGGACGTGATAGGAAAGGAAAACTGGTTCGTACGTCTAATGCTCGAGTTTGAATCGCTAGCAGATTAATATTTGAATTTATTGTTTTATCAACACGTGACTCACGATCATTCCAGCGTACGCCAATAATGTACTGGAGACATTTTGGCTGTAGGGGAGTTAACCCTGCCTGTACGAGGTTTAACTGTTCGACGAAAAGATTTCCAGCCACACAAATGGTTTAAAGCAGCTGACACAATGTTTTACATGTAGTGTTTCCTGTGCCCTGTGGTGTTCATGGTGAATTACTACCATCTTTCTAATGTGCAGCTCAAATCAAAATACACAAAATATCAAAGTAGACCAATAAACAGGGTGTGTGTGTGTGGGGGGGGGGGGGGGGGGGGGTTCTGGTGAGCAACTGAAATTTTCATTAGAAAATTACAAGGCAGCTGTTTTTCTTCTTTTTTATTTACCCCCTCCCCCCCCCCGGGCCCCCTTCCTTTTCCTTGTCATAATTATCCCGGTGTAGGCCTCTTGAATGACTCTCTTCCAACCAGATTACTGTTTATGGCCTTTCACGCCGTTTTTATGCCTCTTTAGCACGACTCAATGACAGACACGGGGCATTAAACCCCAGACTAGAAAACCAAACTTAAGAGACAGAAAAACGGAGGAAGAATGGGGTAGGGGGGTAGGGGGGTGTGGGTGGGTGGTGGGGTGGGAGGGAACAGCAGACAGAGGGGAGGGTGGATGGCACTGAGACGCGAAGGTGCATGTTATGTCACACTTTTTTCCAGTCCTCAGATAGATCGTCACTGACATTTATTTTCCTTCGTTGATACCGAATCCGAAATTTGGCAGAGGTGTTTCCCTCGCTGCTGGCTTTGAGTGGCAAACACGGGGAGAGAGAAGTTTAATTACCTTCGTCTCTGTTACAGGCGGTCGCCATTAAATTTGCATGTGTATGCAAGAGGAACGCGCGTTCACCTTGTCTCAGAAAGAGTGGCCGCCCCTTGCCCTACGTTTCTTCTTTCAATGCCCAAGCCGGGTCTTCTTGAGAGTTTTTTTTTTTTTTCTCTCTCTCTCTCATCTGGTTGGTTGTGTTTGTTATTACGTCTCTCTCTCTCTCTCTCTCTCTCTCTCTCTCTCTCTCTCTCTCTCTCTCTCTCTCATTTCATTTACTCTATTTTGATTTTAGTCTTTTCCGTTTTTTGTGTAGCAACTGAACGGCAACGCTGGAAAGGCCGGGCCGTTGTACCTACAGCTTCTGCCCTTGTCAAATAAAACGTGTGTGTGTGTGTGTGTGTGTGTGTGTGTGTGTGTGTGTGTGTGTGTGTGTGTGTGTGTGTGTGTGTGTGTGTGTGTGTGAGAGAGAGAGAGAGAGAGAGAGACAGAGAGACAGACAGACAGACAGACAGACAGTCAATACACGTATCTATTGAGCAAATGAGACAGGGCTGTAAATATGTGCGTCTAGACTTTTCCGAGAATGGAGCTGCCATCTTGCACTAAGCTGAAGTGAAGTGACTTGTAAGGGATGGGGATAGGAGCGCGTGTGGGCTTTCCAGAGCGTGACGTCACATGGACGTGACGCGAACCCTACATGTAATCGTAGTGAAGCTGGCAAAACAAAGGTTGGGATGCGAGGCTTTCCTACTGTTAGTGTTACCGAGGCTACATTCATCGTGTGCCGCCTGACACTGACGGTGGTTGTACACGTATCGTGACCTGTATCAAGAGACGGTCGACTGCCGATACAACAGAGGAAGGAAGCCACAGCAGGCTGGTAGCGGCTGATAAACCCAGGGGACGCTCACCGGCACAGGAGGCCACACGACAGTCACGTACACGCGCGTGCAAACACACTGGTCATTGCATGAAACGCGAAGGGTGACGATGCTTCGGGGCGCGCGTACACACACACACACACACACACACACACACACACACACACACACACACACACACACACACACACACGCCATTTTGCACACGCGCGCACAGAGAGAGAGAGAGAGGTTCCCACCATCAAACAGCCGCCGAACAATCATGTCTTTGCTGTTACTGACGCATGTGTAACTATTGTGAGTATATCAGACTCTTCAAGAATTCAACTTGGGATTTTTACAACAGTTCTGGTTCATTTTCTCCCCACCCCACAGTTGTACAAGTTTGGTTCACTTTCTCCTCATCAGTCTCACATAGACTAGAAAAGTGTTGGTTCACTGTGCCCCCATTTCATATTTGTACAAGTTTGGTTAACTGACTTTCTCCTGATCAGTCCCACATCTGTCCAAGTTCACTATATCTCCACTATCCCACATCCGTCCAAGTTCACTGTATCTCCATCCCACATCTGTATGCGTGGCGGAGGTCGCCCGTCCCGCCCCCTATCGGGATGCGCAGTCACCATGTCCCGTGCACATGGCCAGCCAGACATCGAGGCAGCATCGAGAATCGAACAGCAGCAAGTCCCCCCCCCCCCACCCCCCATGTTTGTGTTGGCGTATCACGAGCAGCTCAATGTTCCCACTCACAGATCGCTTCTTGCGATACATTACACAACGCATCGATTCGGACCACAAGTTGAACTGGCGACTGGGTGTGGGAGAAAAGCCTTGACTCTGCTAGCTTTCAACATGACAAGAGAAACGAATAGATTTCAATAGCGTTGTCAGTAAATGTAGTGTTTATTGTGCACTGTCACACCGTGTTTCCCAAGTTGTCGTTAGCGTCTGTATCATTATTTTGTTCGTAAAAATAAATTCATAAAAGACAAACCTGCGTATTAGAATGTTTGACATTTTGGAAGTTAGAAACCATACAGTATTTCTTTGTGAAGGTTTCCCCGACTATACCGGCGGCTAGGAGCTCATAGATGAAATGTCTACACCGGCACACAGTGCTAGTGACTCATTTAGTTTGCTGGTGACTCAATTTATCATCGGCTGTAATAAGCATTTCAATCAACAAGTATTTACCACTCGGCTCCGGTTGACAATAAATCAGTAGACAGCCATGGAATTTGCACAATTTTGAGGGCTACACAGAAACCACCCTTTTGGGGAATCGCAGACTGAATTAAATACTAACATACATCCTACGTGCACATATTGTGTGTGTATTACATTGTTCTGTAGACAGGAGTAGTGCTTGACACGTCATCAACAGTATCTTACATCGCTTGAATTACCGACAGACAGCAACTGAGAGAGAGAGAGAGAGAGGGGGGGAGGTGAGGGGGGTGTGGGGGGGGGGGGGGGGGGGCGAGGGGGGGGGGGGTGTAGTTGAACTGGACTTGTAAGAAATAATTTTGTCATTCACAGATTGTTCCTCTTTATACTCGGGACACAACATAACTGACTTTCTTGTCACATTTAGTGGTACATAGTGTATATAAAATGACCGAAGACTTCGATCATGCGAAGTCAACCAATCTAATACGTTTACAGCGAGGCAGATCTAGACAGACAAACTGACACACACACACACACACACACACACACACACACACACACACACACACACACACACACACACACACACAAAGTAAGATAGGTGTGGTGTCAGGCCTGTACCGAAATGCCGCTCACTGCCGCTTAGGGCGCTTTTTTTTTTCTTCCCCCCCCCCCCCTTTTTTTTTTTAAAGTTGCGCTCAGTTGTAGAGTATTTTTGGTTGCTGTTCTTGGTCTTTTTCTCTTGACACCGAGTCACATCCCCAACTTGGGCTGTCCGTCTTTATCAAGTGAGCACTGAGCCGTTTCCCTATATCAACCCGCTACTCCATCTACATTGTCAACGAAACCAAAGGGGCGATAATTGTTCACCTGGCGTTTAGTTCTCATTGATGAAGACTAAATATTTTAAAAGGCTCATTTTCGGGAAATAAACAAACACGCATGATACATTTCTAAATAAATAAATAAACAAACAAACAAACAAATAAATAAACAATCAAACAGCAGTGATTTTCACGAACGCTCTATTGCAGATTGTATTTCTTTAAAATATTTATGCGGTTTCAAACACTGCACACAATGCAATAAATATCACAGCTACTAGTCTGCTATTTTATTTTAAAGTTCATCTATTCATTGCACGTTAGAACAACTTAACAACACTGCATATCGGCCACGCATTCTGGAGACTTCCAAACACCACTGTGCACACTACATTATATTAATATATACTACATTATATTATTATATACTACATTATATTATTCGTGCTCATGTACAAGCTTTCCACGTCAGTATTTAGTTTCAAAATGTTTATGTAGGCACCAGGATATTGCCACCAGTTGTGTGTTTGTTTGTTTTTTTTTCCCGTTATTATATGAATTTGGCGAAATCTAATACCAGCGCCATTATTATTATTATTATTATTATTATTATTACAGTTACTTAAAAAAAAGAGAAAAATGCTGTGTACTTGGTAATTATGTTGTCCATTTCTTGTCAAATGATAATATAGAAAATAATAATGAACAACTTTTTCTCGTTTTCATATTCCTTCTCCCATTAAAAAATCACTTATAGTATTATTACCAAGCATGCACACAACACAACACAACACAACACAACACAACACAACACAACACAACACAACACAAGAGAAAAGCTGCGAAAACTTTAAAGAGAGCAATATTTCACACAAAGACTTTCTGTACACTGACGTTGTGAGTGAGTGAGGCTGTTAGCGAGGCAGGTGTTTCGGAGGGACAGTTGTATTTATCTAATTTCCAAATCACCAAGCACCCGGTTACGGGTCTGTAGCCACAAAACTGCAGGAGAAATTAGGAAAGAGAGAGAGAGAGAGAGAGGGGGGGGGGGCTGGGGACTGAACCCGTGGGGCGGGGAGGTTATAAAAGTGTGGGTAGACAAAGAGAGGTGGTTGATGCATGCACAATTGTACAATTTGAGCCACAACTCTGCTAGTCGCTGGATGTGTGGGTGTCGCCGTGAAGCCAGGTTTGATGACGTTTACTGCTTACAAAAGTCGGACGCACACCTATTTAAGACCTAGTATTAAGCTACAAGTAGTTGAAATAAATATCAAGACTAAGAAAAACGGTAGATCTAGACCCCCTGACGTCACAGAAAAATTGTTCTGCTGTTGTTGTGTGAGGGATTAACGTCCTTTTCCAGCACATACGGGTGATATCAAGGACGGGGCAAAAAGGAAAAAAAAAAAAAAAAAAAAAAACAGAACAAATATTGGGCTCCAGTCGGGATTCGAACTCACGACCCGAGCATTGAAAGTCCAGCGCTCTACCGGCTAATCCGGCTTCCCGTGACAAAAAAAAAAAAAAAAAAAGAAAAAGAAAAGCCCCCCCCCCCCCCCAAAAAAAAACCCTCGGCAGCTGACTGCCAATAATTCTCACACACACACACACACGCACACACACACAACAACTACAACAACAACAACAACAACAACAACAACAAGAGACAAAAAACATACAAAAAATTACTATTTTTTCCAACAAAGTGAAAAGAAGTAGGCGAGATGTGTGTAACATGAACAGTGTAACACTGAGCTCCTGATTTCTCAATAAATAGAAATAACTATGGACATGCGTTTGTCATAATAATAAACTTGCGCAATAACAGCGTCTGTCGGTCGGTGTACATGATAGTTTTGCACATGTATGATCTGTCTGGCAGATCTATGCACCCCCCCCCCCAAAAAAAAAAAAAAAAAAAAAAAGAAGAAGAAGAAGACGAAGAAGAAGTTATAGATGAATGTAGAACAGTTGTATAATATTATGTAGCGATCATAGGGTGTTTCAATAGACAGTGTGGGTCCGTATCGTATCGTATGGATGATCAAATGTGTAAATGATTTATAGATAGATAGACGGTTGTTGGGAAGTGCTCACTGACAGTCTAAATCAACTTCGCTATTTGTAGTCTTTGATCTTTGAGAAAAGTACAACTGGAATTGCCGATCAGTCAATGTTTTTCTTCCTATTCGTACGACTCAAACAAATTGTACCTGAAATTAACAATTCTGGTTTGATTTTGGACTGCCGCTGTAATCCGAAATCCACATTTTTGCCAGCTTTAACAAGTCCTAATTAAACATTTAACAGAAACCAGTTATTCATGAAATACTTTTACCGTAATATTTACAGTGCTTAGGACGGTTCTACAGTTTGTGGACCTTCTCCTCTTGGTTTTTTTTTTTTTAAATAAAACTTAATACTGGCCTAAACGTTTCACAATTCATTGTAATAAAATAGTCTGGTTCGAATTTAGGAAAACCATTAAAATGTCGTTAGGACTTACAGCTCATAATTATTCACAGTCTTTGCCAGCAAACCCAACTACAAGGTCACGTGACCGACATCTGGACTTTTAGCACACAGCCAGCACAGTGTTGTTTTTAGTAAACCAGTTTCCTTGGTAACTCAATGTAGCCGATTTGATTTTTCTGCTGTTTTTAAATTGTAAGAATGCTTTTATAATCACAACAAGTAAAATCCTTACATGTTAGCGGCGAGAAAACAAATAAAAAGTAATAAAAACAACAACAAAAACAGCATCACAACGTCAGTGTTCAAAGTCGGGTGTAATCCTACTCGATCAGTTTGTCCTTTGAAAATGCATAGCTTCCCCTAAGGAACACACACACACACACACACACACACACACACACACACACACACACACACACACACTCTCTCTCTCTCTCTCTCTCTCTCTCTCTCTAATCGTGACTCTACACTCATGTTCAAATCGGCCTCTGAAACCCCACAAGAGACTATAATTATTTCATACAGAAAAGAGCAACAAAGACTGTTCCCAACGTTTTCGCTCGCGTGCATAGAGCAAAGCAAGTAATCAGTCATTCCTGAAGAACAGTAAAATTAGGAACAACAGCCACAAAACCAGAGCGCATTGGTGTGTGTGAGGGGAAAGATGGGGGATGGGGTGGGGGGAGGGGGTGGGGGGAGGGGGTGGAATCTGGTCATAAGAAACAGAAGCATGTGGTCAGCACAACACGCCAAACGAAGAAAATCAAAAGCTTCTGAATCCCACAGTATTGCTTACAAATTGCCTGAAATCACCAGCGTCTACACTGGCCTTGTCCGCACTCGCGCACCACACAAAGCAAGACACAGACGGATCAAGGTATTAGGGTGTAAAGGAGGGTTTCTACACGACAGGAGCCGGCCACAATATAGAGAAAAACACGTAACCACTCATGTTATGGGTGACATGCGGGATTGACAGCCGGGGAGTCAGATAAAACGACAACATCAAACTGTTTCTCGACATCAAAGAAACACGACAAGAACGTTCGGTGACTAAAGCCAGGAAAGATGCAGACATCGATACAGTTCGGTGACTAAAGCCAGGAAAGATGCAGACATCGATACAGTTCGGTGCAAGCCTGGCTCCATGACTCTCACAACAAAATGCGCAATCGCAGGAGCACAATAGCAGCGCGCACCAAACTAGCAGATTTCACAACAATCACGACAGAGGATGGCGAAGATAAGCTGCAATAAAATGCAACAGACTCACCGTAACGGCCCTTGTGACATGGATATTGCCCCGTCCATATTTGTTGGTAGCAAGCGGTGTGATGTTTTGGTTCGGGAAGCCTTCCGATTGATCAGTCACTGCAGCAGACGAGAGAGACAGACAATTCAAACAGCCCGACTGAGTCAGCTGAGCATGCGACAATGCAAAGAGTGGCAGGCGGATGAGCCCGAGGTAGGTAGAGGCAGCTTAACAAGACGAGTTGGCCAAGCGCCGTCAGCGTGACGAGGCCCGGGTTGAGGTGTGAAAGGGTAGCCGGCAAGTGACTGTCGTCTCTACCCTTCGCTCCGCTAACTCTTTCTGACAGCAGGAGCGCACAGCTACACGGACAGCCAATCAATCGGCACTCCGCCAGTCACATGACGCGGTAGGGGTGACAGGAAATGACCCGTGAAAGGGGAGGGCGGGGCTAGGGGTGGGGGGTAGAAAGTATGTAAGTACTCAGGGAAAAGTGTAGGTTTGTCTACTTCAGTCGACCATCTCCCTCGCGAAATAAGCGGCAAATATTGCGTATCGTTTTGAGTATAGCAGTCTGCATCAAAAGCACCCTCAGTATGAGTTCTTTTGAAGTTGAACACCGAAGGGACTGATTCACGGAACGATTGCGGATTTACCCAGAATTTGAAGGAACTTTCATCTGATTAGGACGATGACTGATAACGTGACAGAAAGATGACTGGTATCATATGGCGTGAAAGGAAAACAGGACTTTACCATCACACACGACACATGTCGAGTCTACGACCGATATCACCAACTGGTACACACTTCAAGTTGACGAAACAAATCCATTCAACGACAAAGTCGGTGCAATCTGACTGAACACATGATGGATTGTCAGTGAAAAAAATATTCTTATTTGTCTGTTGTAAGCCGCCAAATAACACATGTAGCCATGACACAGTAGCTGTATAGTTACAGCCCAGTAACATTCTACGGTGACGGATGATTCAGCATCACCTCCACCAAAGTTTTTTCAGTCCCCCCCCCCCCCTAGACCGTACCAAGCCACAGCGGATACAGCAAACGATACGGTTCTGGGTAGCTTATGTCTGCAACGCTGACAACAATGAATGCGCCATCGCAGTTGCAGCGGAGATAGCTTGCGTGATATAATTTTATTTTTTATTATATTTGAATTTATGTATGTATGTATGTATGTATGTATGTATGTATGTTGTTGGTTTTTTTTTTTTTTTTTTTTTTTTGAACTGGCGCAGCGATGTTCCAGTCTTGATGCACTGATCCCGATATAAAGACTGATCATAATTCAAACCTTTTTTTTTAAACCCCAAGACGATTGGTAAGAAAAAAGAGAGGAAAAAGTTTTCTTTGCCTATAAAGTTGTTGTAATATAATGTAAACTTGTACACGTACTGTACTACTGTCCCATCACATGAGCTATTGATACGTCCGGTTAGGCCTGGATGCTGTTTCAGCTCACAACCATCAGTTCCAATAAAATATTAAGTGCAAACTTCCTATACTTGAGTCTTCTTGAAGTGAGTTTCCGATTGGTCACTTCATAACCATTGGCCATGACAATAATCCCCACTGTGCTCCCATCCGCCCCCCAGTACCCCCTCCACCAACCCCCTCCAACCACCTCGAGTTGAAATTCCTTCCGCTCGCCCTCTGATGCGAACTTTACTAAGGTCGACATGGATACGAGTTCTATACAACACGATGTTTACACTGGAGGCGTGGCATCAAACGCAATTCATTATTATGACGAGCAAGACTGCAGAGTTTCACTGGAACGCCGGACAGCCGAACTACCGGATCGCGTTTTTCACGTACATCATGTAAACCGATGTAAACGGGGGAAGTGTGTGTGCGTGCGTGCGTGCGTGCGTGTGTGTGTGTGTGGGGGGGGGGGGGGGGAGTAGAGCTGATTCACAGGCTTAAGTGTCTCTCCCGGTTCCTGTCCAGCTTTGGAATCCGGTTGTTAAATATTCCGGTTACTATTTGTTGATTTACAAAATGATCCGGTAGTACAGGGCTTTGGTGGTGGTGGTGGTGGTGGTGGTGGTGTGTGTGTGTGTGTGTGTGTGTGTGTGTGTGAGAGAGAGAGAGAGAGAGAGAGAGAGAGAGAGAGAACGAACGAACGAACGAACGAACGAACAAAACTTTATTTTACAAGGATAAAAGATTAGGTACGCAGACCTGTCTTACATCTTGTCCTTGCTAGGCTACTGATATATAAGAGAGCGAGAGAGAGCAACAACAACAATAATACATAATTATTAACTCGGTCAGTCAAAAGACGCGTAATAAGTTGAGCTTTTACAAAGGCAAAAAGGCACTTGTGTTGATTTTGTGTCTGAAGGCAGTTATGCGAATTTCCGTATAAATTTCATAAACGGTCGTAAACGAAACATAATTATGCCTAATTCACGTACAGCAACTATGGACAGAATACAGCTCAGCTGTTTATCTATTTTATCACAAAAGCGACAGTAGAGTACTGTATCAGCGGTAGAGAAAAAATGGTTTGTCAAACTCCATGTAGTCAAACTAGCCGCAGTTCCAGGGGTCTCATGCACGAAACGAGACTAGATTAATCAGAGACTTAGCCGGCTCTGGGTCCGTATGTAAAAGTCGAGGTTAATTTAACCCACGGCTACTGGCCTAACCCAGACTAGGACAAAAGAAACAACAAAAAACAAACAAACAAACAAACAAACAAACAAACAAATCTATACAAAAGGAGGCGAACAAAGGAAGAAATAAATCCTTCTATAACGGCGTAGGCATCTTGCTGGAATGGACCCGCTTCCCGATTTAAATTTTAAAAGCAAGAGAAAATTTAACCCTAGAGCTAGTTGAGTTCGAGGTTAGACTCTTACCCGGGGCTAAAATCCCTAGCATCGACTTCTACATGCAGAGCCTGATCTCAGGCTTATTAAGCCATCATTGCCATCAGCGTGTGATAGTTGCTAGTCCCTGAAATAGTCGCAGACTCGCCTTCTCCGTTGATGCATTTCGCATAATTTCTTTCTAGTCTCAGCCTTGTCAAGCTAGTCCCGGACTCAAGTTCCGCCCTTCTCTCTCTCTCTCTCTCTCTCTCTCTTTCTCCGTGCATCCTACCCCAGATTTATAGACTCAGCTAACTTTTGAAGACACATTAACTTGTGAAGACACATTAACTTGTGAAGACACTGACTGTGGGTCAAGATGACAGACTTCTGACGAGAAAGTTGAGCCGGAAGAGTTGTATGACCAGCCGATTTATCTCTTGGGTACCGGCCATGTACGCCGGAAATGTAAGAATGGAGGCCATCTCTGGAGTCACGTTATAATGTATAATGATGTGCCGCTCTGCCTGATGCATGCATAAGCCTGCGTGCTGGAAATGTGACTAATGATCCAGTGGTTGTGTTTATACCGGTCGCAATGCGCCTCTATATAGAGTGGTATTTCGGGGCTGGCCAGGCTAAATAGTTTTTTTTTCCCCTGACAACCACCACTTTTTCACAACTTTCGTGAAGTCTGCGTTGCTGTCTTAGGGACAAGCGCGTCACCGCGGTGCAGAACCAGCCGCCTATTTTAAATTTAGCCTGGGAAGGAGAGTGAGAGAAACTTGGGGGGAAAACAAGAGGAGAAGCAGCAGAACCAGAACACATTCACAACACGTACATGCTGCACACACCACAGTTCCACTAGGGATCAAACCCACGTTTTACCTCGACAGCGGTAATGGCCGTTGAGTTACCCACCACACCAAACGGCAGAAAGATAATTATGACAGGTACAGGTACATCATCCTACTCCTCCAACAGGTCACCTCCAAAGTTTCTCCGACTTTTTAATTTTTCAAAGTAATTTTAATTTTTTTTAGACCGGCCGAACAGTTTCAACGAAATTTGATTTTGTCGTTCTAAATTTATTAAGAGAGATAAAAATGCAGAAATGCAGGACCGAGGGTAGGAACAAAAGCCGTAATAAAGGACTGCGCAAGACAGAAGACCAGAAAAGCGACAAACATAAATAATGTAGAGTTCAGTACAATAAATACTGGCTGAGGTAGGATGTGGTGCTAGCTGAGAAACACGCAGCAAGAAATTCACCCATAAACTGATACACTTGTACTGATTTTCATTACGTGTAGGCTACATTTGTAAATGTTTCTTATACCCCGCCCCCCTTTTTTTTCTGTTCAGTCTCCGACGCTAAAGATTGATTTTAGTCGAGCACCTAATTACGTCTGTCAAGTTCTTTAGAACACTGAGAGCCGGTCAGGTTGACACCCAAGCCACTGACAAAACGCAATGTTCAAAGAGATGCGTAACTCAGTAATCCAAAGTTACAGTGCTTGACCACGTCACATCAAGCTGCAGGGTCACAACAAGACAAACGCTCACGCACAGATAAACACATTAAAACAAAATACGATCTACTCCTTTGTGCACAAGACTATGTGAATCTGTTTTTTGTTTGTTTGTTTGTTTGTTTGTTTGTTTTTTTAAGGCCAGACTGAGGAATCACTGAGCATCAAATTTTTCAAACAATTTTATTTTCTCAAAAGACAGGGAGCTGTAGAAACAGGGAAAACATGAAGGAAACACAAGGAACGCGGACAAGGAAGTTTTACACGCCGGGACTCACTATCTCAGCAAGCAGAATCGTTCAGCACTCACATGTATTCTGCAACTTGCAGGCGGACGTCCATACCCACTCAGCCACCGCGGCTCCTAAATCGATGGGCATACTCCACCCCCCCCCTCCCCCTCCCATGATGTCTCGAGCAACGCAGCCTACGTGATCGGCAGGCGACAGTAGGAGCGCTAAGCCCCGCCCCCTGGCGAAAAGTGAGCGTCACTGGGCATGTGAGCCTTGCGCGAGGAAGGGGGCTGACCCTTTCCACCTGTCAATCAATCTTAAGAAAGAGACGATTGTCCGCCTTCGAGGCCGCTCTCCGCCAAGAGAGAAGGACCGAGAAGACGAGAGGGACAGGGCCGGGGGAGAGAGAGAGAGGCCGAGAGAGAGAGAGAGAGAGAGTCCGCGATAGCGCGACAGGCGGATTTCACGGGGAAAGGATTAGATTAACCGTGACGTGGCGCTACCTTTGATGTAGACACGGCTTGCGATGTGAGTGACAGTGTGAGTGACGGGATGAAACGCTTCTCTACAGCGCTTAGGACGCGGCCAGGCCACCCCCGACACAAATCTCGGGGTCTACTGATCATAGTGATAGTGTATGATGAACGATTATGCTCATAGAGACGTGCCGGCCTCTCAGTGTGACTGCTGAACACATCACGACTAATAAACAAACGGCATTACATCGTCACGACAGTTATACAATATCTGTAATTTTATCTGTTGCGCCAACAGCTGCCAGTGCCGCTGGGGTCGTGAGTTCGGATCCCGGCTGGGGCCAAATACTTGTGAGGCCTTTTCAGTCTTCTCCTTGCCTCGTGTTTGATATCACCCGTATGTCGTAGAAAAGGACTTTCAACCCTCAACCCCACGCACTCTCACCACTGAATGCGGGCGTGCGGTATTCTCGGATGTGCCGTCCACATAATTATTGTAGACATTTTAAAGTTGTTTCTCTATAGAAAAACAACTTCATGGGATGGGTCAGATTTTGCTACGCGCAGCAGCAAGTTTCAGTAGTACAAAACAAGGCTGTGACGTTTCTCTAGACAATACATACTTTCGCGCACACTGTGACGTAACGAAATGTGTGCGTCATAGACACTTGACGTGCACACTATGCTGCTGCGTTCTTTTTGGCGGGAGTTGTGAGACGTGTGTGTGTGTGTGTGTGTGTGTGTGTGTGTGTGTGTGTGGACGGATGTAATGATGGCTATCTCCTAAACCACCTCGTTGGAGGCCTTTTTACTTTGAGATAAAATTCAATTCACCTTCTCACGATTTTTATCCTGTCGCATTTTTAGAAGAGTTATCGTCGATTAAAAAAAACAAAAACAAAAAAAAAAAACGGCCAGGTTACTAATTTTTTCCAAAAAGTTGTTCAAATCCCTTCATTTTCTAGACTTTGGAAGTTCACCCAATTACACTGACTGTATTCGTGCTACAGCTCTGTAGATCTGACTGGTTTTGTGTAAAAAAAAAAAAAAAAAAAAAATCCGAGGTAGGGGTGGTTTGCACATAAGACCAAGTATCTATGAAAAGACTACTGCAAATTACTTATCATCCCGGCGTTTTTGTCTAGTGTGACAACTGCACATACGACAGGAACTACTGCACTATTATAGCTTTAGCATAAGTGAACTTTTAAATAAACATAGCTTTTTCAAGTTTCTGCGAGAAGTACCGGCCGGGTCAAAAGAGTTCCAATTTTGCGATTTCATAAGTACAATCCAAGGTATTCTAGTCCACGTTTCACCAACCCTCTAGATCTTCCAGATTCAGTTTATATATGATTATGTGCCTCTCTCTCTCTCTCTGTATGACGACCGGCCTGAGGCTGACGTCAAATGTTTAGTTCACGGAACTGACGTCTCCCCCCCCCCCACCCCCAGTCACGTGGCTAATCGGTCGAGGTCGTAGAGGATCTAGTGTTGGTAGGACTTGGAGAGGGGAGAACAGGCAACAATAACAACAAAACAGACAAAATAAAATGAAGTTTGGAGAAACTACTTTGTAGGACGGGGCCGTTCCTCCTTGTTTTTATTGCAATTGTTATTGCATCTATTTTTTTTAAAGGAAGGGACGAGAAAAAGAGAAGAAAATTGTAATTGGCTTGCTCTCTCTCTCTCTCTCTCCCGGCTATTCTGAAAGCCGAAAACAACGGCATTCAACTGAAATCTGTAATACGGCATCTTTGTATAATGAACTGAATACAAAATGTCTGCAAAACACCGATGAACAACTCACAGTGGAAGTTTTTCCAAACTCATTGCAGAAAAAAAAAAGAACTTGTAAGTCCTGTAAGTCCTGTAAGTCGACGCTTCGATTCCGCATCTGCAACCTATTGTATATTATCCTTCTGTCTTGGATCACAATGGATTTGCGCCCTCAAGTTGGTCTGTAGGGTTGATGCTGCTGCAGCGTGTGGTCACAGTGTGACTGTAGGGTTGATGCTGCTGCAGCGTCTGGTCACAGTGTGACTGTAGGGTTGATGCTGCTGCAGCGTCTGGTCACAGTGTGACTGTAGGGTTGATGCTGCTGCAGCGTCTGGTCACAGTGTGACTGTAGGGTTGATGCTGCTGCAGCGTCTGGTCACAGTGTGACTGTAGGGTTGATGCTGCTGCAGCGTCTGGTCACAGTGTGACTGTAGGGTTGATGCTGCTGCAGCGTCTGGTCACAGTGTGACTGTAGGGTTGATGCTGCTGCAGCGTCTGGTCACAGTGTGACTGTAGGGTTGATGCTGCTGCAGCGTGTGGTCACAGTGTGACTGTAGGGTTGATGCTGCTGCAGCGTGTGGTCACAGTGTGACTGTAGGGTTGATGCTGCTGCAGCGTGTGGTCACAGTGTGACTGTAGGGTTGATGCTGCTGCAGCGTCTGGTCACAACTGCTGCAACAGATGTAGACTAAAATGCAAAAAACAATAACAAAACAACAACAACAACAACAACAAACCCAATTTGCTGACATATAGTATGCAATACCGTTCTTACTCTGAGATTTTTGTGTTGTTTTGTGTGTGTGTGTGTGTTTCTTTTAACCTAGAATTGCCAGGTCCAGTGGGAGGTGTAACGTCCCCTCCCTCAGTGACTGTCCGCCACCGGACCTCCCAACTTGATGTGGGGCTGGTGAGTTTGGTGATGTATGTGTGTATGTACGAGGTGGAAGAGAGGACAGGAGAGGAGGGGAGGTGTGTGTGTGTGTGGGGGGGGGGGGGGGGGGGGGGGGGCTGGATAAGGGTGTTCCGTAGTCCCGAGCGCTAACAGCGAGCTGATCCCGTCACGGATAATTCCACCCGGCCTTGCTCACAAACCGCACAGCGGCAGCAGAATGTTCTGTTCTAGCGCCTCGCGGAGTAGCGGAGATAGTATCGGGGCTCTACTGACGGGTCTACACGGGTAGAATGCCACCCGGAATAACTCTCCCGCGACCCGTGCACGTCTCCGATGACAAACTAACGCGCCCACTAAACACAGGGGTCGTTGGTGGCCTGTTTCGGGAGCCGGGTAGTGTTACGGGTGGAATCACTGGTCCCTGGATCGTGGCTGGCTGACTCTGTGTGGCCCGCGCACCTGTGAGAGCCGTAAAACGCTCGGCCAGTTCTGGGATCTTGATGAAAACACGGAGCAGGAGGCGGTTGTAAACCAGACACGGGCTCTGACATGTCCAAGCCTGGAACAGTGTCCACCCCCCACCCCCTCCCTTCACCCCCTCACCCCTTACAGACGGGACAACACCACTCAGATCTCAGCATCAAGGCCACCAGACGACCTGGGCAGTACTGGACAGTGTGACAAGTGATGGCTTCTTCAGTTCAGCTTCTGATTTCACCATTTGCATGTCCAGCACCTCATGTCGTGTCCAGACTAGAACGAAACCTTTCTGCCTACATGTGCCTCCTGGAAGTTTCAGATGGATACATTACCACTGTAGACCAGCCGGACAACAACAAAACAGAAAAAGAAGAAGAAGAAGAAAGAATAAAGAAAAGAAAAAGACAAAAAAGGACGCAGCAACGTAAAGTCTGCATTACTCACGACCAAGTACTCCTGGGCTGTCGGCAGGGAAAATAATAAATTATATACAGAGCGGCATGAACAACAGCAATGTAAGGAGGAAACCTCGAACAAACAAACAAACAGCATCCCCCTCTACGTTGTATCTTTCAGCGCTGTTGTTAATGACGTCACATGACTGTAGAGGCTCCAGTGTTGCTGTAAGAGAGCAGCAGTAGAAAAGTGTCGGTTCATCGCGATGTACACACCCAGTGAATGCAACATGCATAATTAGGAAACGTACTGTTCATGAAGTGACATCTCTTGCTCTGCTTTTTGAACTGAAGTCAGTTATCAATAATGCCGGCAAATATTCGATACTGTTCTTATAAAGTCAAATGCTTAAAACGAGAGTAAGACGGCCATGTGGTTCAGAGCGAGCTCCACAGACCACATCATGCCACACTGAGTTCTACCTTGTGACGTCACCATCTCAGCAAAGATTGCAGTTTTGCAGCCATTTCAAGTCGTGACGTCATAATGTCTGATCATTTGATGACGCCACCAAGCGAGCATGACCCTTAACATGGCAACACGTGAGTGCCTCTCAGCATGGACCTACGCTCCGGACAGAAGCCGACAAGATCATCGTGAAATCGCCTGCGACCATTCTCGCCATCCTGACAAGTTTTAGCCTCTCTTGTAGAAAGTTCATAACTACGCCACAAAAACGAGAGACGAGTGTTCATGAGGCATCAGATGGCCACAAAATCTCCCCTCACCCTATCCATTTTACTGCCATGTTCACGCACCATGTTATTAACGAGTTTAAAACTTCAGACTCACGGCCCGTAAATGTGCCGGTCGTAGTTTTATATCTTCCCTCGCGCTAAATATGGCCGCCATCCAGGTATGGGCTATTGTGTACCGGTGACAGGAAGAGAGAGCCTGACGCGGTGGCGGGGTCCCTGAAAGACGCATGATTTCTTTTCCCGCTTGGCAGTTGTCCAAAGTCACATAGTCGATGCGACCCAGTGCAAGGAATTGTATCCTAGTGAACTGACGTGTAACCAGATTCTGACTGACAAGTGAGTGCAGCCAATCACAGCGCACAAATACTCCGACAGACAAATCACACGTGTAAGATTGTCGGAGTATTCCAGGGTTGCCTGTCTCTCGTCATTCTATATGTATCGATGACAGGGAAGCCCCGACTGACTTGCTTGACAAATCTGCCCTTGTAATGGCAAACACGTCATTATTGACGTCATTATTTTGTGGGAAAACACCATTACGTCAGCGTCTTTCATCTTGAAATCACCCACTTTTCCATCAAATGATGTCATGGTCTTACCGTGTTGTGCTGTTGCATGGCAGTAAGAAATCAGATGGGTTGCCATGGTGAATGAGAGAGCGAGGCTACGGGTCTGTGGGCTACATGATAACTGCTCCTACAAAATACATGGAACCGTCACCTCGTACACACACACTGTTCTAACTTGTCGTTCACTGAAAAGTCAGCCAAGCATGACGTATGCACTGTTACACTCTGACGTCTCCGTTCTTGAAAAGGGAAAGACATGGAATGTGTGTATTGAGTGTAAGGTTCTACTCTGTCTAGAAAAGGGAAAGACATGGAATGTGTGTATTGAGTGTAAGGTTGTACTCTGTCTAGAAAAGGGAAAGACATGGAATGTGTGTATTGAGTGTAAGGTTGTACTCTCTCTAGAAAAGGGAAAGACATGGAATGTGTGTATTGAGTGTAAGGTTGTACTCTGTCTAGAAAAGGGAAAGACATGGAATGTGTGTATTGAGTGTAAGGTTGTACTCTGTCTAGAAAAGGGAAAGACATGGAATGTGTGTATTGAGTGTAAGGTTGTACTCTGTCTAGAAAAGGGAAAGACATGGAATGTGTGTATTGAGTGTAAGGTTGTACTCTGTCTAGAAAAGGGAAAGACATGGAATGTGTGTATTGAGTGTAAGGTTCTACTCTCTCTAGAAAAGGGAAAGACATGGAATGTGTGTATTGAGTGTAAGGTTGTACTCTGTCTAGAAAAGGGAAAGACATGGAATGTGTGTATTGAGTGTAAGGTTCTACTCTGTCTAGAAAAGGGAAAGACATGGAATGTGTGTATTGAGTGTAAGGTTGTACTCTCTCTAGAAAAGGGAAAGACATGGAATGTGTGTATTGAGTGTAAGGTTCTACTCTGTCTAGAAAAGGGAAAGACATGGAATGTGTGTATTGAGTGTAAGGTTCTACTCTGTCTAGAAAAGGGAAAGACATGGAATGTGTGTATTGAGTGTAAGGTTGTACTCTCTCTAGAAAAGGGAAAGACATGGAATGTGTGTATTGAGTGTAAGGTTGTACTCTGTCTAGAAAAGGGAAAGACATGGAATGTGTGTATTGAGTGTAAGGTTCTACTCTGTCTAGAAAAGGGAAAGACATGGAATGTGTGTATTGAGTGTAAGGTTGTACTCTCTCTAGAAAAGGGAAAGACATGGAATGTGTGTATTGAGTGTAAGGTTCTACTCTGTCTAGAAAAGGGAAAGACATGGAATGTGTGTATTGAGTGTAAGGTTGTACTCTGTCTAGAAAAGGGAAAGACATGGAATGTGTGTATTGAGTGTAAGGTTGTACTCTGTCTAGAAAAGGGAAAGACATGGAATGTGTGTATTGAGTGTAAGGTTGTGCTCTCTCTAGAAAAGGGAAAGACATGGAATGTGTGTATTGAGTGTAAGGTTCTACTCTGTCTAGAAAAGGGAAAGACATGGAATGTGTGTATTGAGTGTAAGGTTGTGCTCTCTCTAGAAAAGGGAAAGACATGGAATGTGTGTATTGAGTGTAAGGTTCTACTCTGTCTAGAAAAGGGAAAGACATGGAATGTGTGTATTGAGTGTAAGGTTGTACTCTGTCTAGAAAAGGGAAAGACATGGAATGTGTGTATTGAGTGTAAGGTTGTGCTCTCTCTAGAAAAGGGAAAGACATGGAATGTGTGTATTGAGTGTAAGGTTGTGCTCTCTCTAGAAAAGGGAAAGACATGGAATGTGTGTATTGAGTGTAAGGTTGTACTCTGTCTAGAAAAGGGAAAGACATGGAATGTGTGTATTGAGTGTAAGGTTGTGCTCTCTCTAGAAAAGGGAAAGACATGGAATGTGTGTATTGAGTGTAAGGTTGTACTCTGTCTAGAAAAGGGAAAGACATGGAATGTGTGTATTGAGTGTAAGGTTGTGCTCTCTCTAGAAAAGGGAAAGACATGGAATGTGTGTATTGAGTGTAAGGTTGTGCTCTCTCTAGAAAAGGGAAAGACATGGAATGTGTGTATTGAGTGTAAGGTTGTACTCTGTCTAGAAAAGGGAAAGACATGGAATGTGTGTATTGAGTGTAAGGTTGTACTCTGTCTAGAAAAGGGAAAGACATGGAATGTGTGTATTGAGTGTAAGGTTGTACTCTGTCTAGAAAAGGGAAAGACATGGAATGTGTGTATTGAGTGTAAGGTTGTACTCTCTCTAGAAAAGGGAAAGACATGGAATGTGTGTATTGAGTGTAAGGTTGTACTCTCTCTAGAAAAGGGAAAGACATGGAATGTGTGTATTGAGTGTAAGGTTGTACTCTGTCTAGAAAAGGGAAAGACATGGAATGTGTGTATTGAGTGTAAGGTTGTACTCTCTCTAGAAAAGGGAAAGACATGGAATGTGTGTATTGAGTGTAAGGTTGTGCTCTCTCTAGAAAAGGGAAAGACATGGAATGTGTGTATTGAGTGTAAGGTTGTACTCTGTCTAGAAAAGGGAAAGACATGGAATGTGTGTATTGAGTGTAAGGTTGTACTCTGTCTAGAAAAGGGAAAGACATGGAATGTGTGTATTGAGTGTAAGGTTGTACTCTCTCTAGAAAAGGGAAAGACATGGAATGTGTGTATTGAGTGTAAGGTTGTACTCTGTCTAGAAAAGGGAAAGACATGGAATGTGTGTATTGAGTGTAAGGTTGTACTCTCTCTAGAAAAGGGAAAGACATGGAATGTGTGTATTGAGTGTAAGGTTGTGCTCTCTCTAGAAAAGGGAAAGACATGGAATGTGTGTATTGAGTGTAAGGTTGTACTCTGTCTAGAAAAGGGAAAGACATGGAATGTGTGTATTGAGTGTAAGGTTGTACTCTCTCTAGAAAAGGGAAAGACATGGAATGTGTGTATTGAGTGTAAGGTTGTACTCTCTCTAGAAAAGGGAAAGACATGGAATGTGTGTATTGAGTGTAAGGTTGTACTCTGTCTAGAAAAGGGAAAGACATGGAATGTGTGTATTGAGTGTAAGGTTGTACTCTGTCTAGAAAAGGGAAAGACATGGAATGTGTGTATTGAGTGTAAGGTTGTACTCTCTCTAGAAAAGGGAAAGACATGGAATGTGTGTATTGAGTGTAAGGTTGTGCTCTCTCTAGAAAAGGGAAAGACATGGAATGTGTGTATTGAGTGTAAGGTTGTACTCTGTCTAGAAAAGGGAAAGACATGGAATGTGTGTATTGAGTGTAAGGTTGTACTCTCTCTAGAAAAGGGAAAGACATGGAATGTGTGTATTGAGTGTAAGGTTGTACTCTGTCTAGAAAAGGGAAAGACATGGAATGTGTGTATTGAGTGTAAGGTTGTACTCTGTCTAGAAAAGGGAAAGACATGGAATGTGTGTATTGAGTGTAAGGTTGTACTCTCTCTAGAAAAGGGAAAGACATGGAATGTGTGTATTGAGTGTAAGGTTGTGCTCTCTCTAGAAAAGGGAAAGACATGGAATGTGTGTATTGAGTGTAAGGTTGTACTCTGTCTAGAAAAGGGAAAGACATGGAATGTGTGTATTGAGTGTAAGGTTGTGCTCTCTCTAGAAAAGGGAAAGACATGGAATGTGTGTATTGAGTGTAAGGTTGTGCTCTCTCTAGAAAAGGGAAAGACATGGAATGTGTGTATTGAGTGTAAGGTTGTACTCTGTCTAGAAAAGGGAAAGACATGGAATGTGTGTATTGAGTGTAAGGTTCTACTCTGTCTAGAAAAGGGAAAGACATGGAATGTGTGTATTGAGTGTAAGGTTCTACTCTGTCTAGAAAAGGGAAAGACATGGAATGTGTGTATTGAGTGTAAGGTTGTACTCTGTCTAGAAAAGGGAAAGACATGGAATGTGTGTATTGAGTGTAAGGTTGTACTCTCTCTAGAAAAGGGAAAGACATGGAATGTGTGTATTGAGTGTAAGGTTGTGCTCTCTCTAGAAAAGGGAAAGACATGGAATGTGTGTATTGAGTGTAAGGTTGTACTCTCTCTAGAAAAGGGAAAGACATGGAATGTGTGTATTGAGTGTAAGGTTGTACTCTCTCTAGAAAAGGGAAAGACATGGAATGTGTGTATTGAGTGTAAGGTTCTACTCTCTCTAGAAAAGGGAAAGACATGGAATGTGTGTATTGAGTGTAAGGTTGTACTCTGTCTAGAAAAGGGAAAGACATGGAATGTGTGTATTGAGTGTAAGGTTCTACTCTCTCTAGAAAATCAAAACAAAACAGAAAAGGAAACGGTAATGACTGCGAAGTGGTTACAAGTTAAGCAAATAAAAGCAACATAAAAGGGACAGAAACCCACTTAACTTTCACCAAGGACGGTACGGGTCAACGTTTCGGCTTTCGCCTTCCTCAGGACACAAACAAATCAAATTTGTTTGTGTCCTGAGGAAGGCGAAAATTTGTTTGTGTCCTGAGGAAGGCGAAAGCCGATACGTTGACCCGTACCGTCCTTGGTGAAAGTTAAGTGGTTTCTGTCCCTTTTATGTCGCTTTTATTTGCAAAACAAAACAAATTACACTGTGTTTTTTGTTTGTTTGTTTTTTTCTGGAGGCGTTACACTGTCGCTGACTCTCTCTTCATTCAAGCACGACTGATTTTCTTATTTGTGCCAACAACGCTGATCACGCGAATCATTGCCCAGAAGTAAAGAGGGAAAAGAAACCATGTGCGTGCGTCTGGTTTTATGTGGTCACGGCTGACTGAATCTGGCGGACACGCCAACACGTTCAGATCTTCTTTCACGGTCTCACTCATTTGCACGATCATAATTTGGGCGTGGGGTTTCATGAGTGGTAGGACTGTTCGTAAGTACACCTCTCTCTCTCTCTCTCTCTCTAGCCTGCTGCTGCACTCCAACCGGGCTCTTATGTTCGCATAAATCACAGAGACGAATGTGTGTGTGTGTGTGTGTGTGTGTGTGTGTGTGTGTGTGTGTGTGTGTGTGTGTGTGTGTGGTGATTGTTTGTGTGTGGTATGGGTAGGGACCTTTCCCTTTTTTTTTCTTTTTTTTTCGGGGATGGGGGTGGGGTTGGGCAGGGGTCTCCTTAAACCGGATCCTTGAAAAAAAGATATGGTCGTTATCAAGTTTAAAACGCTCTTTGTTACGTTAAACGGCCAGGCATGTATATCACCCATATGTTGTGACAAAGGACGTGAAACCCTCAAACACCAGCCGTCCCAACATTATAGCAAAACCATCTTTCGAAACCGATACAGCCAGTTACAGACAAGCGACAAATTCAGGCACCTGGTATATGCAGCACATCAGCCAGTTACAGACAAGCGACAAATTCAGGCCCCTGGTATATGGCCCCTGGTATATGGCACCTGGTATATGGCCCCTGGTATATGGCCCCTGGTATATGGCCCCTGGTATATGGCCCCTGGTATATGGCCCCTGGTATATGGCCCCTGGTATATGGCCCCTGGTATATGGCCCCTGGTATATGGCACCTGGTATATGCAGCACATCGCTTTGAGAAATACAAGTGGCAGTTTTCTGAGTGGTAAAGTTGCCTGTTCACACCCCCCCCCCCCAAAAAAAAAAAAAAAAAAACGCATACAAATAGGAGCATTAGTAAACATTAAGAAAATACCAAACAATTTCGTTCCCTTGCCTTCCCGTTCCTGAGAATTGATTGGAATGGAACCGTACAATTTTGTGGCTGAACATTTCTTCACTGTTTAAAACAAACGACACAATGATAATATCAATGACAATTATTGTTATAATTGCTAGTATTTCTCTGATGCGCAGTCCTCATACATCAAAGCTGCACACAGTATTTGCTCAGCATTACGCCGCTTGTTCATGAATATTAATTTTCATATCATGACTGCACCCTCAGTCGTGGCATGTTTAACTCTTTGACGACGGAGCGCAATTTCTGACACACGATTTCCTATCATGCTTTGCTACATTCCCTCAAAACAATTATCATCACCGCCATCTCCTTCCAACCCTTAATAATATCACATTCCGCGTTCACAACTACCTACCATACACTCAGAATTACTCTCTGTCATTCTACATTGTCGTCTGCTTTGTTGAAAAGCGGAGGGTGCCGATCCCAACACGTTATCCGGCTAATGGCGGATAGTCGTGGTAATCCCACAACAAGTGCCAGCCTTACACTCTAGTACGGCTAATGGCGGATAGTCCCACAACAAGTGCCAGCCTTACACTCTAGTAATTTTTTCCACTGTGTGTCACTGCTACCTTTCCACCCCTCGTCATTGTGCTCATGGCACTGATGGATAGACGAATCTGCGTTGTCGGGTCTCGGTTTACAACACTAGGCGATTTGTAACTCTTTGACGCAAGAGTTTGCTCGTACATTGTGTTTGTATTCATTTGTCCTCGTAGAGCACAAGGCATTATTGACACAAGAAAGAAAAAGAACGTGATCAGAACGTGGAACAAGTACAACCGTAGGCCTATAGTGCGTTTAGGGTTGTGATCGTTGACGATTTTCAGTGGCGAAGACTTTTTGTGATTATCGAAGTCACTTTCGAATACAGAGCCTATCGCAGAGAAAAGGTATTTCAGGGTGTGTTGACCTAATACAACTTAATGACAGTCACTTTTCTCTTTCTGTTTCTTCTTGGCGTTAGTGACGCGAGCCACAAGCACTATTTCTATTGCTTATTTATTTATTTCGTAAAAGAGTAGCGGGAGATGCCCCGGCGGTGGAACCCAAAACAAAAATACATTAGCAGCAGGAAATGTGTATCGCCTTAACCCTCGCTGTACGTCGTGGGTGCAAAACCACCCATGCTTTAAAAAAAGGAAACAAAAACATTGATTATCGTACGCTTTTTTTTTCCTTCTTTAAAAGCATGGGTGTGTTTGTACCCACGACGTACGACGCGCAAGTTTTTAGGCGACATACGGCGAAGGTTAAGGAACAGAAAAAAAAAGAAAAAAAAAAGAAAAGAAAAAAAAAAGACCCGAAGGGGCAACCCGCATTTCTCGTATTACACAACAGGCCTGAAGAATGACAGTACACTAGAAAAACAACCACCATGATTTATGATCCTAAACTAACTTTTTCTTCAAAGCGTTAAAGAACTGTCTCAAAGCCGGGAGTGAACTAGGAAATGCAGGCCCACAAAATTAATACAACAAGCGACTCGGGAAGCAGCCAAGCTGGTGCAAGCATTCACATAACGCCAACTGCCAGCAGGCTGCCATCCAAGCCACACACTCTTGGGCTTACTGCGAGCAACACCTTGCCACGTTTGTAGTTGAGAAGGGAATGAATTTTCAATCCTCCCACCAGGGGGCGACTCAGTCGGAACTCCGTGTCCTTATTGTCTTCTTTTATTGGTGGCCATGTTTCCTGGCTATTGGAGGTAGAGCTATATTTATCTCAACACGATGTCGGGGGTCGAGCCACAGGTTGTACAACGAGAAGGGGCTGTGAGGGTTTGTGTGAGGGATTGTTTTTCCCCATTGAATTAATAAGCCGCTGTGAACAAGGAAACTACTGTAGCAGATGTCGGTAATAAGCCAGCACAGGCGCACCAGGTTTCGGCCACTCACAGTTTCATTTGGAAACTGACGTCAACACTGAGCATGGAAGTGTGTGTGTGTGTGTGTGTGTGTGTGTGTGTGTGTGTGTGTGTGTGTGGGAAATGAAAAGCCCTTTACTTGAGAATGACTGAAGTTGTAAGTAGCAGACCAAATGTCGAAAACAACTTTAAACGTCCAAAATACCAGAGAGAGAGAGAGAGACTGAGAGAGAGAGAGAGAGAGAGAGAGAGAGAGAGAGAGAGAGAGAGAGAAGAGGCGAGTCTGCTAGTGCAAAATAAAAATGAACATTTTGCGGCGTAAACTGCAGCAAATAGCAACACAAAAAACCCAACAACATACAAACAAATTTACGCGCAAACGGACTAAAGAAAAAGAAAACAGTTGCCAGAATCCGGTTTCCGGCGAAGGTACTATATTTGTTGTTATTTGTATTCACAATCAATATTCATGTTGGACGCCAAGAAGATGCCTCCGCGATCACAGGATACTTTTGTCACAAATGACGCCGAAAAGAAAAAGAAAGATTTGGGAGGGGGGGGGGGGGGAAAGAAACAGAGAAAAAAAAAAAAAAAAAAACCAGAAGAAAAAGAGCGCCATCGGAGACGTGACTTCAAGTTAGACCAGCCTGCTATAATTACCTGTATTGTCCGTGTTTGTGCTTTGCCGGGGATGGGCCGAGAGCCGAGACGGAGCAGAGAGAGAGAGAGAGAGAGAGAGAGAGAGAGAGAGAGAGAGAGCCCAGCCACAAAAATTCAATGAATCAGTGAAAACTGCAACAGTCCAATATTCCGCTTTCCGCAGTTTTCCATCGCCGGCTAAGCTCAAGATGGCGACAGAAAAGCAAGAATGGTTCACGGTCTGTACCTGTAATTTCCTCATTCCTGTGATGCGGGCATCACGTCACTTCCGGTGTGGCTCAATTTTCTGTCATTACCTGCCAAAGCCATTGTTTCGTATTCATGGAGGAACCAACATCCGCGGGCGGTCTGTAGTAATGTAAATAGTTTTCCCAGCGCCGCCGACACTATTCATATTCACAATTATTTTTGTATTTCACGATAAAGACTTCGTGATTATGTCTGCTCTTAACAAAAACTGAACGGGGCTTCAGTTCCACACCGAGACTGGGAGAGAAAAAAATCATTCGCTGAGATTACATCCTATTAACTGTTTTGAGGGCAAAATTGACGTTCAATCAATTTCACAATGGATGCTTTCTCGTCCAGGAATTTTTATCTCGGGGCGGTCGGTGGTCTAGTGGTTAAGAGACCTGTCACCAATGCGAGAGGTCAGGGGTTCGAGTCCCACTCGGGGCAAAGAATTTTTCCTTCTCGTATGTGGCACCGTTCATTCGGGCCGATCGTCGGGGGTTCTCTCCGGGTACTCCGGCTTCCTCCCCCTCTGCTTTGGAAATGTTCAGCCCACCAAATTTGAAAAATAAATGCAATTCTAAATCCCGAAATTCAAATAGCTGAGCTGACCCTTCGCACCATGTGTGATTGTAATGTGTTTATGTCAAGTGTGTGAGAGAATGCGTGTGATTCACGTGAGCGTGCGTGTTGGGTTCAGTTCGCGGCGCTTTGAGCCGATTCAGGAAATTGGGTAAAGCGCCTATACAATACTCATTATTATTATTATTATTATTATATTGTGTTTTAATCAAAGACTACTTGCGGTATACTCGCCCAGAACACGTTGTCATGTCGGTGTAAATACACAAGGAAAAAACAAACAAAAAACCCAAAAAACCAACGAATAAGAATCAAGTGTAATCTTTGATGTGTAAGTGAACAGCAGACGGACAAGCAATCTTTACACCTCGACTTGGGATCCTGAGGCGTCCGGTTCGAATCCCTGGTGAGCAGGACTGAACTGATCTGGATGGATTTTTCCTTTCCTTTCCAAATCGAGTCAAAATTACTGACGTGCAGACATGTTTACGGTACCTGTCCCGCTGTCGTGTACACACGCATGCACAAATATCAAGTTAAAAATTCCCCGTTCATCTTTAGGAGAAGAGTAGGCTGTAGCCGGTGGCGTGGAAAACAGAAATACTGTCGCGCGCACCAGAGTGAACAGCAGGGTGAAGGTTTGCACATGAAGTAGCGCTTAGCGGCAGCAGGCCTTCACTGCCTCGTCCTTCAGCCCTGCGGCGCCATGAGCATTTCAGAAGAGATGGATATGTGCGCCGAGGAGAAGTCTGCCATACCATACCATACCATACCATACCATACCATACTGAGATTTGGAAAGTGCTTTACCATACTGAGATTTGGAAAGTGCTTTAATTCAGTTGACTGACTGCAGTATCTGCCGAAGTTGACATGATTTCGAGCGGATAGTTTGGAACTGCCGGCCCTCCTATCATTTCGGTGTCGGAGTGAACATTGTCCAGGACTGGCAGACGTTCTATGCTTTTACAGTCATTCATGATTGTGTCCTGTTAAAGTTCCCACGGATAGGAAGCCCGAAGTATTATTGTGCATGACTTAGTAAGAGACGACTGCATAGGACAAGCACTATGTAACAAGGGCAGCAACTGTCTTATTCGGCTTGCCGCAAAACCAAAAATGGTTATGTCCCTTGCGCAGTGTGCGTGTTTTAGGCGCGAGCCAGCACAAGAGGAGAACAGCGATATTATCCAGTTGAATTTTGAACAGGGTAGTCGCATGGGCTGCAGGCTGACAAACCGGCCATAATGCCGCACAATGATTTCAAGTTCATGAGCTCTACCCGGCAGTACTTGGTAGGTGTTCTGTGTATGCAGTTTTGACCAAGTTTTTTTTTTTGTTTTTTTTTAAAACACCATCAGTTCTGCAGGAATTACACTAACGGCTCTGGAAATCAATCAATACTTTATTAATCCCTTCCGGAAAATTACATGTCTGCCAGGGACATACAAACAAGACATAAAAGAGTTCTTAAAGGAGACATATAAACCAATTATCACCATAATACATATCACATAAACTGATCATCACATATCACAGGCTATACATATTATAGGCATCATGGGTAAAATTAAAGTCACATTATATTACCTCTATCGCACACGCACGCCAGACCACCACTCCCCCCCCTCCCCCCCGCCGTACACACACTGCACACGCACCCCCCCCCCCCCCCCACCCCCGAGGCATGGCGTATGAAGAGTTCGCATAGCGAGTGGTTTTAACGAGGGGGGCCCTGAGGCGGCCGCTTCGCTCTATCACCAGCGCGTCGAAAACGTGCCAGAGCGGATGACTACAGTCCGTCATAATCTTTGCTGCCTTCTTTTGTACAGATTTCTCAAGACTGTCCGCAAAACTCTCCTGACCCCTCCCCACCACCCCGCCTGCTTTCTTGATAATCTTCTCCAGTTTGTTCCTGTCTGTGTCACACAGGTTCCCACCCCAACACACAGATGAGAAAGTAACGACACTGGAGATGGTAGCGGTGTAAAAAGTCTGTAAAATATTTGAGTTCACATTAAAAGATTTCAGCTTGCGGAGACAGTACATCCTGGAGTTCGTCTTTTTTATGATGCTGTCAGTGTTGTCCCTCCAACTCAGAGTCTTGGCAACCGTTACCCCTAGATATTTGTACTTGTCTACCCTCTCCACTTCAGTGCTCCCCTTTGATGGTGAGTGGAGCAGGCACAGATTTATTTCTGCGAAAATCAATCACCATTTCAGTCTTTTTCCCAACATTTAACTCGAGGAAATTTTGAAATCGCTCTATCTCATGTCTGTAGTGCGTGTCGTCGTCGCCTGTCATCCGTCCCGTCATTGCCGTGTCGTCTGCGTATTTGTCCAGGAGACGAGCGAGTTTTTTTAGTAGGGCTTAAAGCCGCGCAAGCCACAAAGACTAATTCGCGGCTGTGTCCAGGAGACAGTCATCGTCATTTGTCCTGCAGTCGGCCGTGTAGAGCGAGAACAAAAATGGTGAGAGGCACGTTCCTTGGGGTCCGCCGGTATTTGTGTACAAAGAAATCTCTCTCCTCACACACACACACACACACACACACACACACACACACACACACACACACACACACACACACACACTGTGCACACAGATCAAGAGGATCGTAAAGCATTTCATTTATTGCATTCCAGAAATGGTTCCCAGTAAATAAAATCAACACATAAAAATTTCAGACTTCAGAAATACCATGATATTATAAGAAATCATCCATCTGACTTCACGCATAAAATAAAAAAATAATCAGAACTGACTGCCCTTACAAAATAAAATCACAGAGAAACTGAAATGACTGTCTAAAAGAAAAAAATACAATGCACTTATAAAATACATTATGGGAGAGAATTCGTGAATGTTCCCTTGAATGTAAAGTCAAACTGCCATGTGACTGATGTGGTCAAACTGATTTCAGAGTATCACAATTTACATCAGCTCAGGACATAAAATATCATGTGTAATTCAGAGCTATCCTGTGACTGAGTTTGGCCAAGATGACAATATATGCCGACTGAAACACACACACACACACACACACACACACACACACACACACACACACACACACACACACACACACACACCCCTTCCCCTACAAAGTTTATCACAAGGTCATAAAGCTGAGTAAGGGAGACAATTCAGTTCAACAACAGTACACTTACTGCAACGCTGGTAGAATTAATTTTGCTCGCATTCCATTGTAAAGACATTTACCAATTAAACCGCTTTGCCCCCCAACGTCTTGCGTCAAGCTGCACGGTAAAACGTGGCTGACAGGATCACTGTCAGAGTTTGTAGTGGATGAGATTCGAGTTGGTTGGCTGCACACTACCAGCCAATACTGCTTAGCGAGTCAGTCAAACAAGGTAAGTTGGAGTTTGGCGGGGACATAAACGGGTGGGAGGGAATGAAGAATTATTGTGGGGTGGGGGTGGGGGCTGTTTGACAGTTTCAATGCTGTGATGCAAATACTTGGTGCAACAGTAAACATGTCTGCAAATAATCTCTTGCAAAGTAAGGGAAATGAAATACTTTGTGATGGCCAGCAAGAACAACATAAATACCAGAGTGAATTCAGCTTCTTAGTTAAAACAAATGGTGAGGAACAAAGATTCATTGTAAAAATACTGTCAATGTACAGATGCAGCGTGAAGAGGTTGGAACAGGATAATGGGGAGCCCCTTGGGCAAAACAAAGTACAGTGTACATACAGGAAATCTTCACCACTGTCTTACCCCCACACCAACACATGTTTCATGCTACATTAGCCTCTTTACAATCTGGTGATAAAATATTTTCACAGCTTTTTTTTTTAAAAACATATTTCGCTCATAGTAAATTTACATGTGGATTAAAGAGTGCGTTATAGTGCGTTTGGTAATTCAGTCACCAACAAGTTTTGACGATAACTTTTTATGGATCCACTTTTCTAGACTTAGAGCAGAGAAAAGGTTATTGAGGAAGTTGTGACCTACCCCGGCAGTACATTCCCTGACCTAGCCCGGCAATACATTTCCTGACCTAGCCCGGCAATACATTTCCTGACCTACCCCGGCAATACGTTTCCTGACCTACCCCGGCAATACGTTTCCTGACCTACCCCGCCGTTTCCTGACCTACCCCGGCAATACATTTCCTGACCTACCCCGGCAATACATTTCCTGACCTACCCCGGCAATACATTTCCTGACCTACCCCGGCAATACATTTCCTGACCTACCCCGGCAATACATTTCCTGACCTACCCCGGCTATACATTTCCTGACCTACCCC
This sequence comes from Batillaria attramentaria, assembly GCA_018292915.2. NCBI lineage: Eukaryota > Metazoa > Mollusca > Gastropoda > Batillariidae > Batillaria > Batillaria attramentaria. The sequence goes on along the minus strand of JACVVK020000172.1, from coordinate 774,549 downwards.
GGCAATACATTTCCTAACAGCCAGCATTCTCTGTCTTCCCATTTCTTCTTGGTGTAAGAAAACCTGACAAACCCTTCTCAAGGAATGAAACTAGTCCAAAATAACAGTTTGGTGTCATTCACTGATGTCATTCTTTTCCACTGTCTAATGAAGGTTTTAGGAATACACGCCAATAGCTGAACAAGATTACATTTGACATCATTGTCACTTGAGGTTTTTGGGAGGTACATGTATATTTGAGGCTCATTGCCATACTTTTTTTTTTCCCAGCTCACATTTTTAGCAACCTTTTCACTCATGCTAAGGTCAGAGTCATATCCATGGTTGATAAACAGTTAGGTAAGGTTACAGGTGTTCAAACATCTATTTCCAACATTTTCACAAAATCAGTTTTACAAAAAATATTCCCGAAAAGCTTTGGCGACTGGATTGACCAAACTGAGCATACAAATTTGGCTTGAGTCCCCACATTATTCAGAATGAGAACGACAGGAATTCAGAATGTGTAGACTGCAATAGAAATAATGGCACTAGCAACAACAACAACAACAACAACAACAACAAGCATACAGGATTACATGGATTGAAATTTTATTAAAATTATCCCCAAAAATACTTCGCTGGAATAGGCGCTTAAACAGACAAGGCACACACGCGCATGTATACTGGTACTTCAGCAGCAAAAAATAAAATACTTCTTCCAAAAGACAGTGTAGACTACCGGTCATGCAGGCTAGAGGTTGAGAGAGTTGGTATTATATCATTATTTTGTAAATATACATGTATTATCATCAGTCAATATGTTGAGCAAGTTACAGGGAAACTGGAATGATGAATATACACTAGAACAGTAATGCTGTTACATGTACTATGGATACAGTTGAAGAGGAGTCACTCACTTGTTGACACAAACACGTGCACATCTACACACATTGGATAAAAGGAGAGCCATCTGATTAAAATAATTCTCATTCAAACATGAAAAGCACACTTTCTCAAAACCTTAAAACTGTTGTAAACAGACTAAAACATTTCTCAACAGTAACCATATATATATATATATATATACATCTCTCTCTCTCTCTCATGTTACGTAAGTATGACACACAGTATATTCTGGCATCAAGAGTGACATGTCAGTATGACACGCACCATATTCTGGCATCAAGAGTGACACGTCAGTATGACACGCACCATATTCTGGCATCAAGAGTGACACAAAAGTAAGAGTAACCCACGAGCAACTATAGGTCAGTGTAGGCTAGTGGCCCACTTTCCCACGTTTATCAAGCAGTCTAAGTTACCGCGTCCTTGGAAAACCTCAAGAAAGTGGTTAATCAGTCAAGCGTGACTTAATTACCACAGACTAGACAAACTATTACCGTGTGGTCAGTTGCACTCATGCCACGCAGCATCTTAGCCCTGTCCTGAGACAATTTATGCTTTAACGCATTGCAGATCCGCAAATACATCCCATCTCAGCAAAGAAAATCTTGTCAAAGTAATGTGGGTAACTCTTTCATTTATACGACTCTGAACAGAGACAGATTTCCATTTCCTTCCCTCCTTGAGATGATGAGTGTCAGGAAGAACAAACCCTCCAGTCATGTGTTATGTCACTCAACGTCACAACCAACAGTTAGTGATGATAAACACAGCCACATGCAAACCGCAAAAACGTATAAAAACAAGTGGAAGCCGACAGTTTCGCTGACAGAGCACTGCTCTGTTTGGATGATGTGACAGAAACCTAAATCCAATTTTTACCATCAAAGCATGACCCTAACTTTGTCACAAAGACCCCCCCCCCCCACCCCCCCAACATACACATTAGTTCCCATAGGAATGCTGTTCTGGTTCAAGTCTGACACTTGCTATCAACCTGATTTTCTGAAAACTTTCGTACGGTTTACTTTTATGAAACCGTCCATCCCACGCTTCAATGGTGTGAAAGCACCCACTGGTATCCTGCGAGTCAACGGTGTGAAACCTTTCAATGTACGATTCAATGGTATGAAATTGTCCATTGTACGATTCAATGGTATGAAACTGTTCTTTGTATGATTGAACGGTATGAAATCGCCCATAGTACGATTCAACGGTATGAAGTTGCCCACTGTTTGGTTCAATGGTATCCACGGTAACTGGTCCACAGTACGATTGACTGGTCTGAAACCGGACAATGTACGATTCAATGGTATGAAATTGTCTGCTGTACGATTCAATGGTATGAATACGTCTTTTGTACGATTCAACGGCATGAAACCGTCCATTGTACGATTCAACGGTATGAAATTGCCCATCGTTTGGTTCAGTGGTATCCATGGTACCTGGTCCACAGTACGATTGACTGGTCTGAAACCGGACAATGTACGATTCAATGGGATGAAACTGTCCACTGTACGATTTAACGGGATGAATTCGTCCTTTGTACGATTCAATGGTACAAAATCGCCCATAGTACGGTTTAATGGTACGAAACTGTCCTTTGTACGATTTAACGGGATGAATTCGTCCTTTGTACGATTCAATGGTACAAAATCGCCCATTGGACGATTTAATGGTATGAAATTGCCCATCGTTTGATTCCATGGTATCCATGGTACCTGGTCCATTGTACGATTGAATGGTTTAAAACCGGACAATGTACGATTCAACGGTATGAAATCAGCCCTTGTACGATTGAACAGTACAAACTTATCCTTCGTATGATTCAGCGGTATGAAGCTGCCCAGAGAGCGATTTAGTGGTATCCATGGTACCTGGTCTGTATTACGATTCAATGGTATGAAATCTTTTGATGTACGATTCAACAGTACAGGATTGTCCATCATTTGATCCAACGGTATCCAGCCGTTTGTGTGTAATGAACCCGACGCGTTCACCCCCATGTGTAAAGACAGCGACGCGTTACCCACAACAGGCACCACATGCTGCGGACTGATAATGTCCCTGGCAGTGGTGTAAATATCCATGGCAACGGCAGTACCAAAGAAAAGAGGAATGGTCCATTGTAAGTGATAGGCCCAAGCCGGTATAGGTACAGGGATTTCCACAGTGCACATCTTGCGAGCTGACAGGAGCATGAGGAAGGTGAACAGCGCAGCCTGGCCGTTCATGGTGAACGAGACGAGCTTCTCCAAAATGTCCACAAAACCCTGAAACAGGAGATGACAGTAGGCAGAGCCGAGGGCAACCAGTAATACATGTACACAGACTAACACTGCAGTGTAAGGGAAGTAACCTCTCCTCAACCTGACATTTCGGACAGAAGTAGTAGTTACCTACCTTCAGGTAGAGAAGAGAAAAAGCAGGCATAGAAAACGGTCAATGCTGACCTTTTGGGTCACACATTGGATAATACTTGCGGGGAAAAAAAAAAAAAGGAAAAAAAGCTGATAGAAACAGCTTGCACTGTGGAGCTGTGAGAGACATGCTGGGGTGGGGGGGGGGTGGGTGTTACCAGTTCTGCCTCCTCTCAGCTGAGTTTCAATCCCCCAAACTGTTCTTCCTGTGCTGGAATCCGTAGACCTTGTGATCATATTATTTCCCATACAGTTACTGCTGCATCCAGTTAACAATGTTGTTCCTTGTGAGTCGTACCTGCCACTGCTGCAACCATGACTTGCTCAGTTTTTATTTTCAAAAACAAAACAAATGAATGTGTGCTTGATTACCTTTGGATTGGCCATTGCAATCGCGAAGACAATGATGAACGCCAGCAATGACGTGAGGACTGCCATGACACTGTCAAATATATCAACATCGACATCACACATTATACACTGTATCAGGCTCTGCTTGCAAGCATCATTCATTTAAACAAACAGAGAGAGACACACACACTCACACACAGAAACACAGAGAGAGAGAGAGAGAGAGAGAGAGAGAGAGAGAGAGAGAGAGAGAGATTTTCACTAGTCACATTTCAAACCAAAAAACACCACCACCACAGACACACACACACACACAGAATCAAAGTGTCAGAACAAGGTCAAAAACAAGTTCCGATGGAACACATGTATAGTGTAATTGAAAAGCACGTGTAACAAATATACTGACTTGAATTTATCGCAACGCATCGGTTCCGGAGGAAGAGGGTTGAGTCCCCTGGATCTGGCCAATGTGGTCACAACACCAGTCACTGACAAACAAAATATGTACTCCATCACTCTTTGAATCTGAGTAGCATTTGGTAATCATTACCCTGGTGACTGTGTAAAGCTAATTACCACAGACTATGATACACAAGACTTCAGCCACTGAAGTTCTAGTTTCCTGTGGAATATACTGAATGTCATGTACTGAATGTCATGTACTGAATGTCATGTACTGAATGAAAAAAGAAAGAAAGAAACCAACGCAAACACTTCCCTAAAGAAGAAGAAAAAGATACATACATGTGTGATGTAAAGCGCCCCCTATTGTGAGGTACGAGACGGTAATGCTGACCATGATAAACAACTCCACAAGAACTGCAACCCATGTGTAGCTTGGGTAGTCTCTCTGCAGTATCTACACACACACACACACACACACACACACACACACACACACACACACACACCGTCACACACACACACACACACACACACACACATCATATGAATCCTACGAAGGCTGGTCATTGAAAAAAGGACTACAGATGAAACCCCCATGATATACACTGTACTAGCGGTTTGATTTTGAGAATATTTCAAGATGACACACACTTTCTACTTCATCTCAAAGTCTCACAAAACTGCATCTTGCCAAATTTTTCACAGACGAAAAAATGCAGATTGCCAACATTAATGCTCTTTTCTTCTCAAGTTCTCCTGCGGTATTCCAAACTAACATATTTCTACCCCGGGTAATTCAAAACCCTACGCAAACACACATACTGCCCTCCCCACCCCCACACACCCAACCCCTCTGAAACACAAAGCATGTGCTGTACGGCAAAACATCCAAGACAAGTTCACATGATAATGACAACGAGTGCACACATCAACAGTCATGCTGCTTACAGATAACTTACTTTTGTCATGGGAAGAGTGGAAATTTCACCATTCAATTTTGCACTGAAAACAAAAATAGGACAAAAACACACACACACACATAAAGCAAATGACAACACTTACAGAGTATCACAAACTGATGCATCTTGCATAAAAACAACCAACACAAAAAACAAAACAAGAATGATGCATCTTGCGTTGAAATAAAACAAATGCCCAAATTTGACCACAACAGCACAGCTCTCATATGCAAAACAAAGATGTGACCGACAAAGATGTGACCGACAAAGATGTGACCAACAAAATGGACAACATGAAAAGCAATACCACTATACTGTCCATAGTGAATTACAGTTTACATTCATAATACTTCATTATTAAACACAGCGCAAGCCAGTGTGTGCAAGCTGGTTCATATACTGTACCAATGAAACTTTCAACATGCCAACATCCTTCACACACATATAACACAGCACAAAATAAGCAGAGCCTAGACTGGTTCATTACTTGAAGTTCCGATCAGACCAGTGACTGGAGATGTCAGACGACCCCATTGGTGCCAAAATTGGTAGTAATACTACATGTTAATGTAGCACAACCAAATTTAATGGTGCGATACTGCCAATGTCACTGGTGTGAAGAGCATAGCATGAATTCCATCCCAGGTTTTGTTCAACTTTAATACAATTCCTACCACCTCACTTACACAGAAGACTATTCCCTGGACCAGCAATCCTCAACATCTGTCTTTTCTCAAATGCAGAAAACTTAAGATTCAGAGATCTATATACTGGTGCATGCAGTTAGTGAGGCAGTGTTTTCCTTGCAAAACATCTAATAGAAAATCATTTACTACATGTATTGCCTGAGCCTCACATACAGTGGCCCAAACCAACAGTATGCCGGTGGTGGGAAGAAAATCTGATGCATAGGGAATCCATATACACAGTACACATTTTGCACATAGGGAATCTACAGTACACATTTTGTACACAGGGAATCCACAATACACATTTTGTACACAGGGAATCCACAGTACACATTTTGTACATAGGGAATCCACAGTACACATTTTGTACAAAGGGAATCCACAGTACACATTTTGTACAAAGGGAATCCACAGTACACATTTTGTACACAGGGAATCCACAGTATACATTTTGTACAAAGGGAATCCACAGTACACATTTTGTACATAGGGAATCCACAGTACACATTTTGTACAAAGGGAATCCACAATACACATTTTGTACACAGGGAATCCACAGTACACATTTTGTACACAGGGAATCCACAGTACACATTTTGTACATAGGGAATCCACAGTACACATTTTGTACACAGGGAATCCACAGTACACATTTTGTACATAGGGAATCCACAGTACACATTTTGTACAAAGGGAATCCACAGTACACATTTTGTACACAGGGAATCCACAGTACACATTTTGTACACAGGGAATCCACAGTACACATTTTGTACACAGGGAATCCACAGTACACATTTTGTACATAGGGAATCCACAGTACACATTTTGTACAAAGGGAATCCACAGTACACATTTTGTACATAGGGAATCCACAGTACACATTTTGTACATAGGGAATCCACAGAACACATTTTGTACAAAGGGAATCCACAATACACATTTTGTACAAAGGGAATCCACAGTACACATTTTGTACATAGGGAATCCACAGTACACATTTTGTACATAGGGAATCCACAGAACACATTTTGTACATAGGGAATCCACAGAACACATTTTGTACACAGGTGATAGTGATTTTCCTGCTAACGATGATGCCAAACGGGAGTTCAATCCTCTCACCTGAATACACTGAATACACCTGAATACATGCATTATAAACATAGCTACATTCACAGAAACCATACCTTTCCAGTGACAGTTCCCCATAGCAAGCGGCCGTTGTAGTTTCTGCAGACGTGCTGGAAATGTTGGAGGAAAGCAGGGAGGACCTTTTCATGCAGGCCTCTGCCACAGTTTGGGGCACAATGTCCAGCACTGCCCAGCACCTGTACATAAACATTTGCACATTTTCTTTTTTTAAACAGTGCAAATAATTTACATAGCTGCCAACCCAAGAGATTCAATAATCCTCTTTCGGAGGGGTGGGTGGGGGGGGGGGGGGTGGTGTTCGGGGTTTGGGAGGGGGATGTTGCCGCTCGGCCATTGACTGTCAAAGCAAAAAACATGATCAGGCGCGAGTGATTTAATCAAAGAAATGACTTCGTCTACAGAACAGTCTGACAACAAACCCTCATGTTCGACAAGTGTGACAGGAAGCACAGCAGTCACCACTGTGGTAGATGCCGGTCAACGGTACAACATGAAAGGTGAACGACTGTTGGCATTTAGAATTTGAATGGTGTGAGTCTGAACAAACAGATTTTCCATACTTGGGTTTGACCTTTTTATTTTACAAAATGACACTGAGAATTTGACAGAGAAGGCCAAAGTGACCCTCAGTTTTGAAAGCTGTAAACAACAACGGTTTGCCACCTGCGAAAGTTTCACTATGTGTATGTGTAAGGTAAACTTGGACCAAACACGAATTGGACACAGAACTCGGTGGTAACAGAACTATATATATTTTTTTTCCTCCATGAAATTTTGGCAATTGTATTTTGGCAGTGATAATTGCATTGTACAAAACTCCCCCCCCCCCCCCCCCCTAAAAAAACACACAAAAAAACAAACCCAAAAAAACCCCAAACTAGAGAGGCAAAAGCCTCCATGGCTCCCTTGTGACACAGGTCAAGGTCATTCACAAGAGTATGTTTGTAAAGCTCTTATCACTATCCATTATCATGCCAAGTAAAGTGTCTCTGGCGCTCTGAGTTCATGGCAATATTACAATTTTCCCCGAAACAGTTTGTATGACCTTGACCTTTGGTCAAGGTCATTCAAATGAGATCTCATCCATGTCTATCATTATGCCAAGTTTGATGCCTCTAGTATTTGCAGTTCCTCCGAAAACAGTAATGTTAAAATTCACAACAGACAGCTTTAATGACCTTGACCTTCTGTCAAGGTCATTCAGAAAGGTAGGTCTCATTGCTGTCTATCATCATGCCTCGTTTGGTGCCTCTACTGTTTGTTGTTATGGAGAAAATGCCAAGGTTAAAGTTTCTCAAAAAACGCTTGCATGACCTTGACCTTGACTAAAAATCACTGAACACAGGTATGTCTGTAAAGGTGCTGCTAATGTCAGTCATCGCACATATAGTTTGATGCTTGTGATTCTTCTGGATTCTGAGAAAATGAAAATGAAAATTTTCCCAACAGACTGTTTTAATGACCTTGAGTCAAGGTCATTTAAGGTGGTATGTGTGCATAGGTCTTATCACTGTCTATCAGCACGCCAGGTTTGGCGCCTCTGCTGGTTGTTGTTTCTGAGAAAATGCCAATGTTAAGGTTTCACAAAAATAGCTTGTACGACCTTCACCTTGACACAAGGCCACTGACTACATGTATATCTTTAAAGTTCTTATCAACGTCTATCATCATGCAAAGTTTAAAACCTCTGGTGTTTGTAGATTACGAGAAAATGCCAATGTAAAATTTTCAAACAGAAAGCTTTAGTGACCTTGACCTTGAGTCAAGGTCATTCAAAATGATATGTTTTGAAAGGTCTTGTGGTTGTCTATCAGCATGCCAAGTTTGGTGCCTCTGCTGTTTGTAGATTTTGAGAAAATGACAATGTTAAAGTTTTCTGCACACACACACACACACACACACACACACAGACACAGACAGACAGACAGACGACGGAGGGTTAATACATAGACTCCCATTGTTACACAAGGGAGCCAAAAACAACAACAACAAAAACAAAACAACAACAACCCCCCCCCCCCCCCCCCCCCCCAAACAGATGGTTGGCAGCTATGTATTTCAGTCATAGCAAGATGTGAATCTCTTCTGGTTACAGAAAAGCAAACTACAGCTCCGCGGCTTAAAACTGTTATGCTGGAGCAAATATAAGCACAACAAATTAAGACATAGAGAAACTGCTTTAAAAAGGGGTGGGCAGGGGGGTGGGGGAGGTGTACCCCCCCCCCCCCCACACACACACATTTAAAAACAAATGCAAAAACAATAAAAACCAACCAACCACAAACCAACCAGCACAACATACCAGAGAATATTCAAGAAGACACATGTCCAAAGTCCCAGCTGAACTGCAAAACGATAATTTGTTATCTGAAATAAAGACAAAAAACCAACAGTCAGAAAAGAGGGAACTGTGGACTGACGTAAAGATTTCAAGACTAGATTTCTGACCGATGGTTTTGAACCTGCATGTCTGGTTCATTTACATGTACATGACATGATATCAAAGTAAGGGATCACATTACCTGGTTCTTTCTGTACTTTATTTTCTCAAATGTGAAAGGCATAGTGTTGATGGTCCCACCTGCAACACACACACACACACACACACACACACACACACACACACACACACACACACACACTCACACACACACGCACACACACACACACACACACACACACACGCACACACACACACACACACAAAAGACAGACTGCCTCAATTTCTCTTATAAAGAAAATAAAGTTTCTGAAAATACCAGTATGTGCAGTCGGGGGCTGTACAGTAGAAACTGTGTCAATACAGATACTGACAGTAATGAGCATGAGTAATGAGTAATGGTATGTAGCTGATACCCCAGTGTGTGGTGGCATGTAGCTGATACCCCAGTGTGTGGTGGCATGTAGCTGATACCCCAGTGTGTGGTGGCATGTAGCTGATACCCCAGTGAGTGGTGGCATGTAGCTGATACCCCAGTGTGTGGTGGCATGTAGCTGATACCCCAGTGTGTGGTGGCATGTAGCTGATACCCCAGTGTGTGGTGGCATGTAGCTGATACCCCAGTGTGTGGTGGCATGTAGCTGATACCCCAGTGTGTGGTGGCATGTAGCTGATACCCCAGTGAGTGGTGGCATGTAGCTGATACCCCAGTGAGTGGTGGCATGTAGCTGATACCCCAGTGTGTGGTGGCATGTAGCTGATAGCCCAGGTTACAGTAAACGTATACACACCCAGTGCTACTGTGCCCATCAGAAAGGGTGCTCCTATGTGGGCAAAGTCGTTGGTGATTGTGCGACCCAAAGACACGCCAACGTAGAACGCCACCACTGTCTGTGGAACAAGAAACAGAATTGTCAATACATTTCTGCCTGGCACAATACTTTTTTTCCCTTCATGTTGTTCCTAACTGCTTGGCTCAAGGCACTGCAAGCTGAACCAAATGAACCGTGCTCATTTCGCATTTTCATCATATTATGTGCATGGTTCATTCAGGTGTTCTAGCGGAATAATTTTCTTTTAAACAATTCTATTTCTTGCATGCTGAATATTTCTAGATGACCATGTACACCTTTAGTCACTCCCCAAACTCACTATAACACACACAGATGTATCCCCTCACCCCTAGCGCACGCGCACACACACACACGCACACACACACACAGAGATGTATCCCCTCACCCCTAGCGCACGCGAGCACACACACACACACACGCACAGAGAGATGTATCCCCTCACCCCTAGCGCACGCGCGCACACACACACACACACACACACACCTTCAGTCACTCCCCCAACTCACTATAACACACACAGATGTATCCCCTCACCCCTAGCGCACGCGCGCGCACACACACACACACACACCTTCAGTCACTCCCCAAACTCACTATAACACACACAGATGTATCCCCTCACCCCTAGCGCACGCGTATACACACACGCACACACACATTTATACAAACACCCCCAGACACAGACAGAGAGACTTACTGTGGCAAGAAGGACGGTGCCCTTGATGAAGGTGAGGACAGATATGACTGGTTGGATCAAACGCAGAGCAAAGATGATTGCAAACGTCAGCACCCACACAAACACTGGGATCACATAGAAGTGGCTGAAACAACACCCCACGACAATGTAGTGCCAAAAAAAAAAAAAAAAAAAAAAAATCTTGTGAATGAGAGATCCAACATTCCCTACATAAGGATGATAAATGAACACTGAGCTAACTTTTTTCTCATTTGGCACTTACAAGCTCTACCAAGTATGCCTTGGGATATGCCTGTGATTCCGCCTTTGGTAAGGTCTGCATAATGATAAACATTACTCATTTGTCTGACTTGATGCTCAAAATTGTTTTATCGTTATATTCCTAATAATTTTACTGAGGTACCACGACTGTTATTCTTATAAGCAAAAGTTAATGTTGCCCTCTGAGTACTGATGTTGCCGGTAATGCCAAACAGCGACGTTCTCTAGCGAGTGAGGTGAGAAGCCGCAGCAGTGGTAGGTAAATGACTGGACACAGGCTAGCGGGCAGTACATGTACTACACAGGTAGTAGGTACAGCAGCCTGTTGTTGCAGCATTTAACATTTGAAAGTAAATACACAGTAGGTACAGCAGCCTGTTGTTGCAGCATTTAACATTTGAAAGTAAATACACCCAGTGGTGCACACTGCTTTTCTACCATTCGCAGGAGAGTCTTCACCAATATTTGGGGAAAAGGAAAGTGGGGGTGGGGGGTGTGGGGGGATGATCAGCGATGACTGGTCAGTAGTCTGCCTAGTACCTGCGATCAAATCCTCCACAAAGTTGGTAAAATCAATCCTGTTGGACTCTCTAGTAAAACAAATGCTTCAAAAAGAACAGAAGTTTCAGAGAGAAACATTAACGTCTAAACTGAAACTTCAGCAAGTGAGCATGACGTGTCACGTGGAAAACTGACGTTCGCACACAAAAGGAGAAACGGCAAAAGCGGTATGCATCAATACAAATGAGAGGAAGCCACACAAAGTGATGCTAAACAAAGACATCAGAAAAGACATTGAGAAGGGAAGAATTAACTCACTCAATGCCAATCACCTCTGCATAAGCCTCACTTCCAGCCAAAGCGTAGCAAATAAGGAGGGCAATGCTGGACAAAGTGGAGAAAAATACGACTGTAAAGAAAATGTACATGGACAACAGTGTACAGGGCTCTAGCGGACAGCTTCCCCGTATGGACTATACATAATACAAGGCTGTGAGATACAGCACATCACAGCCTAACACTTTCAACACGAAGGACCGCGTATACGTTTGGGACCTGCACGTTTCAACCTGAAGGACTGCATACGTGGTCCGGGGTCGCACAATCCACAAGACCAATGCACCGTAAGTTTCAAAAGCCCAGACCGTGTATGCAGTCCGCTAGCGCTGTGTTCACGGTGTTGTGCAGGGTGGGCCCGGATACACAGTCCTTAGTCTGAAACCCCTTCGAACGCCTAGTTTCCAGGGAATGTCAAGGAAGAAAACTGCCAGTGTTGCATGAGTTAAAACAGACTATGCTGTTTTCTTGGATACAGACTACGCTAGGCTGCTATATGAAGTTCTAAGCTGACTACTCTGCTCATGTGAGAAGTGAGGGCACGAAAGTCAAGGGTACACAAAGACCATGCAATGCACAGCCGAGTTCTCACTACAGATGCAGAAGTAGCTTAAGACTTCACAACCACAAAAGTACAGCTGTGCACCAAGTATTTTTGTTACTTAGTTACAGCATGAACAACATTTTATATGTACCCACATGTTAAGTTCTCAGTAGTTCCATAAGGGACAGAAGTGTGTGTGTTGGGGGTGAGGGGTGGGGTGAGGGGGCAGGGAATGGGGGGAGGGGGGATACAGAGGTGGAGATAAACCATGACCTGAGTTTTAAACAAGGACAAAACAACAAACTTTTAAATGTGCACCTAAATTACTAACAGCAAGTTTTATTATTAATAATAATAATAATAATACAGCATATTTATAAGGTGCCCATCTCTGAAAGGCAGACTCAGAGTGCACACACCCACACACAACACACACACACGCACACACCCACACACACATGAACATGGACAGAGGGACCCAGTTATCTATGGAAAGGCCTGACGGAACAGGTATGTTTTGAGCTGTGATTTAAAGGCTGACAGTGTGGGGACATCACGGAGGGCAGAAGGCAGTGAGTTCCAGATTGTCTGGAAGAGGTAGCTGAACGCGCGTTCGCCGGTAGTTTTCATATTCCGCAGAGGAACTTTGAGAAGTTTTTCATCAGACGATCGCAGTCTGCGGGAGGGCTGCTAAGTAGAGAGTACAGCTGACAGATACTGAGATAAGTAGAGAGTACAGCTGACAGATACTGAGATAAGTAGAGAGTACAGCTGACAGATACTGAGATAAGTAGAGAGTACAGCTGACAGATACTGAGATAAGTAGAGAGTACAGCTGACAGATACTGAGATAAGTAGAGAGTACAGCTGACAGATACTGAGATAAGTAGAGAGTACAGCTGACAGATACTGAGATAAGTAGAGAGTACAGCTGACAGATACTGAGATAAGTAGAGAGTACAGCTGACAGATACTGAGATAAGTAGAGAGTACAGCTGACAGATACTGAGATAAGGATCCACTGAAGTCCAGTATTACTCATTCATCATCTTTATAGTGGTCACTGGTCATCTTTATAGTGGTCACTGGTCATCTTTATAGTGGTCACTGGTCATCTTTATAGTGGTCACTGGTCATCTTTATAGTGGTCACTGGTCATCTTTATAGTGGTCACTGGTCATCTTCTGATGGACAAAAACGCAACTAAAAACTCAGCAGTGGCGTCCAGGGATTGGAAAATAAGGCTAATATGGCTGGGCAGTTTCCTGCCAGAAAAATTCAGGTCACTGGGTATACGGACCGACCGCAGACCCTTCCAACTTCAAAGACCTGCAGCTAGGTATCTCATGTATTGCAGACGACAAATACACAACAGAAACTTTTCTCCATCTCTTTGCCAAACCATCTGTTGTACTGAGATAATAACATTTAATATTTTACCACATTCACTACTTGAACACTTCTTGCCAGCAGCGACAGCTTGACTGTTATATAAATGCATCCTACACTCTCTTCATTGCACACCAGCTGTTGCCATGTCATATGTATATTCACATCACAACATCATGTGGCTGTCCTGTGTCGAGCAACAGTCTGATTTAGTCTTGCAATAAACACATACACACAGTGCAGAGAGAGGGAAAAAAAAAAAAAAAAAAAGAAAGAAAGAAAGAAAACAACATCCAAGTGTCCACAACATTGTAAAACCTGGCACTGGCACAAAGTGAACGCTATCAGGATCTGCCATGTACCACAGACTGACCGTGATTACTGGAACAGTGAAACTCACAACTGCAGGATGATGAGGACGTCGAACGCCTGCTGGAACCCACATCCCAGAAACAGCTTCCCCAGTAGATGAAGGTTCGGAGGTTGAAGTGTCCGTCCCTCGATGTCCGGCAGTTGAACCTCTTTCATTAAAGCATCACCTAAACATGAACCCAATAATCATTTATTACATGTACCACACCGTCTGTCAAATGCTGCCAAAAGTATGTGCCTATGTTGAATCATGCGTGTATTCCATTCTATACATTGTGAATTTACAATGCACTGACCACATCCCTTCTTACGTCAGTGTTTGAACCTCCTATTGTACCAATTATCTCTCTTACACCACCCACCCTCCTGCCCCAATGGTTTTGTCAATTTGGATGCAACAAATTTTGAATCTGAGAAGTATCTGCCCTTTCCAAAAAACAAACATACAGTATGAAAAACAAAGAAACACACAAAAACTCCTAAGAATAAGCCACATAAAACATAACAACAAATATTAAATGTAAACCATCTTACCAGTGTCTTCATAATCTATGTTGATTTCCTCCTCCACAAGCTTGTTGAGAGGTACTGCCTCCTCCTGTAGACAAAGCAACACATCAATACATGTCAGCACCAGTCAATGGAACTCTACAAGCTTGTTGAGAGGTACTGCCTCCTCCTGTAGACAAAGCAACACGTCAATACATGTCAGCACCAGTCAATGGAACTCTACAAGCTTGTTGAGAGGTACTGCCTCCTCCTGTAGACAAAGCAACACGTCAATACATGTCAGCACCAGTCAATGGAACTCTACAAGCTTGTTGAGAGGTACTGCCTCCTCCTGTAGACAAAGCAACACGTCAATACATGTCAGCACCAGTCAATGGAACTCTACAAGCTTGTTGAGAGGTACTGCCTCCTCCTGTAGACAAAGCAACACGTCAATACACGTCAGCACCAGTCAATGGAACTTAATTATTATGTTTACAAAATCAAAACTTTTTTCGGTTGCTGTTGTTGTTGTTGTTTTTTAGGTTCTTATGGTTATAAAAATAAAGTGATCAGTAACAGATCAACATAAACTACTTCCTCAGCAACAACAACAACGACAACAACAACAAAAGAAACCAGTTTATGTAAATACCCAAATGATATGGAAAGGTTTGTTTCCAGCACAGTACAAGAGATGCATGCTAATTTCTACCATCATCTGGTGCAACAGCAGACCAAGCAACTACTGTAGTGCTTGCCGCACATAGGCCTTTTTCCACAGACAGCAAACAATGGAGCAAAATAATGGCAGAGTTGTATTTGTCCCTAGGGATTTGGCCTTGTAGTTGAGGATCCTGAGCTGCCTGGCTGAAATCTCAAGGGGGGAGGGTGGGAGGGGGCAGGGGGCAGGGGGGTGGGTGGGTGGAGGGGGCGGAGTCAAGAATTTGATGTCCCCCCCCCCCCCCCATCCAAATCAAGTCAAATTCAGATGCAGACTGGTTCACAGTGCCTGTCTCACCCTGGTGCACACACACACACACACACACACACACACACACACCATCAAGTGTACATTGTATGTTAGAGATCCCATTCCATACAGTCCGGGCTCTTGAATGGATAAACAATCACAGAGAAGGGAAAAAAACAAACAAAAACCGGATGGCACTGTACTGTGGCAATCTACATTTTCCTTATCATGATAATAGGAGTGTAGAAATGTACACCAATGTATACTATGAGACATCACCACCAGGACACACGTACAATATCCAGATCTACAGATATCTCCAGCAATGTGTGATGCCTGTTGGTGTGTCAGGTCAGGTTGGTTATGTACAATATCCAGATCTACAGATATCTCCAGCAATGTGTGATGCCTGTTGGTGTGTCAGGTCAGGTTGGTTATGTACAATATCCAGATCTACAGATATCTCCAGCAATGTGTGATGCCTGTTGGTGTGTCAGGTCAGGTTGGTTATGTACAATATCCAGATCTACAGATATCTCCAGCAATGTGTGATGCCTGTTGGTGTGTCAGGTCAGGTTGGTTATGTACAATATCCAGATCTACAGATATCTCCAGCAATGTGTGATGCCTGTTGGTGTGTCAGGTCAGGTTGGTTATGTACAATATCCAGATCTACAGATATCTCCAGCAATGTGTGATGCCTGTTGGTGTGTCAGGTCAGGTTGGTTATGTACAATATGTAGATCTACAGATATCTCCAGCAATGTGTGATGCCTGTTGGTGTGTCAGGTCAGGTTGGTTATGTACAATATCCAGATCTACAGATATCTCCAGCAATGTGTGATGCCTGTTGGTGTGTCAGGTCAGGTTACCTTCTGATTCTCCAGCTGCACGGCGTACGCTCGTTGTAAAAGATCGGTGAAGAAGTGAATGAGGACACTCTGAAAAATACAGGAAAAAAAATCAACTCAAAGACAAAAATGTTCTAGACAGAACTTGCCTTCTCCTTCCTCTGTAACCACTGTCATGTACAAGGTGTGTGTGTGTGTGTGTGTGTGTGTGTGTGTGTGTGTGTGTGTGAGAGAGAGAGAGAGTGAGTGCATGACTGCTGCATCATAAAACGACAGCCACTCTAACCAATGAATTCCGTATATTACAAAAGAAATTACATTTATTAAGGTATATTTCCTCTACAAAGTATAACTGCTGTATGACTGCTGTATGACTGCCACAAAATGACAACCAGTCTAATCAATCAACTGCATATGAATGATTGGTTGTTGTTCCTCCAAGTTTAGCCGTTTTGCTGCTGGTTTTTTTGTTGTTGTTGTTTTTTTTTTTAATTTTGCAAGGAAGTATGAAGTGCCAGTGTAACCCCATAATTTCACAAGCAATACAATACACACAGGACCAGCTTACCTGCATGCAAGCATCAATCAGAAAAGAGATGAGGAAGGGATACAGGCCAGACTCAGTCAGCGTCACAGGAAGACCTAACACATGAAACAAATGTAAACACTCAGCACTCAGATCACACAACAATGTACCTCCAAGTACACTAATGAAATGTTCTTTTTTTTAATTTTTTTTTTTTTTTTAAACTACTTTATTTTCCCTTTTGGGAAATTCGGGCTGCTTTCCCCGGGGGAAGCGTGTCACCACGGTGCAGCGCCACCCAATACCTATCTTTTTTTTCTCTTTTATTTTGCTGGGGGAGGAAAGCTGGATAACCCGGAGAAAAACCCCCTATGAGCAGCCCGGCAGCCAGGAAAAACCGGTATCACATATCACAAGCTCGACCTGGGCTCGAACCCAAGCTTCATCGCCATGACATTGGTGACGGCCGTTCAGTAGCACAGCAGCTAAATCCGACGCGCTACCTATTAGACCACCGCTCACCCTAGATATAATTATGTAAAATATCTTTGTATAAAAGAGATAAATGCAGAAAAGAGCGCATCCACGCTTAACATTAGCACTATGTAAGACCCTTGTATTGTAAGATATGCTTAACCCTTTCAGCCCTGAAGGAATCTCAATAGCAATAACGCTTTCTGCCTGGGAGTTTTTCAAGTGTGCTAGATCTAAAGCTGGGCTCTTGCATACAAAACCCTATTTCTCAAGTACATGTAGTATTGGATCCATCATATAGGGGAATCTTCCACTGTGCAGAGCGTATGAAAGTCGGTCATATGCACACATATTATTGTTAGGGTCTGCGAGACTGTAGGTGATACGGTGGCAGGACTGAAAGTGTTAACTAATAATTATGCTGCCCATATGGGTGACAGACCAGCACTAAATGACGCTGAAAGCTTAAAACCAGTGGGAAGAAACTGAAACCTATTCTGTCCACACACAGAATTTTTGATATAGCACA
The DNA here is from genome assembly GCA_018292915.2 of Batillaria attramentaria. Lineage (NCBI taxonomy): Eukaryota > Metazoa > Mollusca > Gastropoda > Batillariidae > Batillaria > Batillaria attramentaria. The sequence continues at coordinate 756,449 of JACVVK020000172.1, read as the reverse complement.
TAAAATACACACAGAAATCTATAAACAACACAGACAATTTAAGTCACTGTGTCCCAGGGATGCAAGCATTCAAATGATCTTAGCTCAGGGCCGGTAACAGAACAGCTGCCCAAGTAGTAAAACAAAAAAAGTCACTATGGGACTCCGTGAAGTTGCAAAAGGACCCCCTGAAATTCTTGAATCAGGTCCCTGGGACTCCTTGGTGTGAAAACTGTTGAAAACACTGACACACACACACACACACGCGTAAAAATTAATGTGATACTCTGGTTGCTTTGGAGTTGGACAGAGTCTGTGGTATCTGGCCCGGCAAAGGATCAGAACATAGTTACGTCGGATGGGAATATTTTCGGTAACCATCCTCACCAGGTGTCCCTTTGAAACTTGACTTCCATTATGTACTTACCAAGAATACCTGTTCCAAGAATTGTGGCAATGGTGACAAAATCTGAGGGGGGAAAAAAAAGAAGAAAAAACAACTGAAGAGCAGCACATGAAAATGGATATTGCAGTGCCACTTCCAATTACACTGAGATGATCACACTTTACCAAATGTCTACTCAAATGTCAAAACATGTAATAAGGAATGGTCATCACTTTGAAACTAACTGCCGGAAAGTATGGTAGAGAGGGAGAGACTGACTGACTCAGTGAAACGTTAAATGTTGCAGTGAGAGAGTACTTTTGAAAAAAAGAACAAATACTTGATAATATCTGTTTTATAATCACAGATGTCGTAGCCAAATGCAATAATAGCACAAGCACTAAGACATGAGGCACGTAAATTTGCAGAGTAGATATATCGGCAGATCAATGAAACAGAACAGCTGTTGCACACTCCTGTAGCAGACGATTCTTGTCGGCTTCAAAAGGTTGACTGCCTAAAGCATGTTCAATACTCACATGCTTGCAAGTAGGCGACTGCAGGGGAATCTCTGTCAAATTCGCATCGGAATCGCGCCATAGCGTTACACAGGAGCACTCTTCAGTGACAATGAAGGGAGAAACACAGACACTAACTGCTCCGATTGCACGTCCGTAAACACAAGCAGCTGTTCCCCACAGTCGCCATGCTTTTGCACTACTTTCGTTTGTACCACTCCGCACTTTACCGGAAACGTTTTCACGAGAAAAGTAAACAAAGCGAGTTAGTTACTGCAAAATTAAGTCACGCCGTAGACTTTGATGAACAAACAGATGGACAGAAGTGAAATAATTGATATTTTCACGAAATATATAACCTTGCGGGATCGCTTCCGGTTTGATCGTCTGCATGCTTCGCCTGTCATGTCAAAGGTCCTGCAACCGGTGTCCCGGAGTGCCAACGCTATTCGATATTGATTTGCATTGTGCGGCAGCTGTATTTGCAACAAGTACGTCTGTAGATGCTTTTGTTTTTCATCAGTGCAGCATACTGCAGTGTTGTCCGTACTCTGCGACTCCGCCAGAGGAAGAATGCGCTCTGTTTCCGCATGCACCTAGGTAGATGAGAAAAACCACAAAATAGATCTCTATGGATCACTTGACTTAGCTGCGAATGCCACACGCAGAAAAATCGCTGTCATTCTGTGCAACCCAGCCGAATGTTATACATGGTAGTGCACAGCACTCCTGCAGTATTGCCGTCAGTGTTGACTGACAAAAAAAGAAAAAAAAATGATATTACTACAAATAACTTGATATACAGATATATGCAGATTATATATATACAGATTGTTCCCAAAGGAGGTTTTAAAAACAAACAAACAAAACCAGAAAACCTCCCACAGTGTTACATTATTTCAGTCAAATACTTCTATGCAGCTGTCCTTTTGCTCCTCCCAAATGGCATTGAAAATGAAAATGCAACTGTTAACTGCTTTGAGTGTTTGTATTTATTGATGCGCAGCTGATGTCTTTCCTGTCAGTCCATAAACTGCCTTGTTGTGTATGTGTTGGTGGGGTGGGGGGGTAGTCATCAATAATGTACACACACACACACACACACACACAAACACAAACACAAACACACACACACACATTGATGGAGGTGTGCAAAGTTGGTAAATGTGGCACAGCAGTGCAAAACAGTGTTCATCATACAATGTGAGATACTGAGTAAAATGTATATTTTTTTGTAGGAACTATGGCAAACCTCAACCAAGTTTCAAGCAGCAAGATGTTTGGAGGGTATCAGAAAGTTTTCAGTCATGAGAGGTCAGTATACTTGTTAAGACACCACCTCATGTGAGTTTGTTTGGATCATTATCAGTATTATACATGTATGGGAGTGATGGGTTTGTTCCAGAAAGAATGGAGCCTGATATTTAAAGGCATGTGTGTCTGATAATAGTTGCAAAGTACTCTAGCAAATTGATATGTGTGTTGAGGGGAGAGGATGGGGAGCGTAGTCTTTAACTGAGACCCTGTGTGCAACTCTGGATCAGTAAGATGGTGGGGGATGGAGGGGTGGGGGTAATATAGGAGAAATACTGCCTTTGTGGGATATTTGTTGATGTGTTGAAAGTAGAATGAACCTGAGAAGTTTAATTTTCAGACAATTATAAAAAAAATCTTAACACCCTTCATGCCTGGATATTTTAGCAAACGTTTTGCTTTCATGAAATTCATCAGAATATGTTGCCTTCATCAGAATATGTTGCCTTCCTCAGAGTGTCAAAAATGTTTTATTTTCAGCTCAGAACTGAGGTGCACCATGAAGTTTGGTGTCTACCTTCCTCCAGCAGCAGAATCAGGAAAAGTTCCTGTCCTTTACTGGTTGTCAGGTGAGACTGGACACATACATGTAGTTAAGATGTTCACGTATACTGGTTGTCAGGTGAGACTGGACACATACATGTAGTTAAGATGTTCACGTATACTGGTTGTCAGGTGAGACTGGACACATACATGTAGTTAAGATGTTCACGTATACTGGTTGTCAGGTGAGACTGGACACATACATGTAGTTAAGATGTTCACGTATACTGGTTGTCAGGTGAGACTGGACACATACATGTAGTTAAGATGTTCACGTATACTGGTTGTCAGGTGAGACTGGACACATACATGTAGTTAAGATGTTCACGTATACTGGTTGTCAGGTGAGACTGGACACATACATGTAGTTAAGATGTTCACGTATACTGGTACAGCACGGTGTTATGTGATGTTTGTGTTTACATTTGCTGTGAGTGCATATGTGTCTCGGTGGTAGCTGAATGAGAGTACACGATTACGTTAACAGTATTCATGAGCCGTCTTGTGAGTCACAAGCCCCTAACCACACAACTGAACTAATCACACAGTATCATCTTCAAAACTTTGCAAGCCTGCTGCCTCCATGGACTGTTATAAGTCTTGTGGATGCGCACCAGGAAAACATGTAGAACTGACCCCCGTAGTGTAGTGGTTAGCGCTTCGGACCATGGACCGGGACACCTGGGGTCAAGTCACAGCTGAGGCAAGCGGGATTTTTCCTGCCTAGGTCGGCTCCTACCCAGAGCGGGTGTCCTATGGGTCCAGTGGGGAGGCTGTTGCCACACAGTCAAGATTCGCCCACTTCACGGGTGCGACTTCGGGAGTGCTTTCCTTGGCATGACACATCTTGGGATATGGATGATTACATGGCTGCCATCGCAGGTGCCGTAGTTCCCGGGCCTGATTAACACCGTGATATTTATGACAGGAAGCGTGGAATGCGGCCCTGTCCCGCGGTCCCAAACCACATGCACCTCCATAGCATCGTCTTACCATCATCCTCATACCCTCAGTTTCTGAGCCCTCTGAGGATTCCACCGTGATCTGGGAGGAAAACCACTTCAGCTGACAAACAGTTGAGGCAGCAAAAAAACCAAAACCAAAAGGAAAACAAGTATAGCAGTTGACATTGTGATGAAGAAGGTGGCCTTTGTTTATGTGTCTGTAGGCATCATGTTGATCACAATGTTTCTTTCTGTCACAGGGTTGACTTGCACAGAGCAGAATTTTGTGACCAAGGCAGGTGCACAGAAATACGCGTCAGAACTGGGACTCATCATCATTGCCCCCGACACCAGTCCCCGTTAGTTGGTTTTTTGTTTTTCAAAGCTTTTCAGTTATATATTTATTTATTTTGTCCCAGAGGTGGGCATTACTTTGAAATTTAAACATGCACATGTTTTGCTCGTGAGTGGACCTGTACACTCGAAATACTTGATCGTGATAATGATACAGATCTTAATGTGATAACATTTTACACTTTGCACGAGCAGTCGACCATTCACACTCTATGACTGTTGTTACACTAGTCCAGCGCTGAACGAACGTGCTGTGTCATCGAGTACACTTCTGTTGGCTCAGTGCCAGCATTACAGACACTGTGACTGTCCAGGAGTCAGTGGTGTGATGATACCGTAATACATGTAACCTTAACTTTTCGACCGTCCATACTTTTCAACCACAGTGCAAAATCTTGGAAAGATAGGGAAAAAAAAGCCCTCCTTACTTTTGGACCAGGCACCAAATGCTCATGCGGTGAAAAAGACAAGGAGGATATTATGGTGATTAAAATATTAGGTAAGGTTTACAGTAGGTTTTGTGTATTTCAAGGGACTCTGATACAGGATACTACAAGTACTTCAAGCAGCATTGCTGTTAGCCCCACCAGTACACAGGGTGTTCAGTGAAGATGGTTGGACATGGAAACTGAAATTAATTTTTGGGGCTCCTTGGTTTTCGACCAGACCTTCAAATTCAAGATTTTCCAGTGTAAAAAGTGGTTGAAAAGTTACAGTCATTACCGTAGATAAATGTACATGTTCCACAAGAACGGCTCAGAACGATCTGTGAGTGTAAAGTGGCTAGCATGAGCCCATTTGAACAGAATTTAAATATGATTTTTTTCTCTGCAGGTGGTGTGGGTATAGAGGGAGAGGACGATAGCTATGACTTCGGGTCGGGGGCAGGATTTTACGTGGATGCTACTCAGGATAAGTGGAAGCAGAATTACCGCATGTACACCTACGTCACAAAAGAGGTGTGTGTGTGTGTGTGTGTGTGTGTGTGTGTGCGTGTGCGTGCGCGCGTGCGTGCTCAAGGAAGGTCTGGTAGGCCAAAGATGCTTGCACTCAACTGATCTGCTCAAGCAAAATGTTCTTCACTACATGTATGTGCTTGTTTGTTCGTGTGTATGTGCTTGCACATGAGTGATCGGCAGAATCAGTGTGCATATTAGTTATGGCAAGCACTCTCAAAATTTCCAAATATGAAACAATATAGTACTAGCTGCTGTAATTTCTTGAATGTATAATTATTTAACACTGACCATTTGGTGGTCTGGGGATAGTTCTGCTTGTGTGATAATGTGTTAGTTTTGTCAGTGTCAGTGTAAGTGCTCATGGCTTGTGTGATAATGTGTTAGTTTTGTCAGTGTCAGTGTAAGTGCTCATGGCTTGTGTGATAATGTGTTAGTTTTGTCAGTGTCAGTGTAAGTGCTCATGGCTTGTGTGATAATGTGTTAGTTTTGTCAGTGTCAGTGTAAGTGCTCATGGCTTGTGTGATAATGTGTTAGTTTTGTCAGTGTCAGTGTAAGTGCTCATGGCTTGTGTGATAATGTGTTAGTTTTGTCAGTGTAAGTGCTCATGGCTTGTGTGATAATGTGTTAGTTTTGTCAGTGTAAGTGCTCATGGCTTGTTTGATAATGTGTTAGTTTTGTCAGTGTAAGTGCTCATGGCTTGTGTGATAATGTGTTAGTTTTGTCAGTGTAAGTGCTCATGGCTTGTGTGATAATGTGTTAGTTTTGTCAGTGTAAGTGCTCATGGCTTGTGTGATAATGTGTTAGTTTTGTCAGTGTAAGTGCTCATGGCTTGTGTGATAATGTGTTAGTTTTGTCAGTGTAAGTGCTCATGGCTTGCAGAGGATGAGCGCTGCATTTCCATTATTATTTTTATGTTGTTATATAAATACATTAATTTAACGCTGTATTTTTGTGTGGAACACAGCTGCCAGCATTGATCAATGCCAACTTCCCTACGATCCCAGACAGGCAGGCTATATTTGGACACAGGTGAGACATAAAGAAAACACATTCTTCCTCGACCTCCGGGATTCATTTTGACGGACAGTCGTGCATAAAATCATCTGGTCCATGTAGTGAAAACAGGTGCACGTAGACACTGTATGGCAATCTTTTGTGGTAGGTCAATAGTTTTGTTGGTCAGTTTTCTCACATTGCAATTCTTTTATATCGCCCGTCTTCAGAGTCTCGTTTGATGTGTGGCACTATAAAACTTGCTATGTGCTCTTTGTTTGTTTTTTTCAGTGCTGTTACTGGTGGTATGTGTGTGTTTGTCAGTGGTGTTACTGGTGGTATGTGTGTGTTTGTCAGTGGTGTTACTGGTGGTATGTGTGTGTTTGTCAGTGGTGTTACTGGTGGTATGTGTGTGTTTGTCAGTGGTGTTACTGGTGGTATGTGTGTGTTTGTCAGTGGTGTTACTGGTGGTATGTGTGTTTGTCAGTGGTGTTACTGGTGGTATGTGTGTGTTTGTCAGTGGTGTTACTGGTGGTATGTGTGTGTTTGTCAGTGGTGTTACTGGTGGTATGTGTGTGTTTGTCAGTGGTGTTACTGGTGGTATGTGTGTGTTTGTCAGTGGTGTTACTGGTGGTACGTGTTTGTTTGTCAGTGGTGTTACTGGTGGTATGTGTGTGTTTGTCTGTCTGTTTTTTGTGTGTTACATGTACATGTATTTATGAAGGATCTTTTCACCATACGTTAGTTAAGCTTGATATGATGATGCTGTTGCTTGAGAGTTCATCACTAACTTGTGGTGACAGTATGGGAGGTCATGGTGCACTGATCTGTGCCTTGAGGAACCCGGGCATGTTCCGGTCCGTCAGTGCTTTTGCCCCTATCTGCAACCCCTCCAAATGCCCGTGGGGGAAGAAAGCTTTCACGGGTTACCTGGGCTCCGATGCCAACGTGTGGCAGGACTATGACGCCACCTGTCTGGTGCAGAAATACAGCGGACCTCCACTGGAAATTCTCATTGATCAGGTAGGTGACGACCATAACGACTGAACTTTGCTACCATCCTTCCTTTTCCACCACAGTGCAAAATCTGGGAAAGTTGAGAGTGGGGGGGGGGGGGGGGGGGCAGAGGATATCTGCTTGCATTTTGACCAGGCACCAAAAGTTTGTTCCTGACTTTCGTACCACACCAGTAAGATTATGATGCAACTTTAAACTGATGCCCAGTGTTCAGAAACAAATCCGAGGGAAGTGCCGATTTGCTGGGCTGGTGTTCCAGGGTTTTGATTGAAACCACCATTGTGTGTCCACATAATGATGCCGCTTTCTGCTGGTCTTTAGTACCGGTTGCCTAAGACACGAGGGCCTCGTGCTGCGGCCAGAAAAGAGTTGAATAAGTCATTTACGCCCAAAATGGACTAAAATTTACTTGGCTTACTTTTGTTATTTGATTAAATAATTCATATGATGACATTTTGGTGTGATTCAGGGCAAGGCTGACAACTTCCTTGCTGACAAACAGTTGCTGCCGGAGAACTTGATGGAGGCGTGCACGTCCACCAAGACACCCATTATTATGAGGATGCAGGAAGTAGGTGTCACTCTCTCTCAGCTATTTTGAAGAAATTTGGAGAATGAAATTTTCTGGACTAAAAACTTTTGGGAAATGAAATTGTCCGGACTGGCAAAATCAGCGAGCGACAAGTTGGGGATTAGGGTGATTTCTGGATTGGGAAGCCTTTCCCACTTTCGCTCCTGCAGATGTAACTTTGTGTGTGGTTTGGGGAAGCGGGGGCGGTTACATGGGGCGGTTGGTAGTATGGAGGTAAAGTCTCTGCAACTTTGCAGGATACTGGGGTTTGAGCCTCACTTGCAAGAGGTTGGGGGTTTGAGCCCCACTTGCAAGAGGTTGGGGATTTGAGCCCCACTTGCAAGAGGTTGGGGGTTTGAGCCCCACTTGCAAGAGGTTGGGGGTTTGAGCCCCACTTGCAAGAGGTTGGGGGTTTGAGCCCCACTTGCAAGAGGTTGGGGGTTTGAGCCCCATTTGCAAGAGGTTGGGGGTTTGAGCCCCACTTGCAAGAGGTTGGGGGTTTGAGCCCCACTTGCAAGAGGTTGGGGGTTTGAGCCCCACTTGCAAGAGGTTGGGGGTTTGAGCCCCACTTGCAAGAGGTTGGGGGTTTGAGCCCCACTTGGGGCAGAGAGTTTTTCAGCTGAAGGATGTGGCATTGGGGCTGCCCGTCAGGCGTTCTCTCCGGGTACTCTGGAAACCTTCCCATCTGCTTTGGAAATGATCAGCTGACAAAATTAAAAAATAAATTCAAGTGGGAAATTCTGAAGCCTGAATAGCTGAACTGACCACTCACACCACATGATTGTCATGTGTTAACTTTATGTCCGGTGTGAGAGATAATGTGTGTGAGTCACGTGTGTGCATGTTATGTTCGACTCGGGGTGCTTTGAGCCAAGAAATTGGGCTATAGCGCTCATGATGATGATGATGATGATGATGAATATCCTTACTCATGATCTCCTGTGTTTATTCTTCCAGGGTTATGACCACAGCTATTTCTTCATCGCCAGTTTCATCGAGGATCACATCCGTCATCACGCCAAGTTCCTGAAAGCCTGAGAGATGTGACAGATGCACAAGAGAGGGAGTTAAGGGGTGGGGAGTGGGGGGTGAGAAGCTGCCTGCCTTAACATCGTTTCCAGATGGTTTGAACTGTGAAAAATACCCAGCTTAGCTGTTTTGTCTATTCATGCAACAGTATAATCAATATTATGAGCAATGAAACTGACCCACCCTCCCTAACACAGAAATGCTTGAATGTGAAACATTTGTGTTGACTTACGTTGAAAAATCATGCCTAATTTGCACAGACTTTGATTGCTTTTGTTTGTTTTTTAGAAAAATGCATGAATACTATTGCATTTAGATATTTCAGCAGGGAAGTGATTGATTGAATGGGTATAGTGGTATGTATGAGTGATTTTGAATGATTGAAGGCTGATTATGACTGGTGATTGTGTGAAGGGATTTTGTCACCATAACACCTACATGCTGGCAGTGCGACAGTACTGACCATGGCTTTACTGAACACCTGGTCGACATTTGATAAATTGAGTATGCTTTAGCACATTTTGAGTTTCTGTTCTGCGCGTGTGTGTGTTCGTGTTTGTGCACAAGATTAAAGTTTGACCTTTTGTACGGAGCGCGGCTGCAGCCTGCAAGGTACCTGCAAAGGGGAGACAATAATGTTAGGCAAACTTGCTGTTCTGCTGTTCTGTGGTGGTTGTCTCGTTGCATTCAATGTTTGGCAACACAGTATAACTCAGTCTTGCCGAAAGTCTCTCCCTCTGTCTCACACACACACACACACACACGCGGGCACACGCACACCCTGACACATACACACACACACACGCACACCCTGACACATACACATTGGCACACAGTGACACGCGCACCCCAGGCTGGCGCACAACCCACCCCCCCCCCCCCCCCCCCCCCCCAGACGTACGGACGCACATGAATTACGTGATACGCATGCACTGGAACTGAGAGCGTCTTCATCAGTTCATGGGCAAACTGCCAATCGAGGGGGGGCTTACCGGTGCCATTGGTTACCGTGACCGTGCCGACCTAAAGGTTGCACAACTGTAATAGCTTGAGGGGCATGTAGTAAGCGATAAATATAGTCCGTGTTCATGTTGCGGTATCTTGGATGAGACCGGCGGCCCCGGGGTTAAGTCGAAATGGATCAGTTTTCTCCTGCTTGGCGAATGAGTCGGGTCAGTTCGCCCGACCCACCGTCTATACCTTGGGATGGTTCAGTCTCGGGTAAAACCATAATTATTAGGTTAAAACTATTACCCAGTCCCTGATGCACAAGTCAGTTTACTACGCAAACTTAGGTTTGAAACAATCTCGCTCGTGCGTGCGCCTCAGTGTATGCTCGAAATACTACTCTGTCTCAGTTGATGATTAGTACAGCTCTTAATGCGGTACAATGTTGTTTACACATTAAGCGATCCTTCCGAGGCAAACATTCAAATTCTAAGACAGTCCAGTGCTACACACCACTGGAGCGCTCAGTGTGGTCGTCGTGTCAGTCATCGAGTACGCTTCTGCTGGCTCAGTGCCAGTATTACAGTCGACGTCACTCAGTCAGTGTCCAGGTCAGTGTTCAAGTGACGCTCAGTTGGTATATTTCGGCCGCTAGGGGGTGCAAATGTATACTAATCATGTGCAGAAGGAGCAAAAGTACTCCAGCTCTCCACTCAGCAGGATGTTTGTATCCCGTCCTTCACTGCTTGCGCGGCGTAAAGCCCCAAATAACTAACTAACTAATCCGTCCTTCACACCGGTCCGGCAGCTCTCGTGACTGATACTGCCGTGCTATTTTCAACGTAAGACTCGTTTCTGGAAAGCAAAACGGTTACAAATTATGACAGATATTATGCACGCACATATGACATCACCATCTGATGGCTACAGCCGCTTTATGCTTTCATTGAAGTTACATTCGTCAAACGAAGTTAGCTGTCACGTGACTTCAACTCGCGAGACCCAGATCCAGGATACACGTGCACCCCGTCCCGCACTGCTGCTGTACATTTGCTCCCCCTGTAAACTGATAACTGGTATACATTTGCTCCCCCTGTAAACTGATGACTGGTATACATTTGCTCCCCCTGTAAACTGATGACTGGTATACATTTGCTCCCCCTGTAAACTGATGACTGGTATACATTTGCTCCCCCTGTAAACTGATGACTGGTATACATTTGCGCCCCCTACTACAGACGAACTAGACCAGCTGAGACCAAGTGGCGTGTTAAAAGATACAAGTAAAACAGTGACACACGGCGACAACTTGACTTGACGTGCCGCTGCCCTAGTTTTTCCCGGAGCGTGTTGTCCATGTTTAGTCGTTCGAAAAAACGTCTCACGTGCCCGGTGTCATGACCTTATCAAATATGCCATAGGACGAATGTGCCAGCCACACCACACAAAATGATATAGTGAACTAGTTCACAGTTATGACTGAACATATCAGTGTAGGCACACAGTGACCGACATTGCTGACACTGACATCAGACAAGGACAAACATAGAAGTAGGTGAGTACTGATAATAATGATAATAATAATGATGATAATAATACCCTTGCACACTGGCGTCACGCGACATTGTCGCGCCACGCGTGCAGCAAATTCTGTCGCGCGTCTGCATGTGCAACCCCTTGAAGCGAGAAGTGACAGGCGTAGCACGATTGAAAAATTCTGTCGCGCGGCGATAGGAACTGTTCTATTCGGCGCGCTCGACGCGCGCGTGTAGCGTGGTTTCAGCCAATCAGAAGAGCCAGCCAGCAAGGGCCAGCACTCGCCATCCTCTTCTCTTCCAAGATGGCGGAATTGCGCGAAGACAAAATGTTTCGCCTCATCGACCTGTATCGTGAACAGGAAAACCTCTACAATTTCCAGCTGGATTCATATCACAATCGACGGGTATGCCGTTTTGTTGTGTCACTCTCCGCTGACTCACACTACGGTAAATACGTAAATGGAGTGAATAAAACTAGACACAAACCGCTGGCTTCAGTGACAGTCACTGATCTCTCATCGTCTACGATATCATTCTACAGCAAAGCCGGGTTTGTTGTAGCTAAATTCTATCAAGTTATCATGGCCTCGATCACCAGTCTCTATTCAGACTGCGAGCAATCAGCCTGAAGTTTATGATACGTTTCAGATCCCTAATTTCGCATTCCATCGCACACTCAGAAGCACTGACCCGTGGCGAGATCTCCGAAGCAGCACGCGGCGCGCGCCACGTGTGAGAGTCCCACCGCGCGTGCAGCATGCAAGGCGCGACACGCGTGCGTGCGTGCGATGTTGCACCGACGCTAGTGTGCACCGGCCCTTACTATCGCTCACTCAGAAACATGTGCAACATGCCTCCACATACATTTAGCACTGAGATACGGATTACTCACTGAGAAAATGCTATAATTATATATTCCTATTAAACACAACGTTGCGCATGACACCCTAGAAATACTTTAAATTTATTTTTAAAATCACGAAAACCCCACCCGCCAAAGACTCTTGTGTAAGGTAGATTTAAAGAAATTCAAATATTCCACTTTTGTGCAATCAGCGCTAGCACCGACCACCTACCCCCTCAATCCTCTGTCATCTGCTAGCTCTTGTGCCAGCCGCGTATGAATACAAACAGTCCACGTGCCAGGCTCATTTTTCACCGTGTTTACTATTACCTGGCATTTATAATAAATTAGTCCTAACCCATTTCTAGTCCAAAGTTGTATCAGGCGAAAGCCCCTTTCCTCTAGTTTTATTTGCACAAACCTGATAAAATTAGGTTCAGTAGACTGATCGGCTGCAATCTCTAACCTTTACCGGGTATCTGGGTCGGCTGGAGGACCCAGAAGGGTGTTTAACTTCAAACATCTAGTAAACTATTGAAAAATTTTCTGTGAAATTGTAGGAGTTGTCCAAGCCCATAAAAGGCTATCTTATGCCAAAATTGTGTAATTGTTGATGGAAAAGTAAACAATGCCATAAATTTGACTACACATAAACTACGATGTGGGTCCTCCGGGACCCATACATCAGTTTTGTGAAGGGCAAAGAGCTAGAGTATCGTATATAACTCTTATCGACTCTTTGGTTGTTTGTTTGGGGTTTTTAAGGAGCGCCAAGAGTACTCACGAATCACGTGTGTGTGTGTGTGTGTGTGTGTGTGTGTAACTGGATGGCGCACTGCCGCAGCTGCTGCTTGCAAGGTCAGTGGATAGGGGAGATAAATGTCAAGCACACATGTTCAGCTGTTTTATAGTGGTCTCTCTTTGTATTCAACGTTTGCGAACAGACCACATAATTATTATGTATACCCAATCAGTGCTGCCTGAACTAACTCTCTCTCTCTCTCTCTCACACACACACACACACACACTGACACCCCGTGGCACACCGCGGCACACACACACACACACACACACACACACACCGTGGCACACACACACACACACACTGATACTGATACTGACACTGACATAAGCACTCTGGCAACAGTGTTGACTGACGCGCATTGCATGGTGAACCCGGTGGAAGTGGGACTGACACATGCGCCACGATTATTGTAGTGGCCCGGGCGTGCAACAGTTACATATTGAACACGTGATGCCGGCCACAGTAAATGAATGAATGACTGAACTGACGCCGTCACTTGTGTCCGTGTACAAATGACATCGACGGCCTCGCAGGAACACGGTCAATATTCTCTTCAAGCCGCTTCGTCCGTCCAGAATCACGCTTCCGTGAGCTTTTTAATTCAGCTAATGCGGATATACAAATGTTTGGTTACACACTGAATTTTGTATGACTGTAACCTTTTACGATTGCTGTGACCTCTAAACGTGTCTGGAAACTGATCACTTTTACAGAGGATCGTTCCGTAATGTATCGACTTCTTGTTCCAGTCTTGTTTCCTTTGTCTTGCGTGACACTACCAGCCCACCACGGCAGATACATACTGTTGACAGACACTTGGTTTCCTATAGTTCTTTAATGATTCTATACTTCGTTACATTGGCCTTGAATTTCACACGAAACATCTTAACCAAACTCTCTCCTGATTGGGCATTACCAACCTTGGACAAGAGGCGGCGTAAGATACCAACAATAACCCAACTATAGGTTTGCATCGAAACACCTGCCCCGTATGGCAGGTAATATTCAGTACAGACACACATACAATGATACATAAATATATAAATAAATAAATATATGTCGATATGAATGCTTTTCATGAATACTTTGCCTTAAAATACTCACTCACTCACTCATGAATACTTTGTTATACTTGTCTCCAACTTGACTTAACTTTCTCGTTAGGACTGCGTGCTACGGCCTGCTAAACTGATGCCGGGCAGCCGGCATTGATAGCTTATCTTTTGTTTTGATATGTTTTGATAATGACGTTAAAACTCCACAACACTGATGTTTTCAAGCAAAAATGACGTAATAATTCCTACAGCACAGGAGGGCCGACTGTCACGTTGGTCAGTACACATTAAGCAAGTTTATCTTTTGCTTTGATGCGCATATACGCTGCATAGCCCAGGAGGTCAAACTGACACCACGGGCAATACGCGCTGATCTTATCATTTGTTTTGATGATAATGTCTTATCATGCAATGATGACATGCGGAACATCGTCGGCGCGGGTAGGTCTATACATTAAACATTACGTCGGGGCGCCAAATACGCAGTGCTGCAAGCTTATGTTTTGTTTTGATATGCTCATGCAAGTCTAGGCCAATATAAAGCGCCACAGAGCGCGGGAGGCGGCCTGACACTGACACACACCAACATCACGCGACAATGAAGTCTCGCGACACTGACGCTGGGTGGGCCTGGGTGTTGCTTTGCGCATGTGCATCGTGTACCATGACAACTTCTGGGCTGGCGATTTTAGCCGGAATGTACCAAAAGGAGTTTCTGGAACACTTTGAGGGCGGAGTCGTGCTGACGTCATGGATCACGTCACTGTTCGCGTCACTGATGCAGCTTGGAGGTGAGTATGGCTATGAAGTAATTCAAGTTACAGTTTCCCGTCTGGTGAACTGAGGCCACTTTGTTTTCACTGAGTATCGGCGATATTGACTGAATCGGTTCAAGGTCAATGTTGAAGACTCTTAATAAGACCTGGCGAAACTCAGCTTTGTTCCATTGTCATGTGAATCACCGTCGAAAGTTTTGTCCTCTCTCTCTCTCTCTCTCTCTCTCTGTGCAAGATTCACAGTTTCTGCAGTCCCTCTCTTAAGTCGAAGTCCTAGTAAACCTTCCTTTTGGCCTTGTATTGTTTACTAGCGAGCTAACAGATACAGCCGAATTTCAAAAGGGCCACTGCAGGCTGCTTCGGTAGGAGTTTGCAAAAGGCTTTGCTGCAATTAATCAGTTTTCTTTGTAATGGGGGTTTATATATCAAACACTTGCAGCTTAGGCACACATCTGGGGAGGAGGGGTGAGGGGGGATAACTGAAACGCACGCCTCCACAATAAGCGCATGACTCGTCCTGTGTGTGTGTGTGTGTGTGTGTGTGTGTGTGTGTGTGCGTGACAAGACAGGTAGCAGGGGGTAACATCACACGGTTATCAATTTACAAGTTTTCGCTTTGTGTACGTCCGGTGTGAGAGCTAAGTGTGTGTCCCACATATTGGACAGGAGGCTTACAGTTATACGGGCTAACTCCATCTTGACTAAGCCAGCTTATGTTTTGGAAAAGTTTCGCTCGTGAGTGCGCCTGTACGCTCGAAATACTCTATCTTGATGATTAGTACAGTTCTTAATGTGATACAATGCTGTTTACACTTCAGGCTAGCGCTCGAACATTCAAATTCTACGACTGTTGTTGCGCTACTGGAGCACTCAGTGGGGTCGCGGCGTCATCAGGGACGCGTATGTTGGCTCAGTGCCAGCATTACCGACGCTGTCGTTGTGTAGGTGTCTAAGTGGTGTGGTGATAGATAGCAGGAAAACAGCATAGAACGATCTATAAACATAAACATAAACAATAGTAGCATTAGCGCCCTCTATAGGCGCCGTTGTTAGTTGTACTAGGTGTTGATGAGACTGACAGTAGTAGTACTAGGTGTTGATCAGACTGACAGTAGTAGTACTAGGTGTTGATGAGACTGACAGTAGTAGTACTAGGTGTTGATGAGACTGACAGTAGTAGTACTAGGTGTTGATCAGACTGACAGTAGTAGTACTAGGTGTTGATGAGACTGACAGTAGTAGTACTAGGTGTTGATCAGACTGACAGTAGTAGTACTAGGTGTTGATCAGACTGACAGTAGTAGTACTAGGTGTTGATGAGACTGACAGTAGTAGTACTAGGTGTTGATGAGACTGACAGTAGTAGTACTAGGTGTTGATGAGACTGACAGTAGTAGTACTAGGTGTTGATGAGACTGACAGTAGTAGTACTAGGTGTTGATGAGACTGACAGTAGTAGTACTAGGTGTTGATGAGACTGACAGTAGTAGTACTAGGTGTTGATCAGACTGACAGTAGTAGTACTAGGTGTTGATCAGACTGACAGTAGTAGTACTAGGTGTTGATCAGACTGACAGTAGTAGTACTAGGTGTTGATCAGACTGACAGTAGTAGTACTAGGTGTTGATCAGACTGACAGTAGTAGTACTAGGTGTTGATCAGACTGACAGTAGTAGTACTAGGTGTTGATCAGACTGACAGTAGTAGTACTAGGTGTTGATCAGACTGACAGTATAGCCGGGAGAACTGCGTTGTGGAAAAGTTGCAGCAGCTGCGCTCGTGACAGTGTATACTGTGTGCACGGATTACACGCTCGTGACAGTGTATACTGTGTGCACGGATTACACGCTCGTGACAGTGTATACTGTGTGCACGGATTACACGCTCGTGACAGTGTATACTGTGTGCACGGATTACACGCTCGTGACAGTGTATACTGTGTGCACGGATTACACGCTCGTGACAGTGTATACTGTGTGCACGGATTACACGCTCGTGACAGTGTATACTGTGTGCACGGATTACACGAAGCCGGGGTAGTCGAGCCGTAGAACGTTGCGGAACTCTCAGTGCTCGGGTCGTGAGTTCGATTTCCGACTTGGGGCCAAATGTTTGTCCTGGCCTCTTTCGTGCTGTCCTGTCTTTAATATCGCCCACACGGACTGATGTGGTGAAGAAGGACGTGAAACTGTCAAACACCCACCCACCCTGACGAACAGTTCTTCTTGTTGTAATCCGCCAGACCCGAGCCTAGCGAAATGAACGTACCCTCGCTTTTGGAGACTGTCCCAAATAGTTGACCTGTATAAAACGAGTAACAACGCTGTGACCTCAGGTTGTGTGTACTTGTCGGGCGTTGGCAAAAAAAAAAAAAAAAAAAAATCCAAACCGTAACGGTGTAGCACGGGGGCTTGTCTTACTGCGTGGGAGTTTTTCTGGTGCTACTGTAGTTGCATTCAAAGTTTGTGACGATAAGTTCTCTCAGGTAAAGTCATATGTGTTAAGGGATATCAGCATGTATGTATTAGGGATATCAGCATGCATGTATTAGGGATATCACCATGTATGTATTAGGGATATCAGCATGCATGTATTAGGGATATCACCATGTATGTATTAGGGATATCAGCATGCATGTATTAGGGATATCAGCATGCATGTATTAGGGATATCAGCATGCATGTGTTAGGGATATCAGCATGCATGTGTTAAGGATATCAGCATGCATGTGTTAGGGATATCAGCATGCATGTATTAGGGATATCAGCATGCATGTGTTAGGGATATCAGCATGCATGTATTAGGGATACGTGCACACGTCCTTAACTTGTAGTAAGGTTAGTTAAAACCATTTTCTGTTTGACAAAGGGCCCCTTTCCTTCACACCTACAAACGAAAATCAGTAGTTAGGTGTCTTTTTGCCAGTGCTTCTCATATTTGAAATCACAAACAAACAAACAAACAAACTCCGCTGGTACTGTTTGTTGGATTTTGGGTTGTCTGTGTGAAAGAAAGCGGCTGTTTATCAAACAGAATTGGACCCGAATGAACGTTACTTCAACTTAAATAAGTAATATATAAAACACGATCTCTTACAGCAAAAACATCCATAACGTTTGATTTGAGGTAGCACTGTAAATACTCTCCGCCGTGTACACTAACCCCGTGTTTTGGACCATCCAGCCACATAGCCGATAGCAGCACTGTTGAACATATTGTACCAAGGGACCTATTTTGCGGGGTCAACACACAGTGAAATGGAGGTCACTGTGACGCAGTCAAGTTCAGAACCAAAAGCTCGTCAAATTCATGATTACCATCTTCGACAGGCAATACCATTTTGCTGAAACTTTTGCATTTGTTGTGGTTTCCAGATTGTTGCGTGCGAGCAAGACTTGATAAGGGTCAAGAGATACTGTGTTCAGTCTGTATGGCGGCCAATGTGACACAGTTTTTTGTTTTGTTTTTTCTAGATATTGTTCCTTGATGCCAAACAATGCACTAAGCCTCCAAATAAGACCACACACACACACACACACACACACACACACACACACACACACACACACACACACACACACACACACACACACACCACCACCACCACCACCACCACCAACAACAACAACAACAACAACAACAACAAACGGGCCTCTGAAAACGAACACTAGAGTGTTTTTAGTGTTGGATTTTTAGTGCTAAGGCCGTGAGCTGGAATCCCCACTGGAAGACCCTACCCCCAACCCCCCCCCCCCCCCCCCCCCCCCCCCCCCCCCCCCCCCGAAAAAACAACAACAAAGCAAAACAAAACAAAAACGTAATTATGGCGGCTCCTTCCCCTGTACCCCGTCATTGTTGGCACCACCCTCTTAAGTCACGTGGTGCAAAAGGACGTCAAACCCGAAAACACCGCCCCTCCCCCCCCCCTCCCCCACCCTACCTCTTGCTGTTTTGCCTTTTTTTTCTCGTAACCGGAACCATTTTCCTCATCTGCATGATTGTAACGACACTTGCAGGTCCGTTGGCAGGCCTGGTGTCGAGTGTGGTCAGTTGCCGAGCGTCTGTGATGTCGGGGTCCGTCTTGCTGACTGTGGCGCTCGTGCTGGCCGCATTCTGTCAGGATGTCTACATGCTGCTTCTCACTTTCGGTATCGGGGGAGGTAGGAACACGCCAACATACTACTACTACTACTACTACTACTACTACTACTACTACTACTACTACTACTACTACTCTTATAACACTACTACTACTACTGCTGCTTCTACTACCGTGACTACTACTTTTACTACTACCACTGCTTCTGCTGCTACTACTTCTTCTACTACTACTACTGCTTCTACTACTACTTCTACTGGTACTGCTACTACTATTACTGTTACTACTACTGCTGCTTCTACTACTACTACTACATGTACTGCTGCTTCTACTACTACTGCTGCTGCTACTTCTGCTACTAATGCTGCTGCTTCTACTACTACCAATACCACTGACAACTTAACTCTTTGTTCCTAGCGTGGTTGTAAGCCCTAAATCCTTACTTGCTAACAACTGTTGTTTCTGCTTCTGCTATTGCTGCTACCACTACTACCACTACTACTACTTCTACTGCTTCTACTGCTACTACCTGAACCCTCTGTGCTGCTACTGCTGCTGCTAGAGGAGTGTCTGCAAGCTCCTAATGAGCTGTCAAAAAGAAGTAAAGAAGTTCAGAAAAGTAATATAAACATGACAATGTACGTAATAATTCCGGATAAGAACTCACAACCTTTATAGGTGAAAAGCAAATGCCTGGCGCACAACACGAGTTAGGCACAGTTAGCAGGCTACCTTATGTTTGAGATGGAAATTTCAATTTCAATTTCGAACTGAAATGCGGGAGTGGCTATTTGTACGGCGTACTGTGTCCCCAATTAGCATTTTCTTACATGCATTGTGTGGGATTGATTTCCGCGACTCCGCATGGATGAATTGGGACAGACATCGTGCAGATTTGACGTGAAAGTTATGCACGCAAATGTGGCACATTATCGTTTACACAACACACACAGGCCAGAATGTGTGTGTGTGGGGGGGGGGAGTCGCTGTTCTTTCAACTTTGTTGCATGCGATTTCCATTATTTAACCATCTTGACGTGTGAATTTTCTTCTGTTATCGTGTTGACACTCTCCCAAGCTGGGGAAAAGAAACGTCACAAAAATACTTTCCTCTTGTTTTTATTGATTTTTTAGGGTTTCTAAAGAAAAGTTCATTTGACACCAGGTTTTGCATTTTGACACGTAGCGTGTTTGTTGTGATCAAACTGGCAGGTTGGACTCGATGGGTGGCCTGTTTTAACCCTACCAGTACCCCTTGACGTGTGCAGTGCATGAATGATAGAGTGCACAGTTTTCAGTCATTTTGGTGTGTGGAATAGGCAAAGAGGCCACATAAATAAAGTGGGAAAATTACAATAACAACTGTTTATTTTGGGCGTCAGTAGACATGTCTTGCTATTTGAAACCATTGTCTGTTGTGGATGGAAACACCTCGCGGAGAAAATATAACACTATGACTCTTGTAGAGACCACGCTGCAGGAACAACTTGCGGCCTGTGATCTGTATTATTTTTCTCTCCTCCTTCACCAGGTTTGGGGCTTGGTCTGATCTACTCCGCTGCTGTAGTGGCCGTCAACTTGTCCTTTGTCCGGTACCGTCCCTTGGCAACAGGAGTTGTCTTCGCTGCCGGTGGAGTAGGAATCATGGGAATGCCCGTGTTGTGTAGACATCTTCTGGACGTGTTCAGCTGGCAAGAGTCGCTCCTTATACTGGCCTGCGTCACAGCTCAGCTTTTGGTAGCCGGCGCCATGTTGTTTCCGTCAGATGCGCGCACAGCCGGAAGTAGATGCAGGTAGGCTTTGGAGGTTCATATTGTAACAAAGTGTCGTGTTTCTGTCTTCTCTTTGTCTTTTTTTAATAATAAAAAGTGTTGTCTTGTACGCTCACGCGAGCTTTTTTTCTTCTCTCATAACATTTATATCATTGAATATTCTCACCATTAATCAAGCAGTCAATCTCTTTTCAGGAAAACGCTACTGTTTTGTCCCCGGAGAAGGACGCACGAAAAAAGAGGCCTACAATCAGTTCACGTTCTGGTAGAAGATGACACTGACACCTCAAGACAAGATCAAACTATCATCAGTAGCAGCAACCCATCTGACAGAATTACTGGTGCTGCCTTAAACACTAAAACTGTGTTGGTGGACGACGAGGGACAACGGGAAAATGATACAGAGGACAGACAGTCGTCATTGCCCGCCCGCCCTCAGGGGCTGGATGACCACAAC
Source organism: Batillaria attramentaria (assembly GCA_018292915.2). Classification (NCBI taxonomy): domain Eukaryota; kingdom Metazoa; phylum Mollusca; class Gastropoda; family Batillariidae; genus Batillaria; species Batillaria attramentaria. The sequence goes on along the minus strand of JACVVK020000172.1, from coordinate 735,549 downwards.
GAAAGCGACACCACTGTTTCTGGTAAAACCGCGAGTAACTGTGGCGCCAGGTTTGCTGAAGACACGGAAGGTTCGGAAGCTATTGCTATTGAACGCAGACACTGTTTGGACAACATTTCGAACGTTGTCACGCGACACTGTAATAACTTAGGACAACGTGACACTGGAAGCACTACAGGAAACTGTGAAATCAGCCTGGAAACCAAGACGGAAAGGGAGACACCACGCAGACACGACTGTAACTGTAGCTCAACGTTTGACGGACCGACTCCTGGAAATGCACAGGAACACGCATTGGGAAAGAGAGCTTATCAACACGAGTCTGGTCATTGTTGTCATCAACACGAGTCTGGTCATTGTTGTTATCAACACGAGTCTGGTCATTGTTGTTATCAACACGAGTCTGGTCATTGTTGTTATCAACACGAGTCTGGTCATTGTTGTCAAAGACGCGGACAAACAGGCGAAGCTGGAGAAGAAGAGACGGCGACATTGTTGGAGCATCAGTCCGGATCACGTACAAACACTGACCCAACCAAAGCCAAGGTCACTATGTCGACTTTATCAAGTTACGCGCATGCCCTGACCAACCCATCTTTACTGCTTATTTGTCTGGAATTATTTCTTGTGAACGCTGCGATTGGAATCTTGTTGGTCCATTTCGTGATGTTCTGCCTCGAGAAGGGGTCAGACTTCGACACTGTGTCTTTGAGTTTCTCGGTGTGCGGTTTGACCTTGACATTTGGTCGCGTCCTTGCCGGGGTCATGGGTCAGGATAGGACCATCGACCCTCTCGCGGTTTACGTCGGTTTGACCCTCGCGGACGCACTAGTTTTTTCCCTGACACCGATAATTGCCGTCAACGCACCTGCGCAGGTAGGTCAATCAAACAAGATCAAAGGTATTCTTTGAGAACAATAGCGACGACACAGACAACTCACAAGAACATAAAGTTACACAAACACAGGAATCACTTTGCTTGTTGCTTATTTTGACGCTCAAAAGCACTGACGTGAACCACAGGTGTTGAAAAGAGGATGAAGGGCTCCGATGCTTTTCATACTTTAAAAAAAAAACTGATTTTTAAGTTGTTTCTCTATAGAGAAACAACTTTATGAGACGGGGCAGATTTTGCTACGCGCAGCAGCAAGTTTCAGTGATACAAAACAAGACTGTGACGTTTCTCCAAACAATACTTACTTTCACGCACACAGTGACGTAACGAAATCTGCGTCATAGACACCTTACGTGCACACTTTGCTGCTGCGTTCTTTTTGGCGGGAATGACGTGTGTGTGTGTGTGTGTGTGTGTGTGTGTGTGTGTGTGGACGGATGTAATGATGGCTATCTCCTAAACCACCTCGATTGAGGCCTTTTTACTTTGAGATAAAATGGGAAATCACCTTCTCCAGAGCTACCTTTCACGATTTTTAGCCTGCCGCATTTTCAGAAGAGTTATCGCCAATTTAAAAAAAAAATCGGTCATGTTACGAATTTTTTCGAAAAAGTTGTTCAAATTCCTTCATTTTCTAGACTTTGGAAGTTCACCCAATCACACTGCCTTGATTCGTGCTACAGCTCTGTAGCTCTGACTGGTTTTGTGTAAAAAAAATATTTTCGAGGTAGGGGTGGTTTGCACATAAGATCAAATATCTATGAAAAGACTACTGCAAATTACTTATCATCCCGGCGTTTTTGTCTAGTGTGACAACTGCACATATGACAGGAACTACTGCACTATTATATCTTTAGCATTTAGAATAACTGAACTTTTAGATAAACATAACTTTTTCAAGTTTCTGCGAGAAGCACCGGTCAAAAGAGTTCCAAATTTTCGATTTCATAAGTACAATCCAAGGTATTCTAGTCCATGTTTCACCAGCCCTCTAGATCTTCCAGATTTTATGTAAAAATTAGTTCAGCCAGGGAAGTCACAAAAGCAACAGGGAAATCACAAGACATGCACAAGCATCATCTGTCATACCACCAGTGTGAAGCTGACGTCAAACGCTTAGTTCACAGACAAAATAAGCAAGTATCGTCACTGCCTCCGACATTTCACCAGCCCTCTAGATCTTCCAGATTTCATGTGAAAAATAATTCAATCGGGGAAGCCACAAAGCCAACAGGGAAATCACAAGACATAAACAAGCTTCCCCAGACGATGGCAGTGCTAGAGGCTGACGTGAAAATGTTTAGTTCGCGGAATTGACGTCATCTCTCTGTGTATGACGACCTGCCTGAGGCTGACGTCAAATGTTTAGTTCACGGAACTGACCTCTCTCTCTCTCTCTCTCTCTCTCTCTGGGGAGGCAGGGTGGCCGAATGGTAGAGCGTTGGACTTTCAATGCTCGGGTCGAGAGTTCGAATCCCGGCTGGGGCCAAATGTTTGTGCTGGCCTTCTCTCGTTGCCCCGTCTTAGAAAGCACCCTTACGTGGTGGAAAAGGACGTTAAACTCCTAAACACCCACCCACCCACTCTCTCTCTCTCTGTCTGTCTCTCTCTCTCTCCCCACCCGGCCCCACCCCCAGTCACGTGACTAATCGGTCGAGGTCGTAGAGGATCTAGTGTCATTGGTAGAACTTGGAGAGGGGAGAACCGGCAACAATAACAACAAAACAGACAAAATAAAATGAAATTTGGAGAAACAACTTTGTAGGACGGGGCCGTTCCTCCTTGTTATTTTTTGTACTCAGTGACAGTTCTGGCACGACTGTCTGCGTAATACTCGTAGTAAACAAAATGTGTGTGTGTGTGTGTGTGTGTGTGTGTGTGTGTGTGTGTGTGTGTGTGTACAGATCGCTGTGATGGCATTAGAGGGAATCTACGGCGCCGCTGGCTACTCGCTTCTGACAGAGATCACTATCCACTGTACTGGCGTGGATACACTCAGCGTCGCCTTCGGCCTCGAAATGATTTCTGCTGGTCTTGGGTTCCTGGTGGCTCCACCGATAGCAGGCAGGTTTATTATTCAGAAAAAAAAAATAAAAAATTAACGTGCACATGAGTGTTTTCAATGTGTTAGTTGTGTCAGGGAATTGTGAAATCAGGTCCTTTAACTCTATTGTGACTGTGGCTGCTGCTGCCTTGTTGCTGCCCTTGCCTGGGCCTGCCGCCATGACGCTACAATAAACTGACTGCTTGTGAACAAACCTCTTTAGCAAGCTTCACTAAAAAAACACACAACTGACATTTTGTGACATTTTAATGAAAAAATGGATGGAGATTTCTGTTCTGATTAGCTAAAGTTTGTGTGAGCTGTGCATGACTGAACCTTTGATGGAAGTCTCCCGTCACGGATGATTAAATATCGCTCCCGCTGACATTTTCAGACGAGTGAATGTTGCATTTTGAAGTTTGATCTTACGCTGTTTGTGTGTCCTGTGGTACACGTACCGTGACACCACACAATGATATCTAGACAAACTGTAGACTGTTCTCTCACACTCTAAATGCAGAACAGAAGACAGCTGACTGTTTTAGACAATATTTCTCACGATTGTGGTTTTTCATGTGGAAGTATAGCTTTTTGTTTCTCTATTTTAGGTTGGCTGGTTGACGTGACTGGTTCCTATGGCAACGCCATCTTCTTAGCAGGTTTGTGCCAAGTGCTGTCGCACACACACACACACACACACACACACACACACACACACACACGCACACACACACACACACACACACACACACACACACATCAGAGTGTGCACTGACTGAAACGCACGGCGCGACAGGCGACAGTAACTTCATTGACTTACTGTGTGAAGAGCGTGTCCTCAGTGTGTGTGTGTGTGTGTGTGTGTGTGTGTGTGTGTGTGTGTGTGTGTGTGTGTGTGTGTCCACCCATCATTCTTTGTGCAGGTTTCTTACACTTCCTAGCGGCCTTTGTTGCGATGGCGGTGGCTATCACACGACCCAAGTGGGTTCCCAGGACAGAATTCACAGACGTGGATAAAGTCATTTGTACAGAGGAACAGACGCCATCTGCCTAATTTTTTTAATTTTGTATTTCCTAAAATTATTTTTTTAAATTCTGTATTTTTTTTTTGTAACTGATGATTGAATTTGAGCGCATTGTGTGACCTAAAATTGATTGATACTTTGTTTTGATTGGTAATGAATAAAACTCTTGAAAATCATTCAAAATATATTTGTTTATAGAATATAGTTTGTTTGTTCTATTTTGAATAATAATAATAAGGATAATAATAATAAATCACATTTTTACAGTGGAATTCTTGAAACTACACCAACTCAGTTCGCATCCACACATCCCTCACACGCACACAGAGCACACTGTAGACCAGCAGGCACTCCGGGTACGTGATTCGGTAGTAGGCAAGTTGAAACAGATAAGTTTTAAGGTCTGATCTGAAATATGACAGAATAATAATAATAATAATAATAAGGACGATTTATAAGGCGCCTATACATGAAATAAAGCAGGCTCTAAGCGCCGTACATCATAAATACATACACCACTTTCATACACAGACTCACAGGGAACATTCAAAGTTAAACAATAACTCACAACAAGCAGACTGACACGGTGTGGAAGGGCAGAGTAAATCAGTAATCAGTTTTAAATAAGTGAGGCAGCGTTTGAAGCTGGCACTGGACTCTGTGTGTCTAAGCGGTTTAGGAAGTTGGTTCCAAAGAGCTGGAGCCTGAAAGGAAAAGGATCTCTGACCATATGTTTTAGTTCTTACTGAGGGGGTGCTCAGAACTTTAGTGTCAGAGGAGCTACGTAACTGCCTGGAAGGGGTGTAACAATGTTGCTGTCTGACGCTAACAGGCAGAGAGTTCCAGACTGTAGGGATGGTAAACCTGACAGGTAGTTTGCTTTTTGTCATTCTATTGTAACATATCCCGTCTCCAAAACCAAAACTAAACAGGCTCCTAAAGCAACTTATTCCAAAAACATGGTAAGGTAGCGATGGTTAGTAGGGTCGAAAACCAGTTTGTTCTGTCATCCCAAATCAGTATTGGTGTGTGGGGTTTCCAGTGAAGAATTCAGGGACACTCCATCCACGGCGATTTCTTTGTCAGCTGGCAGAGGCGTTGGAGCCCATTTTGGTCGGGTTAAGGAGACCGACATGATGGACAACGCCCCAAAGAACCGTAAGAGGGCTGGAATTCAAAAAAAAAAAAATGTTGTTGTGTCAATTGTTTTGATTTGTTTTGTATGAGAGTTAAACAACAACAACAAACCCAAACCAAAAAATGTTCTAAATACAGTGCACCTCGTAAAAGTGAAATCCGACCTCCCCCCCCCCTCTGTGTGTGTGTGTGTGTGTGTGTGTGTGTGTGTGTGTGTGTGTGTGTGTGTGTGTGTGTGTAATTCTTGGATGGGGAACATGCATTTTACCGTTGGCAACGATTTCAGCTGTGAAAACACACACACACACACACACACACACACACACATACACACACACACATACACACACACACACACACACACACACACACGCACACACACGCACACACACACACACACACACACACACACACACACAAAGAGAGAGAGTACCTGCTAGAAAGATAGCATTGCTGTAGGATTTGGTGACATCGACCAGCCAACCTGTGGAACAGAAACACAAATAGAAAGAAATAGTGTCAAAATGACAATAAAAGACGGATGTTCAAAAAGTGACGATGTTGACAACAGATTTAGGTAAATATATAAACAAAGAGTGTCTGTCTGTCTGTGTATTCGCAAAAAACCCTGTTTTCTCAGCCCGGTCGCCATGATGAATCACATGATCTTCTCCAGGTCATGACGACTACAGTAAAGCTGCACCTGTATAGCTCTGTACCCTCTGCACCTGTATAGCTCTGCACCCTCTGCACCTGTATAGCTCTGCACCCTCTGCACCTGTATAGCTCTGCACCCTCTGCACCTGTATAGCTCTGCACCCTCTGCACCTGTATAGCTCTGCACCCTCTGCACCTGTATAGCTCTGCACCCTCTGGCCAGGATTGACGTCAACATCATGGGCAGGACAGTATTGAAGGATAATTATGTTCTAGGGTCTCGGATTCAGTTCCACATGGACATTCGTCAGTGTGGGCAATCTTGAGTCGGTTGAGGTGGTTCAGTAGTCTGCAGTTGCCAGTCCTCAATCTGAAGAGGATTGTCTGGTGCTGCCTCTGGCGCTGGTGGATGGGGTCAACACCACTGTCTGCACCCAGCCTTCTCTTCAATCCACTGGGACCGGTGCTGGTTGTGGATGATGGTTTCGCCTCTCTGTAGGTCATTGGAGGATGGGCGAAATACCTATGTGCTAAAGTTTCCAAATCTTGGTCCGAGCAAATTTTTTTTTTAAATATCATTTTTCTCATAATTATCCATGCTTGGAAAAAAAAAAAAAAAACATCAACGAAAACAAAACTTCACCTTTCTGTCTTTCTTTGAACAACTGAATAGCAGAATTATCAACTACCGTTACTCACCAGCTATAGGTGGAGCCACTAGATACCCAATCCCTCCAGACAACGACTCTATTCCAAAGGCTTCGCTGAGTGTATCCAAACTGGCGCAGTGGATCGTTATCTCGGGCAGCACAGAATACCCGGATGCACTGTACATCCCCAAGAACGCCATGTCTATGATCTGACAGAACAGTACCAAATAATAATAGTTTGCTTGCTTGGTTGTTTGTTTTAAAGGCCTTAATTTTAAGATATTTTTATTGCATATATTATTCCAAATTGTTACCTGGATTGTTGACGTCGCAGCGATTAAAGGCGTTATGAGCATAAGGAGTGCCGTGACAAAAGCCAGTCCAACAAATACTACCAGTGGGTCGATGCTCCGGTCCTGTCCCATGATTCCGACCAGGATTCTGCCCACTGCAAGACCCAGTCCGTGCGCGGAAAACCCCACGGAAACAGAACTGCCGTCTGTGAAATATGAACACAAAACACCATGAATAGTTTCAGTTTATATATCGGACATATGATACACTTCCGTACTTACACTGGTGCTGTCTAGAGAGACAATGCCCTGAAAGGGCATCATGAAAAACGTACACGCAGACTGTGACAACACCTTTGTTGGAATGCGGCCCTGTCACGCAATCCCAAGCAACAAAGACCTCCAAAGCGGTATCGTATCATCACCCTCATCGTCATCATCATTCTCACGAAAACCTACCCAAGCAGGCTTCCAGCAACATGAGGTTCCAGTCATCGAAGCCAAAGAAGAAGTTTACAACAGATTGAATGAAAGAACGCTAAATGACGGAGTTAACCTAGTGTTTAGATTGTAACAAATAATGACTATAGCGAATTACCTGTGCCGCGTTCTAGACAGAAGTTGACGAAATGGATGAGGACAATTCCGATGGCAGCGTTGTACAGACACATCTCGAGGTAGATGAGCACCAGAGAGGGGTTAGTAATGGCCGTACAGTATCGTGAACACGTTGATGTCTCACTACACTCCTGAATTTCTGGGTCAAAGTTTGTGTTAGATTCTGGATTCTGAAGTAACATTGCTACGTTCTCCGTGGCGTCGTCTTTGATTTTAGCATCGTCGTGAGCTTGGTTTGGAGGCGTACACGGAACGGAGTCGTGTGAAGGAACTAACAATCTGGAATGCTCTTCCACAGTTCCTGTGTCGAGTTCCTTGTTCTGTTTCTTATCCCATGTATTTTCAGACTTTTCCACTAAGTGTTCACTTGCGTCAGTATCGAGGGACGTTGTGCCACGTGATATACTGGTACGCGAGGTCTGCTTGTCACGTGTTATAACGTCCGTTTCAGAGTGGCCACGTTTGTGCCTTCGTCGACACCGGCATGGTTTCCAAACCCGCCTGCAACATAAGAGTCGAAATGGCAAGAAAAGAGAGTTTAAGTCATTAGTATTGCTAGTATTTACCGTTTCACATTCGCATTGACTGTGTTGTGACTGGGCTGCCACCGTCTCAATGCGCATGCCCGGGCCTGCCGCCATGAAACTGCAGTAAATTGACGACATATAAACAGACATATAAACCTGTATAGCAAGCTTTATTGAAGACACACACTTGTACTTTTGGACGGTTCAACCTATGATCGAAGGCTCCCGACCTTGGGAGATGCATGGTTCAACCTTTGATCAAAGTCTCCCGTCACGGATGACTTAAATCAGCATCACCAACAACAGCAACAGCAACATCACGCGACGACCATAATCACGGTGCGTGTCTGTTACCTGCATTCGCTTCCGATTCCGGCTGCGCGCGCATCTGCTGGAAACAACGTAGATCCAACGACCAGGATCTGTGCGGACATCGCTGCCAGTATGACAAGGGACATCCGCCATCTGTAATCACACGACCGTTTGTTTTCAGATAAATAAATACAATTTCTTCATCCACATTCCTAGAGTCCAACACTTTGAGGCCGTTAACACTTCGCAATCTTACTGGGTTGGAGCCGGGTTGGTTTGTTTACACTGAGTTTATCAACCTGGGTTAAAAGCCACCCGGGTTATTTCCTGCAACAGAGCAGGGCTGAAGCCGGGTCTAGGGCCAACCCACAGTTCAGATCTAAACATGCAGCTGGCGTCATGATGCTTTCGTCAAGGCATAACGGCGGGCATGACGTAAGTTTTCCTACGTCATTGTCAGGGTTAGACTGGCAGAGAATGTGCTTTTGACCCGAGTCCAAGCCGAGTCTAGGTAAAATCGGGTTGAACCAGTGTTGTAGTGTATAAACAGCCTCAGGGACCATGTTGTACCACTTATTCTATTTTCATAACAGCGATTATTTTCTGTTTGCCTGTCACTGTAGCGACCCATAACACATAACAGTCACAATGGTCCCCCTCCCCCCCCCCCCTCAGCATGAGTGATGAGTGTAATGGAGAACAGATGGAAGACAAGGTTTCCGTTAGGACAGAACGTATAGGTCAGTTACAGCCAAACACAAAGAGGCAGCAGCAGAAAACGGGCTTCTTATCGTGTATACTGCTATCTATGAGAACATCTTTGTCAACCAGTGTTTCACTTTCAAACAAGACGCGGCGGGAACTGAAATCCAGCTAAGTAGAACTGGCACATTTTTCGATCGGTGAATATGAGGATTCATCAACAGTACAGTAATACCTGTAGGCTTCATTAACAGTACCTTTTTTCATTTAAAAAAAAAATTACATTCTTACAACTCAGATCTGAATTGTAAAAATGTGTTCCACATAGGATGAACAAGTGATGTGACTGGGAAAGGATGTACCCGGTATACCCAGCCCTTCGGTCCTCCCTGAACTAAAGCTCCTAGAACACTTAGCAATCTGCCATTAACTATCAAATCTGTTACAGTGATGTTGTTTTTGCCCATACGTATGTATGTGGTTTCTATTGTATGTATGTATGTATGTATGTATGTATGCATGTATGTATGCATGTATGCATGTATGTATGTATGTATGTATGTATGTATGTATGTATGTAGGTATGTATGTATGTATGTATGTATGTATGTATGTAGGTATGTATGTATGTATGTATGTATGTATGTATGTATGTATGTATGTATGTAGGTATGTATGTATGTAGGTATGTATGTATGTATGTATGTATGTATGTAGGTATGTATGTATGTGTTTATGTAGGTATGTACACTCAATGGTCGCCACGCAATCAATGCTTGTTTAAGTGCATGTCCATGTGTCAAACTATGTCTTGATCCTGTGTGTGCCTGCACCTGTATGCATTTGTGTATGTGTATATACTGAAACAAGAACATGACAAAAAAGTACAGTACTACCTGTTAGCTTCAACAACAGTACAGTAATACCTGTTAGCTTCAACAACAGTACAGTAATACCTGTTAGCTTCAACAACAGTACATTAATACCTGTTAGCTTCATCAACAGTACAGTAATACCTGTTAGCTTCAACAACAGTACAGTAATACCTGTTAGCTTCATCAACAGTACAGTAATACCTGTTAGCTTCATCAACAGTACATTAATACCTGCTGGCTTCATCAACAGTACAGTAATACCTGTTAGCTTCATCAACAGTACATTAATACCTGCTGGCTTCATCAACAGTACAGTAATACCTGTTAGCTTCATCAACAGTACATTAATACCTGCTGGCTTCATCAACAGTACAGTAATACCTGTAGGATTCTTCAATAGTACAGTACTACCTGAAGGCGTCACCAATAGTAAGTAATACCTGTAAGTGTCCAACAGATACTGACACAGGAGTGGCATTCCCATCATGCCTACCCCACCACCAGCGAAGACAACTCCTGTTGCCAAGGGACGGTACCGCACGAAGGACAAGTTGACAGCCACTATATTAGCGGAGAAGATGAGACCCAGACCAAGACCTGGCGAAAGTGTAATATTGCACAATGACGTAGTCATGTTAAAACCTTCAGCCTGCATTGTCTTCACCACGGAAAGCAACCAGTACCACTGCCAGTACCAGCGGCCACTAGGGAAAGCAACCAGTACCACTGCCAGTACCAGCGGCCACTAGGGAAAGCAACCAGTACCACTGCCAGTACCAGCGGCCACTAGGGAAAGCGACCAGTACCACTGCCAGTACCAGCGGCCACTAAAAAATGCCATTACAATGCCACTACAAATGCCACCAAAAATGCAACTAAAAATGCCACTAAGAATAGCCTTCGTGAACAGTGATCGTGTTTCATACTTAACTTTTAAGCATTTGTATTAAGAAGCTGCAGATTTGTTTGTGTTCGTTTCCCACAAGAAGGAACCATACTTATTTCCTACTCCATACTCCATACATACTCACCTCCACTGATGCCAAAAGTGAGGAGTAATGTTGCCGGACTGCCAGTGAGGGACGACAGAAGTAGACCCAGCGTCAGGAACACGCCTCCAGACATCACCGCCATCCGACATCCATAGATACGGCACACCAACCCGGACAAAACACCTTAGAAAACAGTTTCGAGTTCACCACAAGAATGACAGGCCATAACAACTTCATTTCCTTTGCACTGCCACTATGCACGTGAGTAAATTTACATGTATAAGCAAACCACAGGCATTTATAGCTAAATATATCGGGTGATTTCTTTTCTCTCGACTTTCCTGTGTCAGTTAATGTCATCGCACTTTCTTTGGAAAGAGTCTTTTTTTCTGACGGACATAATTATCAGGAAACGAAGGAGAGTGACTCTTAACCTCTTCATCTTGTCAAGGCTGCATCTCTCTCTCTCTCTCTCTCTCTCTCTCACACACACACACACACACACACACACACACACACACACACACACACACACAAGCTGTACTTACCACCCAGCTGCATGAGTGAAGCGAAGAGGGCCGTGATCCATGACGTGAACACCAGTCCGCCATCAAACTCTTTCAGAAACACACTCTGGAACATTCCCGCCAGCACCGCCATTCCCGAGACCATGAAGGACGACACTGCGCATGCGCACATGACGACCCATGCCCATCCGCCGTCTATGTCACGTGACTTGTCCATTCTGGCGACAACCTGAAATTATTCACAGTGTGTGCTGAGTGTTAGAATGTGTTGTGTTGAGTTGTCAGTATAAAGAGAGTCAACTTTTCGCGAGGCAGCTACGACAAACAAAATGAACCATCGAACGAACGAACGACTACGATTACTGAATTACAAGAGATGAACCAACTTCTTTCTTCTCTTACCTCACACCACTTGATCCAGCTATCACACCTCTTGTCTCTGTGACGTACCGTTTATACATACAGCTGTGGTGCGGTTGTCATCTTCGCCTCTACCCGCTGCAGTAGCCTGATGATGTGCATGATTACCGCCCACAGATAGGTATGCACAAGTGGCAATCTCAGGGAATTACCCTTTGTTATTATTACGTTGTGTTTTCCGTAAGCCAGGGCCCGTAGCGTACGCATGGTTTCTTTACCCGCTCGACTATTGCCCAAGGTTAAATAGCTGTCGCGATTATGAAGGTCATGACATTGTATTGTATCATAATGAATGCTTCTATACACGCAAAACACTTGACACAAGCACGCACAGTAGCAATGGTGTCTACTGAAAAGGAAGACGAGCACCATTTCTGCACTATACATATATTACGCTGTCTCTTTCGTCGGGGAGCCGGGATAGCCGAATGGTAGAGCGTTGGACTCTCAACCCTCGGGTCGTGAGTTCAAGTCCCGGCTGGGGCCAAATATTTGTGCTGGCCGTTTCCTCGTTGCCCCGTCTTTGATATCTCCCCGGTGATGGAAAAGGACGGTAAATTCCCAAACATCCACCCCACCCCTGTCTCTTTCGTCAGATTTAGGAAGAAAAGAAAGTATAATCAGAGTGTGTGTGGGTATAAATATCAAGAAAATTCAAGAAAAGCAAATTACTGAAAGCTTTGCTTAGTGACGTCACCTTAAATTGTCTCTTACAACACGGATTTCAATCCCGAATTTCTGTCCGTTTCGAACAACGTTGATTGCGTCAGTGCCTGTCTCCGCTGGCAACAGTATGGACCCTGGGCAGAAGTGACGCGGGAAAAGAAATGCGTAGCGTACAATGCTACGTCAGATGGCAGACTAATTGAAGCTGTCACACGACTAATGGAATCGCACCTGATGGTACATGTACCAGACTCAGCCTAGGACTTAAGCCGACAAATCACGTGTCCTGTGATGCACAGCCCGGGATAGGGACAGTGCGTAGGCTGACTCAAGACTGAGGTACATTTTTCGGGATAAGTCTATCATTCGATCCGCGGCGTACGCTCGTTGACGTGTGTTTTGGAACAGAATATTTTGTAATTATCCAGTTCTGGCACGTTTGGCATTTTCACAATAGAACCGGCTGTCCATCCGTGTGCTGCCGAGCCCCCTGTAAAAGGGATGTCATGTTCAGTCTGCACACCGGTCATTCCTGTCAAAAGCACGCCCTCCCCTGCCCCCCTGCCCCCCCCCCCACCCCCTCGACTCGCGCACACAAGTGTCTGCATAAAAACATAGACTATAACTGTTCACACAGCACTAGCCTGACACAGCACTAGCCTGACACAGCACTAGCCCCACACAGCACTAGCCCCACACAGCACCAGCC